>JAANYP010003401.1:0-132633 GCA_020465985.1 Centrapalus pauciflorus
ATGTAAGGTCTTGCACTACATAGATCTATCTAGACGCGACACCGTCAACGAGTGCGGAATCCTCGTTAGCGGCTTGACGGATATAACACTCACACGAAACACGGAGACTACCACAACGTTGTACGATCGACCACGAACGAACCTACGCAATGATTCTCTCCGTAAACACTCAATATCAGCTGATAAACTCGAGATCGCCTTTTGCTAATTACTCACACGAGTTCTGCAAAAGTCGCTTAATGATTCGAGTTAACCCCTAATTATAGAGGTCCATTCGAGTTTGTCATTGGACAAACTCGAATCCAGGCCCAAGGCCCATTCAAGTTTGTCTATAAGACACATTCGAATTTACCTCCATGTTAAATTCGAATTTGACCTAAATTCGAATTTCTCATGTTGAACTTCTACTTGAACGTATGTTTAACTTATGTTTGAATTTATCTTTGAACTTTATGTTTGAACCTCTTGTAATACATTACATCAAGTTCAAACATACAATCAATAACTATCAAACATATATAAACACATATATCAAACATTCGTTAATATTCAATACTTTGCAATATCACTTGAACCAAAATGCTAATACACTTAGACTGCTATCGTCACATAGGGTGTACCAACAGACTCCCCCTTGACGATAGCTTCTAACTATTTACTTTTTGTTTAAGTACTTTGTTTATTTAACTACTGCCAGCATACAATCCTTTCTCAACACATACTTTAATTACATTCTGATACTTTCTAGCCTCATACTCCATATGTGCATCACTTGATATTTGATGATTGTAGAGCACTTGCATGTCATATTTGGATAGATTAACTAGGTGCAGCGGATCGTACACTCTAAGAATTACTTTTTCTTCGAAGTCCTCCATTACCGCTTCACCTGTTTCACTTTCCACATACCACCAATTGAGATTTTTCAAAACGTTCTGTGGCATTGGCTTGAGAGAAACTTTCTTCAGACATCTAACTGGTTTATATTGAATTTTCATCCACGGTCTACCAGTTAGAGGGTCAATTCGAGTATTGTCCATCACTCGTTTACCAACCCTTGGATTGAGCCTCTCAAATTTCCTCGACCTCCCTTCTTTTCTAATGATCTTAGCTATTACTTCAGCATAAGGGTCGTCGCCGATATTAATAAGCTCCTTCCATGCTAACGCTTTTATTTCAATTTTTGGCAAGGAATTGAAGGCTTTCAGACTTCTTCTGAGATACTGGAGGCCATCCTTTCGTTTGATAATGAATAGCTGCAATTCTCGATCAAAGAACCAGCTTAAAATATTTCCCGATAGCTTTCCAGCACTCGGTACGCGTATCTTGTTTTTCAGCTCTAGCTCCTTTTTCTCTGCCCTGAACCACAGCTTCCGTTTTTCTTCGTTTGTAAGCTCTCTGGCAGGCTCTTCAATTGATGATTCAGCATTTAAAGCAGCTTTTACTACTACTATGTCAATCACACTATTTCCTTCTGTCACGTATGTATCTGTGATAGGGTTTTGTTGAACAATGATCTCATTCGCCTCATCATCCTCATCAACATAAATCTCATCATCAGGCTTCTAGTCAGCTATATCTTCAGGCACGAACTCACCCTCTTCCAGATCTTCAATTTCATCTTCAAAATCAAAACCAAAGTCTAGTGGCTCTTCCTCAATATCCATTAATGCTTCAATCATCTCATGTACTTCACCTTCTGTGACCTTTGAGGAGCTTGCCTCTCCTCCTTCGGCTTCACCTTGACTAGGCTCCCCCTGAGTCTCAGCATAAAGAGCAGCAGGAAAATCTACTGGCTCATTATCTTTTGATGCACTGGGATCATCGCCTTCATCATCTCCACCCCTTGGCTGCTCCTCCTGATCCCGACAACTCGTCTCCCCCTGAGCCTTTAGATTTTTCAATAATTGCTCAATTAGGGTATGCATTGATCGAAGCTCAGCAGCTTGATCGGAAACAAAAGTTTTAAGCTCTAGATTTTCTTCCTCCTTTTTTCCAACTGATCTCTTCAACTCAGCATTCTCTTTGTCGATATTTGCATTATGCGTTTGAATTTCACCGAGAGCCTTGGTCAGATGAAAGATTTGGACTTGTTGGAAGTCGACCTTGCTTTTAGCTCAGAAAACCTTTGATTGTCCATAAAGGTGGATGATGTGGATGGTATGGATTGTATGGGAGTTGGAATGATTGGCGAGGGGATGGATGTTTGAACAGGTGGTGGTGAAGGTGGAATGGTTGTTTGAACGGGTGGAGGTTGAGGTATTTCTGGCTCAGAAGCAGAAGCCGACGAAGCTCCCTGCATGAACCGATGCCTTTTGGCCCTTTGCCTAGGCACCAACGGAACTACATCTTCCTCTTCAAAATCTGAGTCATCAGACTCCCTCGAAGCTCGTCTCCTTGTAGCTTCTTCATTTATCACCACTATCCTCGATCCATAAGTGCTTATGTGAATAGAAGTATCTTCTGTTTCTTTTTCCACCTCAATCTCTTCCATCTCTTCTGATTCGGTATCTGAAGTTGACTCGTCATCACCTGCTGGCTCAGGTTGATACTCATCTATCTGTTTAAAAACATCAACTTCTCCTTCTGGAGGTTCCAGAAGTTCCCCAACAAGCTCAGCAGTGATTTCCTCATTAGCATTTGGACCAGCTGCCCAAATCTCTTCCAACGTCTGAAGTGTCAGATCAGATACAGAAGGTGCATTTGAAGGACCAGCCTCTTCCGGCTCTTGAGCTTGGCTTGTAGAAGGCCTAGCTGCCTGGGTTTGTCTCGCTGATGGGCGTTGCATCCTTCTTTGTTGTTGAGGCCTTGGTTGTTGCGGTCGCTGTTGCTGTGGTTGCTGCGGAACTGGTAAATCCTCTGCCCAGTTGGAATCTTCCCTTACTTGGAAATCTGGATTAATTACTGTCCCAAACAATGGTGCCTCCACTGGAATAGCTAATCTTCCTTGATGAGATGAACAATCAGTAAATATTCATTTGTCTATGACCGCAACACTTTGAATTTCATTGAGCTGTGGCAGATTTGGCAGGAAATGTCTGATCAGCATCATTACGAATCGTGGGTATAACAAAAATCTTTCTCTTTCTGGAGCTGTTATTTGATGAACAAACTCAGAAAAGAACATTTCCGAATAGCTGAACCTTTGATTGTAGACTAACGCAATCATTCCCGACTGAATCTTCGATACAATATAATCAAAAATCCTGCTTTCTTTGCTGCAAAACATACCATGAAAACATGAGCTAGATATCGCCATTGGCCGATCAGTCCGCTCTTCATGTAAGAGGATTTAGTCACGTCCAAACTATATCCCATTCTGACAAAGGCTGCTTGCCTGATTGTTAATGGGAAGTCAATAGGCCCATTCTCCTGCTCTTGAGTGCCTAGCTGTAACACTTGGCGTAGCATGTGAGCTGAAAATACTAAAGGATGGCCAGCAATCCTTGTCCTCAAAACTGTTGGGGTAACAGTACAGTCAACTTGAAGGTGATCCCAGAACTGACGAACGTACGGGATGACGATCTGAATATTGTGTGACAGCGCGTATGAGATCCTAGATCCTACAAAAAAATCCACCATCTGGCGGTAGGCTTGAGCCTCTGGAATCGCATTGTCAGGAGATATGACCATGTTATGCTTAGGAACAAATATTCTGTCAGCCATGTCTGCACAATATAGCAAATAGAATATTAGAATTATTAAAAAGCAATAAACTTGTGTAAATTCAAATTTGTTTTATTTTGAACTTGTATAAGGACAAAATCCAACACTTATGAATTTCTACAAGTTTAATTAGAATTTTAATTAACAAATTCGAACGCCAAATTCGAACGCCAAATTCGAAGATCCACTCATTTGAGTTTAGTGGGTCATTCGAGTTTAGTGATATAAACAAACTCGATTGAGAACTTCGAAACTATCATCATTTCGAGTTTAATGTATTCCTCGAGTTTAGTGACAAACTCGAGACCACGATCAAACTCGAGACTATGAACAAACTCGAGAATGTCGGTCACTTTAATCACAAAACTCCAAGATTTTAACCTTTTTAGACGTAGAAAATCACATTCATTAGTCCTAATTGGTCCTAATCAAGGATATTTGTAATCAATTTGACATTTCTTCGGTTCAAAGTTTGTTAATTTGAACTACAAACTTTCCACCATTAAAACTCAAAAATCCTTTAATTTTGGCTCAAATAGAGTCTAAAACCTCCTAAATCTTGTACAACACTGTTGATTATACCTAGACTTGGTAGGAGTATCGAACACAAGTGGACAAACTCTCGACAAATAGTAGAAAACTCGAAAACGGTAAACTTGAAGGTTAAACTCGAAGTCGCTCTCAATAAACTCGAAGAATCAAATTCGAAAGTAGGTGATAATGACTTGTCACTGTTGACCTATTTATATCAACCACCTTCGAGTTTGATACCTACTTCGAATTTACTGACAAATTCGAAGTCCCTGCCAAATTCGAATATATATTCGAATGTGGCTTAAACTCGAATTTAACTTGAAAATTTTGAAATTTTCAAAAATCTGTGAATTAAATTCAACTTTTTCACTTTTCCAAAAAAAATTTTTCGTGTAACGGACTAAACTATGCCAAATCTTTTACCCTAAGCACAAGATGTTCACACAGTGTTTATTTTATTCAACTAGGAATACACCATTAGTAATTTTGACCTTTTTCCTAAAATAAAATTAAAAAAATGAAGTAAAAAATAAAAATAGGATAAAATAAAATAAAATAAAGTTAAAATTTTGAACAAAAATTAAAGTTAGACTAACCAACACTATTTAAAAATGACAACCTATACTAAAAACTTAACAGAATATTTTTGACGAGTATAGTCAAAGAAAGGTTCAATCAGATAGCGGTGTCAAATACGCACTTTCAGTATTCTAACTTTCACACTTAGAAATTTTGATTCCTTTGATTGTTTGTCGTGACATACATTTCTCGCCGATTGTTGGTATTATTTTCCCTTTAAACATGTTACACTTCGGAATATCCCTTGGCCTTTTTATTTATCATGAAATTATCGTACGTGACTCATACATAGACATACTTTTATGATCAAGGCATACACACAATGATTATAACTTTTTGGTATTGCAAACTTTCTTTAAAAGGCAAACATCGGACATAGGTCTGTATTTACATACAACAAAGTGTCTTAGTTTGTCTTAAAGTTTATTTTTAAAGCTAGCAGGACAGCGGTGACAGGTCTGTACCGACGTACAACAAAGCGACATGTCTTGCTAACTCGAATCAAAACAGAGGCAACAGGTCTGTACTTACGTACAACAGAATTACGTGTTTTGACTCTCAACCCAGTATGAATTTTTCAATTCTTTCCATTTTAAGATGTATCTGATGTTGCTATACATCCCCAGAAAGTTTGCATACCTCATTTATAATCAAAGTCTGTATGTCTCTAACATAAAAATTAAGACCAATTGGTCATACATCTAAGTTAGTATCACTTTCAGTACCCGGTCCGAGATTGTGATTCACTTGAATCGGCGTGCTGAAATGAGCTGTCAGTTTTGTTCCTTCCATCCCGAAGCGCTCTAATATGTCGTAGACATACTTCGTCTGATGGATAAACATCCCCTCCTTCTTTTGGTCAACTTGCAAACCCAAAAAGAAATTCAACTCACCCATTGCACTCATCTCGAATTTTGACTTCATCACCTTCTCAAAATCCTTGCACATTTGCTCGTCTGATGATCTAAAGATGATATCATCGACGTACACTTGTACCAAGATGAAGTGTTCTCCCTTTCACTTCACGAACAACGTACTGTCTATCCTTCCTCTTTCAAACCCATTTTCTAACAGATGGTTGGACAGAGTCTCGTACCACGCCCTTGATGCTTGATGCAATCCATACAGAGCCTTATCTAATCGATATACTCTGTCTGGATATTTCGGATCTGTAAACCCGGGTGGCTGTTCTACATACACCAGTTCCTTCACATTCCCATAAAGAAAAGCACTCTTAACGTCTAGCTGATAAACCTTAAAGCCCTTGAAGGAAGCAAAAGCCAGAAACAAACGAATTGCTTCCAACCTTGCTACCGGCGCGAACACCTCATTGTAATCGATTCCCTCCTCTTGGTTGAAACCCTTTACAACTAACCTTGCCTTGTTGCGAGTGACTATACCCCGATCGTCTCTTTTGCACTTAAAAACCCATTTGGTTCCTATTGCTATTTCCCCTCGAGGTAACGGAACTAACTCCCACACTTCTAGTTTCCTAAATTGTGACAGCTCTTCCTGCATCGCTTCAACCCAAGAGTTATCTTTTAGTGCCATTTGCACGTTTTTCGGCTCTACTTGCGAGATGAAACAGGAATAGAGGCAGGTATGAAAGGCCTCGGAGTCATTTATCATCGACAACAACACAGTGTTGTTATTTAAACTACTCCTAGTCCGCACACCCGCATTAGGATTTCCTATGATGCTTTCTATAGGATGGTTTTTGTTGATCCTAGATGTCTCTATCTCGTCAACTCTCAGATTATCTCCTAAATTTGATCCTATTTCACCTAACGGGGGAACGACCTCAGATTCCACATTTCCTTCCTCGTGGACAGTTTCCTCAGAGTTGGAAGTTGTTGTCTGAGTCTGATTCTCAATTGTAGGTGCCTCTGAATCAGTGACTTCTGGAGATCCATCTTCAGTTGAAGTAGGCTCGGATGTTGATTGAAATGTGGTCCTCGGAAAGCTATGACCCTCGTCATTCAGATTCAACGTCGCCATGTCCTTTTCGATGGTACCTGCATTTTCATCCAAAGGAATGTTAAATGACTCAAACAGTTTGTCATAGTCAAATATCCATTCCGGACCTGTTTGGGGTTCATGTGTATAACTTGTGACTTCAATGTTATACACAATCTCTACTGTACCATTTGTTTTGTTAAAAACCCGTTTGTTTGGTGAATTCGGCACATAACCTAGGAAGTCTCCTTCGTCAGCCTTTTCACCAAACTTAGGTTGATGTTTTGTTCGCAATAAAGTACATGGTACCCCAAAAGGTTCGAAGCCAGTTAAAGTAGGTGGCCGTTTATTCAAAATTTCATAACGGGTTTTGTTCAAAGATTTGACAGTAAAGACCCGGTTTAAAATATGGCATGCGGTATTCACTGCCTCCCCCCAAAACATGGTAGGAAGCTTTGAATCCGAAAGCATGGTCCTTGCTGCCTCAATCAATGTCCTGTTCTTTCGTTCGGTCACCCCATTTTGTTGTGGCTCATAGGGTGCACTAAATTGATGCACTATGCCCTTTGATAGGCAATATACACCAAATACAGTATTTTTAAACTCTGTTCCATTATTACTACGAAGTCGTTAACCCTTGTTCCATAGGAATTCTCCACTTGGTCTAAGAACCCGATGAGCTTGGAAGTCGTCTCGTCCTTTGTACCTAGAAAGAAAACCCAAGAAAATCGTGAGTAATCGTCAGTGATAACTAAACAATACCAACTACCACCTATACTCCTTTTGTTGATTGGCCCGAAGAGGTCCATATGCAACAAATCGAATGTGGTAGAGATGGAGTTCTGAGTCTTGGACTTGTGTGCCTTCTTATGTTGTTTGCCCTTATTGCATGGTAGACACTTATCCTCGAACTGAAAACTCTTCATAGGCACACCTTGCACTAATCCAAGTTTCGTAATATAGTTCATCTTTCTCAGGTGCAAGTGTGCCATGCGTCTGTGCCACAAAACCGACTCAGTCTCTGAAGCTTTAGATAACAAACAGATTGGTCCCATCGAAGATTCAGGCTTGTTCATGTCGAGCATGTACAAGTCATTCTTCTTTGGTGCTCTCATCAGAATCCACTCTTCAGGTATCTTGAAACCCGGTTTTAGCACCAACGCCTCAGTATCAGTGAACAGCACTGAATTCTTCTTATCACAGATTTGAGATACTCTAATGAGATTATGAACCAGTTTATCAACGTGATAAACTTGATCCAATTTGATCGTCCCATTAGTGACCACTTCAGTACCCGTGATGTTTCCTCCCTTATTGCCCGCGAATGATACAAATCCCCGATTCCCTTCCTTGAAGTCTGTAAGTAGACTTCTTTCCCCTGTCATGTGCCTTGAGCATCCACTGTCGACGAACCATTTGTTGTTTAGACCTGTGGTTATCTCCTGCACATGAAAGAAAGTAGGTTAGTTATCACGGGGAACCCAAGCCATAACTGACTTGGTAATACCATTCTCGTCCACATACTTAAACTCTTTCAAATACCCATCTCTCCTTTCAGGTGACTTGGGTCTTTGAACTGGAGTTTGTTGTGGTGCCGAGTGATTTAAATTCACTCTTTGCCTTTGTGTAGGCATTTGCTGTGGAGCTCTTGAATAATTACGATTATAATTCATTTCAGATTGAAATCCCTGAGCTCTACCCGGTGTGTGATGTCTAACAGGAGTGCGTGACCTAACTGGAGTGTAAGCTCTGCTAGGTGTTGGGCTCCTGTATTGTTGTTGCGGTCCAGACCTAGATTTGGCGACACCGTCAACGAGTGCGGAATCCTTGTTAGCGGCTTGACGGATATAACACTCACACGAAACACAGAGACTACCACAACGTTGTACGATCGAACACGAACGAACCCACGCTATGATTCTCTCCGAAAACACTCACTCTCAGCTGATAAACTCGAGATCGCCTTTTGCTAAGTACTCACACGAATTCTGCAAAAGTCTCCTAATGATTCGAGTTAATCCCTAATTATAGAGGTCCATTCGAGTTTGTCATTGGACAAACTCGAATCCAGGCCCAAGGCCCATTCGAGTTTGTCTATATGACACATTCGAATTTAGCTCCATGTTAAATTCGAATCTGATCTAAATTCGAATTTCTCATGTATAACTTCTATTTGAACATATGTTTAACTTATGTTTATGTTTGAACTTCTTGTAATACATTACATCAAGTTCAAACATACAATCAATAAACATCAAACATATATAAACACATATATTAAACACTAGTTAGAATTCATTACTTTGCAACATGACTTAGACAAAAAGCTAATACCACTTAGACAGCTATCGTCACACAAGGTGTATCAACATTATGAAGCCCCACGAGAGTAACACCGACGACACACGTCGTGCACTCTCCACGTACACAAAGTACGACACACAAGAGCCGTCGCTCCTACGAGCCCAAAGCTCGGCATATAAACCAACCATCTGAGACAGACATAACATCGGGGATGACTTACTGCCTACCAGAACCTCGGAGCGATCAGCTCCGGGTCATATAGCGCAGTAACATCGGAGCAACAGATGTGACATGCCCGTCCATCGTTAGATGCACAACGAAAGAGCGGACATTCAACAAATATGAATGTGCATCTAAATCTACGCAAGTTAGTAGAATTCCAAACGATAATGAAGCAACATGTCTCAGCACGCAATAGCTAACATAAAGCAGATGTAAACATGAGAAATCATATGTACTCACAGTGGGTGCGTTAGTTAATTTCAGTCAATTTTATTTCTCCTCGGGCTTTCAACCGGATCCACAAAGTACCCCACTATGGGTTAAACAACACCACAAGGGACCTGTTAAGTCAGTTGTAACAACACATTATGTCAATAACTTGTTTAATTTCATAAAACTTAATTTTATAAGTTTTGCAATATTTGACCCTAAATTCTGATCCATGTACGAATTCAGATCCCACCCGAATTCGGACCCCAATTCGGTCCCCATAGAAGTTCGAATCATAGTCAAGTTCGGATCACATACAAGTCCGGACCATAGGTGAGTTCGGACCACATACAAGTTCGGACCATAGTTCAGTTCGGACGACATACAAGTTCGGACCACAGTTGAGTTCGGACCACATACAAGTTCGGACCATAGTTGAGTTCGGACCACATACAAGTTCGAACCATAGTCAAGTTCGGATCTCATCCGAATTTGGACAGATCTGATTCATCTCGGATCCGAATTCGGACCTCCTGCTGTTCAAACTTGTGCAGTTTTTTTTTACCATTTTTCCAGATTTAATTTCCAACATTTTTGTACTTATCCAGTGTTTGAAATAATTTCTGCCAACTTATATAAACTTATTTCCAACTATGTTAACACTAATATTAACACATTTGCATACCAATTCAGATCCTTTTTGACCCTTTTTGTACAACCGTCGAACCCACACATAAAACACACACTTAATTCTAAAAATCATACTTTCAGGTTGAATCAGAAGCTGAAATTTGATACATATCATCCCAAACACTTGATTTAAACATATCCGTAATAATCTCTAACGTGCATTAACATCTGCTACTCCTATTTTATCATTCGGATTTTGTCAAAATCGAACCAAAAATGCTCAGTAATCCAAAATTTAAAAGATTTTTACCTCAAATCTGAATTTGCAGTGTTGATAGTTCTCTTTTGTGATCTTGATTCCAAATTTTTTGCCTTCAATTCCAACTTTTGATGATTCTTAAATTGTAGAGAGAGAGCTGAGAGATGAGAGATTTTTAGTGAGAGAATGTGATAGTTCAAAATGAAAGACCCGTGGTCTTTTATTCCAAAATTTCCTACTTTGGCACCTTTAGTCCCTCAACTTATCTGGTTCCATTAAATACTGATTTTATAAATAAAGAATTCTATCTTTATTTTATTATCCTTAACAATTTAATAATTATATTCACTTAAATAATTTAAAATTTCTCAATTTCCGAATAATGCAACCAACTTTATAATTAATCCAAATTCCGTACCAACTTTCATAATCCAACTTAAATTACAAATTTAAACTAATAACTTCAAATATAATAATTTAAACCTGAGGATGTTACACATATTCCCGTTCCTTCTTCAGCAATTCAAAGTTATAGGCCCTCAGCGTTCCTATGACTTTTTCTAGAGTTAGAGTCTCAAACTTCTCTTCATCATGCTTTATCAGCGCCACATACATCTCCCATTTGGCTGGTAAAGCATCTAGAATTTTCTCAATCTTCTCTAACTCACGATACTCGACATCGTGGTTGTCTAAGTCAGTCAATAAATGATAGAACCTAGTAATGGTCTCATCCAGCTTTTCGATTTTCAAAGCTTTGAAAATAGCGAACTGCTGCTTGAGCATTTCCATTCTACCTTTCCTAACCCTCGGATTACCTTCACACCTTTTCTCAAGTGCATCCCACAACTCTTTTACTGTTCGTTGATTGCGAAATGTATGCAGGATTTCCTGAGGTAAAGCCATTCTAATAATCGAGAATGCTCGGTTCTCAGCCTCATATAACTTCTTATCATCATATTTCATCATTTGATATGATAAGACTCGTTGACGTCCCTCAACTTCTATTGTAGGTGGAATGTATCCCTCGTCGATACAAATCCACATCCTCATATCATTGAATCTAGCGAAGTCGGCGAACCTATCCTTCCACCAATAATAATCCTCCAACTTCATCAACTTAGGTGGAGAATTTGCCTTTCTGACCTCATGGTCCATTTCAATAAACCGTTGTAAACTCGTCATTCTTTCGTAAAAGTTTGAATTTAAAACTTAATTAATTTAATTCGAACTTAAATTAACACCTTCGAACTTGAGGAAGTTCGAATTTAATTAATTTATTTGAAATTAAATTCGAAATTAAGTTTGAAATCAAACCAATTCGAAAATATAACAGTTTCGAAGATGGTAGTTCGAATTTGGTTAAATTCGAATGTGAGCAAATTCGAAGTGATCAAATTCGAATCAAACCCTAAAATAACTTCGACATGAGCGTATTTTATGACAAATTCAAATTTCGAATAAACCCTAATACCCCCTATATGTTCGAGCGTCGCAAGTTCGAATAACGGCCAAAAATTCGATTTTTTCAACTTTTCAGCTTAAACCAAAGTTTTTAGGACTAAAAACTCTGATTTCGACCAAAAATGATGAACTAATATGAATTTTTTCCCGATATCTTACTTGAAAACCTCGAACACTATCCAAAAGCATGATTTGACCGTCCAAAAACGTCAAGAAACCACAGATGTTACTTGTGAACACAAAGAACACCACTAACACCCTTGTGGCTCTGATACCACTTGTAAGGTCGCCTGGCTACGGATCGTATCTTGACGCGACACCTTCAAACGAGTGCGGAATCCTTGTTAGCGGCTTGACGGGTAGACCACGAACACGGAAACACGGAGACTAGCACAGTGATAGACGAACAATGGAACGTCCCTATATGATGATTCTCTCCAAACTAAACTCTCTGAATGCTAGCAAGTTCGAGATCGCCCTTTGCACTAGTCGCTCTGAAATTCTGCAAAGTCTAATAATTAATCGAATTAACCCTTAATTATAACAGCCAGTTCGAATTTGTCTAGGACAAGTTCGAACATGGCCCAAGGCCTTTCGAACTTGTCCTCTAACAAATTCGAATCTCAGCCTTCAAACTTATGTTTGAACTTATGTTTGAACTTATTGTAACACATTATACAAAGTTCAAACATACAAACAATCAATATCAAACATATATAATCAAACATATAACAAATATATATCAAACATTGGTTAACGTATAATAATAGTCAAATTGTATTTTACAAAATATGTCAATACTTAGACTGCTATCGTCACTCAGGGTGCACTAACATAATAGATGGTACTTTCAGCGAACGGTTAATCACATCGTTCGTCCTCAATCAAGTGGTCGTCCAGGGTTCAAAAACATTGCTGGATCTAGGGATTTAGCGGTAAACCATTTTTCATTAATTAAATCATTTACATTCATATAAAGAAATTATTTACTTTATGTAATAATATATATTCTCTTAACAGTTTGAGGGGCTGAGCCATTTGTATCAACCAGGAAGCAATCTAAGTCAACAGGAACGTTATGGCATCCAACAGTACATGGATCGAGCTGGGGGTAGCCGTCGTTTAGACATTCCATATCGGTATTTTCCTGTTGATTTTAGCAACTATCCTGGGGCAACCTATCAATCTGGTTCCGGTGCAAACGTATCAGTTCCGCATCCTCTTATTCCAGATTTAAATGAAGAAGATGTGTCGTACAACGTTGATGGTTATATGGATTTTAACTTACATTTTTCACCGACGTTTAATGACGGCACAAAAAGCATGTTTGGCCATCAAGAAGCTGGTACTTCAAATGCAAATTAGGGGAACATTTAACATTTCATCCAAATCCTGTGGTACAAAATTATTTTGGTGCGTACGACAACACACAATACGCACAACAGAGTCAGGTTGTAATCGACACGGGCGGTCCCTCACAACCTTTTCAGACACAGAGGGATACACGATCTCAATTGCATCCAGATTTTAGTATTTCAACTCCTTCGTATCACAGTTTTTATTTCCCTCGATTGAGCTCTCCACAACCTCCTCCAATTAACATTCACGGATTTACTAGTTTGGAGATGAGAGGTCTTCATATGTTCGATCACCTGTACATTTTCATGAATTTCAATCGCCATTACAAAACCTAGACGATCATGGAATAAGTCCAGGCTGGATTCAACGAACTCTTGATGATAACCCATACCAACCTGAAATTGAAACGATAGAAAATCCAACGCCACAAAGTACCATTGCTCTTAGACTTGATCGACGCCCTAATAGACAACAAGGTCATCATTGTAATATTTGCCCTACTCCCCCTTAATTTATGATGAGAAAAAACATTTGTATCGTATTGTAATATTTTAAATTATAAATCAGTGGTTGAATTTATAGTTGTTGTATTTTAAATTTGTTTTCAGAGAAATATCCCTTTATTGTATATATGTATTATAAATCAGTGGTTGAAGTTTATGTTATCATGCAAACCTAGACTTTATAACTCATTCTATTAAAAATAAACGTTTGTATCGTATTGTAATATTTGTCCTATATTTTATAACTTACATTCTTAGTTGATGCTCATTCTATTAAACGTTTGTATCGTTTTGTAATCTTTTCAATTATAAATTAGTGGTTGAATTATAAATCAGTGACTGAATTTACAGTTGTTGTATTAAATTTGGTTTTTTGCACCAACATTTATATTTTAAAGTTTTAAAATATTAAAGTCTTAAAATAAATGTCTTAAAATAGTTTCAGCAATTATTTATAAGAATTATGTCATGTTTTATATACTATAAGATATTAAAATTAGTAATGAACCAATTATGTGTTACATTAATCAAATTTCCATATTTGTAAGAATATGTCATGTCTATTCAAATTTAAAACAAATCATTCTAGCAATACTTGATATTTTTAAGACGAAACTTACATTGATATGAATAAAACCACGTTTCGACATATGTTAACCCAACGTTGGTAATCAAACATGCTAACCCTGAAAAAAAAAGTACAATAAGATGCTAACAATCAAGACAATAAACAATAACATGATAACCAATAATAGAAACACGTATAACCACCAACCATTCAATCTGAATCTAATTTCTAGATTCACCAAATCCCTCATCATCTATGGTAGACTCAACTACCTCCTCATTATTGTCCATCCTACGATATAGGATAGACAATGCCTTCAACCGGTTGTGCTCAGCCCGTGGTAGTCTTGGTGGATCATACAGATTATGAAGTTTCACATCAGAAATGTAAATTGATATCAACCTATGTGTGGTCGTACTATTCAGCAACCAATTCCAATGATAACCAGCATATAACGGATTTAGATTTGAATCCAAGTCAACACCAGTTACATGGTAGTAAAACCATTTGTTTTGATACCTTGGAGGGTATCCTAAAGCTTCTTGAAGAATGTCAGCTTTGAACCACCATTCATTAAATTGATGTATTTTAACGCAATGAACGTAATGGATTTTTCCATTGATGTAATCTTGTGAAGACCACCCCTTGCGGGGCGGTTGTCACGAGTCTAGGTCCCACATCATGCAATACGATATCAACCATAACTAAGATAGAGTAATAAATTGCGGAATTAAAAATTACAGTACAAAATATTAGGATTTAAATTTAATACAGTTTACGGTTTTCAAATTAAACTTATAAAGGGCACAAGTCTAATCTAATTCATGTCGTCATATAATCAAAAAATCTACCCAGATCACCATAATATCATCATCCAATTAGTACCAAAATGGGTTTGCTGAGTAGAGGTCTATGATACTTCTGTCTTGATCGTGTAAGACCTAAGAACTAGGTCCGGCAGGTGACTTTCCTTTGTCTTTTCCTGTAAAAATGTGAAGTAGCAACTGTAAGCAATGCTTAGTGAGTAAATAGATTTTCAAATTAACATGCATCTCAAGCGGATCATCAATCTAGCGTGATATGTCTTGGCTGCCGCTACAGCCCTCATGATTGAGACATAGAAGTCATAGAGTCGGATGATGCTCAAGCCACGCTCACGCTTAAATTGTGGGGATCAGCCACATACTGGGCTAGCTACCAGTAAATCAACGTGGCGGAACATCGGAGGTCATTACCAAGTTCATTAGAACTGGTGAAATAGCCAGGTCTAGAACAATAGACTAATCAGGGCAAATCAAGCTGAATCAATGTCAAGTATATGCAATGATGAAGCATACGTAATCAATGTCATGATAGCAATAATCTTTAAGCAATATCTGAAAGGAACTGTAAAAGCGATATCATATGAAATGATAAGTCAAATAGCTATCATGATCCACTGGGCAACACCCAACCATGGTGTGCACAGGTCACAATCCAGCTGATGATATGAGTGTCAATTTAATCTAACATTAACAATATGTCTCAACCGGAAATCAGGCATGTTAAATCTGAATATCTATAACTCACAGTGTTGAGTCTTTATCAAACAGATATAAAATCTGCCACCTGAGTTATCTCAGGATTTTATCTCAATCTGTTCTCTGTCAAATCAAATCTTTGACCCGCTTTAAATCTTTAAATAAATGTTCAGAAATTAACTGAACCTGTCCAGAATTATCATAATAATCTTTTGTCAATATCAACATCTTTTATCTTTAAAATCTTTATTCTATCTGATTCTGATAACTTGTTTATTCATAAATCATCTTTCATTAATATTCTTTGTTTCATAAATTCTCAAAGGTCAATATATATATATTAATATATATACTCATTTTGCTAACTATCATGTTATTTTATGCGTTGTCCATATATTTTATTCAATATATTCGAATTTAAAGAGAGGGTTTCAAATTTATAATACATATTCGAATATAAGGTAAAAATTGTAATAGATAGCAATTAATGTTCAAAAATTAATTTAGGTACATTAATTTTACTTGAAACTAAATTTAATGAATGCGAAATGTAATTCTGAATTAATAAATGGTTGTTCAGAACATTAATCATTCGAATATATATATATATATATATATATATATATATATACACACACACACACTAATTAGAGACAACATTCAAACTTTTAATGTTTAAAAGTTGGTCAAACACAATTTCCAAATCAATTTCTAGAATATTAAATTCAAATGGAGGCTCAAATTCGAATGTGAGATGTTTCGAATTTGAGGATAAGATCGAACCCATATGCCTAAATTCGAAGACATAATTCGAATTTGATGATTAAATTCGAATACAATCTCGAATTTAGCAAAAATTCGAGTTTGTTCATGCATTTCGAATTTGTTCTTGGCATCTCGAATTTGTTCATATTTTATAGCTTTAAAACATACGTTTCCACATCTAAAATCACGAATATGTTAAATATTAAGCCTAGGTTCGATTATATCGTACATAATCTAGTTAAAACTTAGCTTTAATCACTCAAGAAATAATAAATTCGAATTTTATCTTCAAAACGAAAATATAAAAGCAAAAGGATTCGATTTTTACCTTGAATTCGTACGAAATCGAACATGTGATAGCAGATTCGTGTAGTATTCTCCGAGATCTTTCTAACGATATATAAAACTTGATAATCGGCCAGTCGGTTTGGGAGATAACTTAGAGAGAAGGTAGTTAGAGAGTAGAGAGAGAAAGTTAGAGAGAGAGTAGAGAGAGAGTCTGATTTTTGAATAATAAATCACGTTTATATACTTCATCCAGTTATATTTGCTAGTTAACCCACTTTCATTTTTGTATATTATATCTCTTTTATTTAATTATCTTTAATAATTTATTAATTCATAATATAAATATTTATATAATTTAATTAAATATTTCATAACTTAATTAAATTATAATTCAAATAATGTAACATTATTACATTATCAGTTCAAAATACTGTATTTATGACTGGGTCAAAAGTTAGGTTGTTACAGAATGGGCTCCACCACGCATAAACTTCGTCCCCGAAGTTAGCTATGTTCGAACAGACTGGGATATGTTGCTTTCATGACATCTCTTGATTCCCAAGACTGATGCGAACCTTTATGGTGTTTCCACTGGACGAGCACCATATGTATCTCTTTGTTTCTAAGCTTCTTGGTCTTCGAGTCCAGAATAGGTTCCGGCTCTTCAACCACTCTAAGCTTTTCATCAATCTGCAAGTTAACGTGTGGTATTTGAACTTCTCTTTCGTCTTCTAAGCTCTTTCTCAGATGACTGACATGGAATACAGGATGTATTCCAGATAAGTCCACTGGCAGTTCAAGATGATAAGATTGATTTCCTATCTTTTCGACAATCTTGAACGGACCGATAAATCTCGGAGCTAGCTTGTTTCTCTTAATAAATCTCACCACATTCTTCATTGGGGATACTTTCAGCATCACCCAATCGTTAACTGCAAAGCTTATTGATCTGTGTCGATTATCATACTATGACTTCAGCCTGCTTTGAGCTTCAAGAATGTTCCTTCTGACAAGTTGAATCTTCTCATGAGTCAACTGTAGAAGGGCAGGACCCGATATAGGTGATTCACCTGTTTCGCGCCAACAGGTGGGAGTTCTGCACTTTCTTCCGTACAAAGCTTCAAAAGGAGCCATCTTGATCGTTGAATGATAACTGTTATTATACGAGAATTCGACCAGAGGCAAGTGGTCATCCCAGTTACCACACAGATCAAGAATGCAGGCACGAAGCATATCTTCGAGAGTAAGGATAGTACGCTCACTCTGGCCATCTGCATTAGGATGATAAGCAGTACTCATAGATATCCGAGTACCCATCCCGTCTTATAGAGCTTGCCAGAATCTAGATGTGAAACGACTATCACGATCAGATACGATAGATTTCGGCACACCATGTCGAGAAATTACTTCTGTGATGTATATCTGTGCCAATCTATCAAGAGAGTACGTCTCTTTCAACGGTATGAAATGAGCTGACTTCGTTAATCTGTCCACGACTACCCAGATAAAGTCGTGCTGTCTCTTGGTTTTCGGCAGCTTCGTGATGAAATCCATAGTTATATGCTCCCACTTCCACTCAGGAACTGGCAGTGGTTGCATATTCCCGAAGGGTTTCTGGTGTTCTGCCTTAACCATCTGACAGATTTTGCAGCTTTCAACTTATCGACCGATGTCTTTCTTCATTCCTGGCCACCAGTAATCAGCTTTCAGATCGAAATACATCTTTGAGCTGCCAGGATGAATAGATAATTTGGACTTGTGAGTTTCAGATAGAAGAATGCTACGGATTGAACCATACTTAGGGATCCAGATTCGGTTTCCCTTGAGACAATGAAGTCCCAAATGATTCAGAGTTAGAAATTGTAGCTGCCCTTTAAGATCTTCAGAACAGAGATTCTCTTCTTTCAGTACTTCAGCTTGAGCAACTCTGATGTCTTCAATGAGATCAGAAGAGAATATAACCGGAGTTAGGGCATAGCAGCACTTTTCTAGATAAACTTTTCTACTCAAAGCATCCGCGACAACATTAGCTTTGCCGGGATGATATAGGATCTCACAATCATAGTCCTTGATAAGCTCCAAGGACCGTCGCTGTTTCATATTCAGATCCTTTTGAGTAAAAAGATGTTTGAGACTCTTATGATCGGTGTAGAGCTGACACCGAGTCCCATAAAGATAATGCCGCCAGATTTTCAGTGCAAAGGTAACGGCAGCCAACTCAAGGTCATGAGTTGGTGCACTTTGCTCGTAGTCTTTCAATTGCCTTGAAGCGTAGGCAATGACTTTTCCCCTTTGCATAAGGACACATCCTAAGCCAGTACCAGATGCATCGCTATAGACAACGAAATCATCATTGCCTTCTGGTAAAGCTAGGATCGGCGCTTGAATCAGTTTCTGTTTCAACGTTTCAAATGCCTCTTGCTGTTTATCTGCCCATACGAAAGGTGTATTCTTTCGTGTTAGCATCGTGAGCGGCACAGCAATCTTCGAGAAGTCCTTTATGAATCGCTGATAGTAACCGGCCAATCCAAGGAAACTTCTTATTTCGGAGGCATTGCGAGGCGTTTGCCATTTTTGAACGGCCTCGACTTTAGACGGATCAACGGAAATACCTTCGCCAGAAACAACATGGCCAAGGAATTGAATCTATAAAAGCAACAAAGTAGAGTTTCAAGTTTTGTTCAATCAAAGAACGCTTAAGGAATGGCTCAAGACAATGTAAAGTTATACCTCTCTGAGCCAGAATTCGCATTTAGAAAATTTTGCATAGAGTCTTTCTTTTCTCAGTAACTCTAGCAATTGCCGCAAATGAATAGCATGATCAGCCTCCGTTTTGGAGTAAATCAGAATATCGTCTATAAATACGATAACTGACTTATCCAGCATCGGTCTGCACACGCGATTCATGAGGTCCATGAATGCCGCTGGTGCATTTGTTAAGCCGAACGGCATCACGAGAAATTCGTAATGACCGTATCTTGTTCGGAAGGCTGTCTTCGGGATATCGTCATCTCTGACTTTTAATTGATGATACCCAGAACGAAGATCGATTTTCGAGAAGTAGCTGGCTCCTTGTAGCTGATCAAACAGATCATCGATCCTAGGCAGAGGATATTTATTCTTTATCGTAACTTTGTTCAACTCGCGGTAGTCGATGCACATACGGAAAGTTCCGTCTTTCTTTTTGACAAATAAGACAGGTGCACCCCACGGAGATGAACTCGGTCGGATAAACCCCTTTTCCAGCAGCTCTTGCAACTGCTTTGACATTTCCTGCATTTCTGCAGGTGCAAGTCTGTAAGGAGCTTTTGCAATGGGAGCCGCACCAGGAACTAAGTCAATGCCGAATTCGACTTGACGTTCTGGTGGCACTCCAGATATGTCATCAGGGAATACGTCTGGGAACTCACAGACGATAGGAATATCAGATAAAGATTTCTTTTGGGCTTCAGAAATAGATTCAGACGAGATATAACATAGATACGATTCGTGACCTTTAGATAGATATTTATGCGCTTTGTCAACTGAAATGAAGCAATGTGCACCTTTTCGCTTCTCGCCTTTGATTTCTAACACTCGGCCGTCTGAAGACTTAATTCTGATGATTCGCCGATTGCATACGATCGTTGCTTCGTTCTTCGTTAGCCATTCCATGCCGATGATAACGTCAAACTCTTTTAGCGGAATCGGTATAAGATCGAGGTTGAATACTGTATTATTTACAAGCAGGGTGCAGTTTCGGTAGACAGTATCAGCCATAACATAGTTGTGACTGGTTGTCTCAATGTCAAGTACTACGGGAAGCTTCGATGGGGACTTAGATAATCTTGATGCAAGAGAAGTCGATATAAAGGAACGACTCGCGCCGGAATCAAATAATACTCGGGCAGGAATGGAGTTAAGTAAAAACATACCCGTAACAACATCAGGGGTTTCCTTTGCTTCTTCGGCCGTTATCTGAAACGCACGTGTCCTTGCTGTCGGAGTTGCAGCAGAACTTTTCACTGTAGAACCTCCCATTGATGATTGCGACTGAAATCGTTGCCCGCTGCGACACTGATACATGAAATGTCCTCTTTTTCCGCATTTCGCACATCCACGTCCCTGCTGTGGGCATTCCTCGCTGCTGTGACCAATTCTATTGCAAGCAAAACATGTGACGTCATCTGGGTTACATAGCCCCATATGTGATTTTCTGCATCTCCTGCAGAATCGTGGCTCGTTTGTCAGTGAATACGCTTGGGCTTTCTGTTGGGATTGCTGAGATTGCTGGGACTGGGATTTGTTTGGCCTGAAGAATCTGCCGAATCTCTGCTTCTTCGAAGGAGAAGGACATGTTGGATTAGCTGATGGAGCATAAAGCTGATCACCATATTCTAGGTATCCCCTCTCGATCTGTCTGGCCGCTTCCACCATTTCCAGATAGGACTTATACTTTATCGTGCTCATCGGGTGCCGGTATCTTGGGTTGAGTCCTCCGCGGAATCTATTCATTTTTCTTTCTTCGGTAGCTACTTGATACGATGAGTAGCCGCATAGTCGCGAGAATTCATGCTCATATTCGTCAACAGTCTTGGTTCCCTGGGTCAGCTGCATTAGTTGGACTTCCATCTTATCTTGTTGATCGATCGGGCAATACTTTGCGTTAAACATATCTAGGAACTGGTTTCACTCTAAAGTCTGTATAACTTCTTCGCCATAGATACTTCTCTGAGTCTTCCACCATGCACGAGCAGCTCCAACAAACAACGCAGACGCATAACTCACTTTCTTCGATTCTAAGCAATCAGAGATTCTGAAAATCTCTTCGGTATGGCTGATCCAATCCATCGCCTGAATTGGATTTACTGTACCCTCAAAGTTCAGGGCACCGCTCGCTTTAAAATCTTTAAATTTACAACCTTTCGGCTGCTCGATTTGGGTTTCAGGGTTTGCGTTATCAGAATCAGATTCATCGTTCTGGACTTGTTTATCTTTCCGCTTATTCTTTTTATCTTCACGTCTTTTAGTTTCGGCCTCATCTCTGGCCTGAAACTGTTCTTGCATTATTTTATTTTGTTGCTCAGAGTGTTGGGCTAACAATTGTTGCATAATCTCAAACATTTGTTGTGTGGTCATGTTGCTTGGTATGTCACCTGATCCTGATCCTGACATCTTAACTGAAAATTAAAATCAATTAACTATCAGTTTGTAGACTTAGATCTATGTACCCTTTTTCCCATCCTAACAGTCTGTACATCCTATCTCAGTTCAATCCACCTAAATGATTCATACATATATATTGCTTCAGTTTGAGACCAAGTATACTCACGTAATACTTGATTCACTCAAACTATGGGCTCTGATACCATCCTGTGAAGACCACCCCTTGCGGGGCGGTTGTCACGAGTCTAGGTCCCACATCATGCAATACGATATCAACCATAACTAAGATAGAGTAATAAGTTGCGGAATTAAAAATTACAGTACAAAATATTAGGATTTAAATTTAATACAGTTTACGGTTTTCAAATTAAACTTATAAAGGGCACAAGTCTAATCTAATTCATGTCATCATATAATCAAAATAAATCTACCCAGATCACCATAATATCATCATCCAATTAGTACCAAAATGGGTTTGCTGAGTAGAGGTGTCACATCCTTGCTTCAAAACACGCTTGCTTATCCCAGGAATAATAATAAATGCATAAAGCTAATAAAACATTACAATAAGTTTTGCACTACACATGCTTCAAGGTTACAGTACTAAGTTGCTAAAAACATCATAACATAAATAAAAGCAGCTACCCAAAACCCAAGGCATCATAAGCTATACCACAAGCTGAATATGAGCTAAGTCCTCTGGGCAGATCAGATAATAGACCTAAGCAGAAGGTCCAGCTTGTTCTTTACCTTTTCCTGTAAAAATTGTAAGTAGCAACTGTAAGCTAAAGCTTAGTGAGTAAACAGATATTCATGAATGCATGTAAAATATGAGGCGAAAGTGCCTAAAAAGGCTGTTATGCTTGCTTGCTTGCTCATTTGCTTAATACCCAGAAAGAACGCTGCACAATTGAGACATTTCACGCAGAACGGAGATGCCACCACTAGGGGTTTACCGCTGACAGATGATCAATCTGTGATACGGGGCTAGCTACCCGTATAATGCTCAAGGGATAGTGGTGAACATCAGAATTGCTTGCTCGCTAAATATAATGCTTATGAGATGCACAAAGAAACGCTAACACAAGGTTTGCTGTATAGTATGCAGAACAATAAACAGATAGCAGATAAATATGCATATTAATAGATCAAATGTAAGATCCGGCTAAGCTGGGCATCACCTGTACCACAGTGTTCGCCTTCACTCACAAAAGTCTATTGAATTCCAAAGAAGTCACATAGAAGCAATTTATGTCTCAATTTCATATAAAACATGTAAACAAGAATAACTGTTACTCACAGTACTGAAAATGCTTTGAAATACTTGCTCGGGCTTATTTACGCTTTAAATTGCTTTATAATGCTTGCTCTTGCTTATCTAGGCTCAATATAGACTGGCACTGGCTTTGACTCGCAGCTGGGCTAAACAGCTTATGTATAATATCTGAAGTTCAATATTACAGAACATGTGCTAAATTAATATTGCTAGCTCAATATTCCAACATCTCTAAGCCATAACTTCTAGCTAAATATTTTGCTAATTATTTTGCTAATTTATGCGTTGTTCGTAAATTTTATTAATTAAATTCGAAATTTAGGGGCTAGATTCGAATCTGAGCATCAGACTCGAAGTCAGATTCGAATCTGAGTATCAAACTCGAAGCCAGACTCGAACAGGGGATTAGATTCGAAGCCTCATTCGAATCTGAAGTTAGATTCGAAGGCAATCTCGAATATGGGGTTAAACTCGAAGGCCATCTCGAATCTGGTGGTTAGATTCGAATCTATGATTCGAATCTAGCCCTATTCGAGCCTGTTCTATCTATTTTCGAGTCTGTTCTACGTATTCTCGAGTTTGTTCATAAGCTACAGCTTTACACATGCATTTTCAAGCCTAAAATCACAAATAAACTAAGCAACAAGCCTCGGTTTGATTATATTATACATAATCTATCATATTCTAGTAAAACCCATGCGAAATTAGCTTTAAATCACCTGTAAATGATAGATTCGAATCTCATATCTTCAAAACCGAAAATGCAGAAAAAGAAAAGATCGATTCTTACCTCAAATCCGTATGAAATCGTACATGCAATAGGAGATTCACGTAGTACTCTTCGAGATCTTTCCGTTAACGTATAGAACACGAGATTTGGCCGGTCGGTTTGGGAGAAAAGCTAGAGAGAAGTTCAATTCTAGAGAGAGGAGCTCTGGAGTTGCTAGATAAGTTTTGCAAAAGTGAGAAAATGTAACTCCCGACTCCTATTTATACTAAATCTCGAAATTACATCATTTTACGCAAATTGCTCAAAATTACTAAAAATAAAAATGCAAATAAAAAGCAAGGTGTTATAGTATGAGCCCACCACGCTTGCACTTCGTCCTCGAAGTACCTAAGGCTCGAACATATGCGGATATCGAACTCTCATGTCTTCCTCAGATTCCCAGGTCTGAGAAATTCCGTGAGAAGTCCTCCACTGTACCAACACCATTGCTACCTCTCGATTCCTCAACTTCTTCATCTTTGTTTCTAGAATAACTTCAGGCTCGTCACATTGCAGTTTCTCGTTGATCTTGTAAGTTAGATGATCGGCCCACTTTTCTCTGTCATCTTCTTTGCACTTCCTAAGCTGAGAAGCGTGAAACACGGGGTGTATGTTGGACAGTTCGCTTGGCAAGTCCAACAGATAAGATTGAGTTCCAACACGCTCGGTGATCTTGAAAGGACCAACGAATCGTGGTGCTAACTTGCCACGCTTGTCGAATCTGAACACACCTTTCATCGGCGAGACTTTTAATACAACATAGTCGTCCTTCTGGAATTCTAAAGGTTTATGGCGTCGGTCGTGATACGATTTCTGTCGAGATTGAGCAGTTTCCAATCGTTGACGTATGATTCGGATCTTTTCATTTGTCTGCTGAAGTAGCTCGGGACCGGCGATTGGTGCTTCACCGGCTTCATGCCAACACGTAGGAGTTCGGCACTTGCGTCCGTATAAGGCTTCGAAAGGTGCGGCTTTGATAGATGAGTGGTAACTATTGTTATAAGAAAATTCTGCTAACGGCAAGTGGTCATCCCAACTACCGCTAAACTCAAGAACACATGCCCGCAGCATGTCTTCGAGTGTAAGGATCGTACGCTCACTCTGGCCATCAGGCTGTGGATGATACGCTGTGCTCATTCTGATCTTAGTGCCTAATCCATCTTGTAATGCAGTCCAGAACCTCGAAGTAAATCGGCTGTCGCGATCGGAAACAATAGACAGAGGCACTCCGTGTCGAGTAACGATCTCGTCTATATACAACTTGGCTAGTTTTTCAAGTGAATAGTTTTCGCGAATCGGAATGAAATGTGCGACTTTGGTTAGGCGATCCACGATAACCCATATTGCGTCGTGCTGTCTTCGTGTAGTCGGCAACTTCGTCACAAAGTCCATCGTTATGTGATCGAACTTCCACTCGGGGATCGGTAAGGGCTGAAGACTGCCGTAAGGCTGCTGATGCTCCGCTTTGACTAACCGGCATGTAACACAATTATCGACATATTGGCCTACGTCTCTTTTCATACCGGGCCACCAATATTCGGCTTTTAGATCGTTGTACATCTTGGTGCTGCCAGGATGTACCGAGAAGTTAGAACAGTGGGCTTCCGAAAGAATTTTCTGTCGAACATTACCAAATTTCGGAACCCAGACACGATTTTTGAAAAGCTTCAAGCCACGAGGGCTATCGGTTAAGAACTGAAGTTGCCCTTTCATGTCCTCAGAGTTGAGGTTTTCTTCTTTTAGGGCTTCGGTTTGAGAAACGAGAATTTCATCAATCAGAGTAGATGAAAACAAAGTATGAGTCAAGGTATAGAGACATTTAGCAGAGTAGGATTTACGACTCAATGCGTCGGCCACCACATTCGCTTTGCCAGGGTGATAAAGAATATCACAGTCATAGTCTTTGATGAGTTCCATGGAGCGTCGCTGGCGCATGTTGAGCTCCTTCTGGCTGAATATATACTTAAGGCTCTTGTGATCCGTATACAGCTGACATTTGGTGCCGTAGAGATAATGCCGCCATGTTTTCAACGCAAAAGTCACAGCAGCAAGTTCAAGGTCATGAGTCGGATGACTCTTTTCATGATCCTTAAGTTGGCGAGAAGCATATGCTATGACTCTGCCTCTTTGCATCAAAACACACCCAAGCCCTTGATATGAAGCATCGCTGAAGACTACAAAGTCTTCATTACCTTCGGGTAAGGCCAGAATAGGCGCTTCGGTGAGTTTCTGCTTTAAAGTTTGGAAGGCGGTCTCTTGAGCTTCTTCCCAAATAAAGGGAACATTCTTGCGAGTAAGAGATGTAAGAGGCATGGCTAGTTTTGAGAAGTCCTTAATGAATCGACGGTAGTAACCCGCCAATCCCAAGAAACTTCGGATCTCAGTAGCTGATTTGGGAGCTTCCCAATTTTGAATGGCTTCTATCTTAGAAGGATCCACAGAGATTCCTTCACCAGATATCACATGACCAAGGAATTGTATCTGATAAGATACAAGATTTGCAAGTTAACGCTGAGCATGAAATTTAAGAAAAGATAAGCTTAAAAATAAATAAATCGAGATTGCAAGCACCTGTCGCAACCAAAATTCGCATTTAGAGAACTTGGCGTAAAGTCGCTCCTTGCGCAGCAACTCTAGCAGCTCTCTAAGATGCACAGCATGCTCAGCTTCAGTTTTCGAGTAGATGAGAATATCGTCTATAAAGACGATAACAGACTTATCGAGCATTGGTCTACAAACGCGGTTCATCAGATCCATGAACGCCGCAGGAGCGTTTGTAAGGCCAAAGGGCATAACAAGAAACTCGTAATGCCCATATCTGGTACGGAAAGCCGTTTTAGGGACGTCTTCTTCATGAACTTTGAGCTGATGATACCCAGATCTAAGATCGATCTTTGAGAAGTAACTGGCTCCCTGAAGCTGGTCGAAAAGATCGTCTATTCTGGGCAATGGATATTTGTTCTTTATTGTTACCTTGTTCAACTCCCTATAATCAATGCACATCCGGAGAGTCCCATCTTTCTTCTTAACGAATAAAACAGGAGCTCCCCAGGGAGATGAACTTGGTCGTATGAGTCCCTTGTCAAGCAATTCTTGCAATTGCTTCATCATTTCTTGCATCTCAGCAGGTGCAAGTCTATACGGGGCTCGAGCAATTGGTGCCGCGCCGGGCACTAAATCAATTCTGAACTCCACCTGACGGTCTGGTGGGAGTCCAGAGATGTCCTCGGGAAAGACATCTGGAAATTCAGAGGCTATCGGTACCTCGGCTAAAGTTTTCTTTTCAGACTTAGCATCTATTGCATATGCTAAGTATGACACGCAACCCTTAGCTATATGTTTCCTAGCTTTGACTACAGAAATTAAACATAAGTCACCTTTCTTTCTATCACCATAGATGCAGATACTGCGGCCATCCGGTGTAGTGAGCTTTATCAACTTCTTCTTGCAGACAATGTTGGCGTCATGATGATCAAGCCAATCCATACCGACGATGACGTCGAATTCGTGAAAGTCCATAGGAATGAGGTCAAGTTGGAACGTGCAATTATCTAACAGAATTATGCAGTCGCGGTAAATTTTATCGGTGGACACGCACACGTTACTGGCCGTTTCGATATCAAATATAACAGGCAGAGTTGTCGGAGTAATTCCAAGCTTAGATGCAAATGCACTTGATATAAAAGAGCGATTGGCTCCTGAATCGAAAATAACTCTAGCAGGGATAGAGTTAACAAGAAACGTACCAGATACCACATCTGGTATTTCCTTCGCTTGCTCGGCTGTTATTTGGAATGCGCGATTCTGACTCCTAGTTGGCTCGTTACGGCGACTAGAACCTCCTCGCGATGTGCTATGCCGGGCCGGTTGATTTTGTCTCTGCTGTTGATGTTGATGTTGTTGCTGAGGTCGGTATTGCTGTTGCTGCAATCGCGGATGATGCTCTGCACTCGGGTAAATCATGCTGAACGGATGCGTACATGCATGCTCGTTATGTCCAGGGCGTAAACAATTGTTGCAAACTTTAACCTTGTTAGGACATTCTTCACTGCTATGTCCTATTTCATTGCACACATAGCACCTCACATCATTGGGGTTACAACGCCCAATGTGTGACTTCTGGCAGCGGCGACACTGCCTCGGCTCAGAATGTACCGCATATGATCGAGTTTGCTGTGCTGGAGGCGAGCTGAACTGTCGGTACTGAAACTGCTGTGGCTGAGAATATCTGGATGAAGATCCAGAATAGCTTCCGGTGCGCGATTTCTTGGGCGGTGATGGACATGTCGGGTTAATAGAGGAAGTAGGAACTCCTCCAGCTCGAATAAAATCCTGCTCGAGAATTCGAGCAGCTTCAACACAGTCAGCATAGTTGGTATATCCCCGGTGCTTCAAGAACTTCTGATACTCGGGATGTAGACCCATAAGAAAACGGTCGATCTTTCGCTCTTCAGTAGCGACTTGATAGTCAGACAGCAAGCTTAGTCGGGTAAATTCTATCTCATACTCAGTCACCGATTTGGTTCCCTGAGTAAGAGACATCAGTTTCTCTTCCAAACGCTTCTTTTCATCAGCTGGGCAGTACTGACGAAAGAAAATAACCTTAAATTCATCCCAAGATAGGGACTTAATCCAGTTGGCTCCGTGCATGTTTTCCTGAGATCTCCACCACATAACAGCGCCACCCTCGAACAGTGTAGTAGCAAAGCTGACCTTGGATGCTTCAGCACAGTCGCTGATGAGAAATATTCGCTCAATGCCAGTGATCCACTCGAGCGCTTCAATCGAGTTTGCAGCACCCTTGAAGGGTTGAGCTCCACAAGCTTTGAAATAACGAAAGTTGCAGCCCTTAGGAGGAACTACAGGGGCTTCCTCCTCGTCGGTGTCGTCGTTGTGGCGTCCAGTGTCATCGTGTTGCTTTTTCCTACGTTCTTCTCTACGCATAGTTTCGGCTTCATCACGAGCACGAAACTGTTCTTGCAAGAACTTAGCTTGACGCTCATTGTTCTCGTTAAGCATAGTTTGCATTATTTGCATGATCTGTTCAGGAGTGAGTCCACCTCCAGCTCCTTCACCAGATCCAGACATGTTCTGAAATTATATAAATAATACTTGCATAAGAATAGGCATAACTCCTATTCTACCCCATTTCCCAATTCCTAAAGCAAAGTCAAAGCCTATCTCAGGTCAAGTTAAAGCCTAGATATTCGAAGCTAATATCTTTGCTTAAAAGTTTGAGTCCAAGTGTTATTGCTAACACTTGAATCCCTCAAACCAATTCTCTGATACCATCCTGTCACATCCTTGCTTCAAAACACGCTTGCTTATCCCAGGAATAATAATAAATGCATAAAGCTAATAAAACATTACAATAAGTTTTGCACTACACATGCTTCAAGGTTACAGTACTAAGTTGCTAAAAACATCATAACATAAATAAAAGCAGCTACCCAAAACCCAAGGCATCATAAGCTATACCACAAGCTGAAAATGAGCTAAGTCCTCTGGGCAGATCAGATAATAGACCTAAGCAGAAGGTCCAGCTTGTTCTTTACCTTTTCCTGTAAAAATTGTAAGTAGCAACTGTAAGCTAATGCTTAGTGAGTAAACAGATATTCATGAATGCATGTAAAATATGAGGCGAAAGTGCCTATAAAGGCTGTTATGCTTGCTTGCTTGCTTGCTTGCTCATTTGCTTAATACCCAGAAAGAACGCTGCACAATTGAGACATTTCACGCAGAACGGAGATGCCACCACTAGGGGTTTACCGCTGACAGATGATCAATCTGTGATACGGGGCTAGCTACCCGTATAATGCTCAAGGGATAGTGGTGAACATCAGAATTGCTTGCTCGCTAAATATAATGCTTATGAGATGCACAAAGAAACGCTAACACAAGGTTTGCTGTATAGTATGCAGAACAATAAACAGATAGCAGATAAATATGCATATTAATAGATCAAATGTAAGATCCGGCTAAGCTGGGCATCACCTGTACCACAGTGTTCGCCTTCACTCACAAAAGTCTATTGAATTCCAAAGAAGTCACATAGAAGCAATTTATGTCTCAATTTCATATAAAACATGTAAACAAGAATAACTGTTACTCACAGTACTGAAAATGCTTTGAATACTTGCTCGGGCTTATTTACGCTTTAAATTGCTTTATAATGCTTGCTCTTGCTTATCTAGGCTCAATATAGACTGGCACTGGCTTTGACTCGCAGCTGGGCTAAACAGCTTATGTATAATATCTGAAGTTCAATATTACAGAACATGTGCTAAATTAATATTGCTAGCTCAATATTCCAACATCTCTAAGCCATAACTTCTAGCTAAATATTTTGCTAATTATTTTGCTAATTTATGCGTTGTTCGTAAATTTTATTAATTAAATTCGAAATTTAGGGGCTAGATTCGAATCTGAGCATCAGACTCGAAGTCAGATTCGAATCTGAGTATCAAACTCGAAGCCAGACTCGAACAGGGGATTAGATTCGAAGCCTCATTCGAATCTGAAGTTAGATTCGAAGGCAATCTCGAATATGGGGTTAAACTCGAAGGCCATCTCGAATCTGGTGGTTAGATTCGAATCTATGATTCGAATCTAGCCCTATTCGAGCCTGTTCTATCTATTTTCGAGTCTGTTCTACGTATTCTCGAGTTTGTTCATAAGCTACAGCTTTACACATGCATTTTCAAGCCTAAAATCACAAATAAACTAAGCAACAAGCCTCGGTTTGATTATATTATACATAATCTATCATATTCTAGTAAAACCCATGCGAAATTAGCTTTAAATCACCTGTAAATGATAGATTCGAATCTCATATCTTCAAAACCGAAAATGCAGAAAAAGAAAAGATCGATTCTTACCTCAAATCCGTATGAAATCGTACATGCAATAGGAGATTCACGTAGTACTCTTCGAGATCTTTCCGTTAACGTATAGAACACGAGATTTGGCCGGTCGGTTTGGGAGAAAAGCTAGAGAGAAGTTCAATTCTAGAGAGAGGAGCTCTGGAGTTGCTAGATAAGTTTTGCAAAAGTGAGAAAATGTAACTCCCGACTCCTATTTATACTAAATCTCGAAATTACATCATTTTACGCAAATTGCTCAAAATTACTAAAAATAAAAATGCAAATAAAAAGCAAGGTGTTATAAGAGGTCTATGATACTTCTGTCTTGATCGTGTAAGACCTAAGAACTAGGTCCGGCAGGTGACTTTCCTTTGTCTTTTCCTGTAAAAATGTGAAGTAGCAACTGTAAGCAATGCTTAGTGAGTAAATAGATTTTCAAATTAACATGCATGTCAAGCGGATCATCAATCTAGCGTGATATGTCTTGGCTGCCGCTACAGCCCTCATGATTGAGACATAGAAGTCATAGAGTCGGATAATGCTCAAGCCACGCTCACGCTTAAATTGTGGGGATCAGCCACATACTGGGCTAGCTACCAGTAAATCAACGTGGCGGAACATCGGAGGTCATTACCAAGTTCAATAGAACTGGTGAAATAGCCAGGTCTAGAACAATAGACTAATCAGGGCTAATCAAGCTGAATCAATGTCAAGTATATGCAATGATGAAGCATACGTAATCAATGTCATGATAGCAATAATCTTTAAGCAATATCTGAAAGGAACTGTAAAAGCGATATCATATGAAATGATAAGTCAAATAGCTATCATGATCCACTGGGCAACACCCAACCATGGTGTGCACAGGTCACTATCCAGCTAATGATATGAGTGTCAATTTAATCTAACATCAACAATATGTCTCAACCGGAAATCAAGCATGTTAAATCTGAATATCTATAACTCACAGTGTTGGGTCTTTATCAAACAGATATAAAATCTGCCACCTGAGTTATCTCAGGATTTTATCTCAATCTGTTCTCTGTCAAATCAAATCTTTGACCCGCTATAAATCTTTAAATAAATGTTCAGAAATTAACTGAACCTGTCCAGAAATATCATAATAATCTTTTGTCAATATCAACATCTTTTATCTTTAAAATCTTTATTCTATCTGATTCTGATAACTTGTTTATTCATAAATCATCTTTCATTAATATTCTTTGTTTCATAAATTCTCAAAGGTCAATATATATATATTAATATATATACTCATTTTGCTAACTATCATGTTATTTTATGCGTTGTCCATATATTTTATTCAATATATTCGAATTTAAAGAGAGGGTTTCAAATTTATAATACATATTCGAATATAAGGTAAAAATTGTAATAGATAGCAATTAATGTTCAAAAATTAATTTAGGTACATTAATTTTACTTGAAACTAAATTTAATGAATGCGAAATGTAATTCTGAATTAATAAATGGTTGTTCAGAACATTAATCATTCGAATATATATATATATATATATATATATATATATATACACACACACACACTAATTAGAGACAACATTCAAACTTTTAATGTTTAAAAGTTGGTCAAACACAATTTCCAAATCAATTTCTAGAATATTAAATTCAAATGGAGGCTCAAATTCGAATGTGAGATGTTTCGAATTTGAGGATAAGATCGAACCCGTATGCCTAAATTCGAAGACATAATTCGAATTTGATGATTAAATTCGAATACAATCTCGAATTTAGCAAAAATTCGAGTTTGTTCATGCATTTCGAATTTGTTCTTGGCATCTCGAATTTGTTCATATTTTATAGCTTTAAAACATACGTTTCCACATCTAAAATCACGAATATGTTAAATATTAAGCCTAGGTTCGATTATATCATACATAATCTAGTTAAAACTTAGCTTTAATCACTCAAGAAATAATAAATTCGAATTTTATCTTCAAAACGAAAATATAAAAGCTAAAGGATTCGATTTTTACCTTGAATTCGTATGAAATCGAACATGTGATAGCAGATTCGTGTAGTATTCTCCGAGATCTTTCTAACGATATATAAAACTTGATAATCGGCCAGTCGGTTTGGGAGATAACTTAGAGAGAAGGTAGTTAGAGAGTAGAGAGAGAAAGTTAGAGAGAGAGTAGAGAGAGAGTCTGATTTTTGAATAATAAATCACGTTTATATACTTCATCCAGTTATATTTGCTAGTTAACCCACTTTCATTTTTGTATATTATATCTCTTTTATTTAATTATCTTTAATAATTTATTCATTCATAATATAAATATTTATATAATTTAATTAAATATTTCATAACTTAATTAAATTATAATTCAAATAATGTAACATTATTACATTATCGGTTCAAAATACTGTATTTATGACTGGGTCAAAAGTTAAGTTGTTTCAAATCTCGACCTGCTTATTTGTGAAAACTCCGTTTACATGAACTTTGATGCTAAAGACATCTTGAAACTCATCTGTTAAAGTGAAGCTATTTATAGATGCCTAAAATAGTCAAAAAGTTAAATATAAAAAATTAAGAAGATAAACTACCGTAATGCTCAAGGTCAGGTCTCGGATCTTCTGGTCCAGAAATGTACCAACTTTTAGTCCCTGCACTTGAACTCATTTTTGTGAAGAAAGATATTTAGTCTCTATGATTTTTGAACAAAGATATTAAGTCACTACGATCTGTGAACAAAAATTTAGTAAGACGATCTATTTATAATGTATCGGCGTACGGTGACATTCGGTGTTCGTAACACCGAATTACAGGGCCTTGTCACCTCCGGGCTGACAGAATCTTACTGTTCCTGGCATTCAGTGTTCCAAACACCGAATTACAGGGTCTTGTCACCGGGCTGACAGATTCTTATTGTTCTTGACATTCGGTGTTCCTAACACCGAATTACAGATGTGTTTCGCCTAACTACATATATATATGAATTGAAAATGTATGGAAGAAACAACACCTTATCGTCCACAAATAATATTTTTCGATTCTAAACCTATACAAATTTATTATGGAGCCACATAGTGCGTTTCTTGTTAATTTGTATTTGGGGGGGGGCGGGGGGGGGGGGGGGTTATGTGTCTTAAACCAATGGTAGCGTTATTTGTGATTCCAGAACCCATACTTCTACCATAGTTATTGACCAACGTATGTCCTATAATGATTTTGTAGATTTGGTAACATCTAGACTTCAAGTTAATAGGAGGGTGTCCAAAGTTTGCTTGTACCTCCTATATCAGTTCCAAGGTATTGACATTCGATCGGAAGTTCTTGACGATGAAAGCTTAGGCGTGTTGTACTACTTGGCAAGCACACAACATCATTTTATGGGACACGTCGAAGTTATCTTGGAGGAACACAATCAAGCACCAACACAATCAATTTCATTTTTGGAACAGCTTCAACACATATCTGTTTCAGATGCTATGGACGTCAACCTCAGTTATGATTTTGTTTCACAACATACTGCTTATACATATCAAGAATACGACGTAGGCCAAACGACGTTTCCATTTTCACAGCAAATAAGTAATCAACAATGCAACTTTACTGAGCATCTAGAAAGTACACAACAATGTGATACTAGATTAGAAACTGTGTTACATGGTTCACAATATCATGATGATCGTGAAGGCACCGCGACTTGCGGTGGGTTTGAAGATTCGGATGACTGTAGCTCTAAACATTCCATACCGCAGGAAGAATCTGTTGACGAAGAATTACATCCCGACACTGACGATGACGAAGATGTGGAAGTTCCTTCTCAAAATATAGTTGTAGCAACTACTTCTGTGTTTCAACAAAACATGAACGAAAACGACTTACCAGATTGGGTTGAAGATGAGGAGTCAGATATGTGGTGTCACACAACTAAAATAATAAGGCGGAATATGTGCTTCAAGGGAAAAGAGGAGCTTATATTTGCCTTTAGAAGATGGAATATCCAACAAAATAGAGAGCTCATTGTTGTGGAAAGCACATCCACCATCTTTAAAGCGAAGTGTTACACGACTCATAAACCATCCCAGGAAGTTTCCCAAACACGCGAGTGCAAATGGATCGTTCGTGCATCAAAGAAAAAGAAAAACAATCTGTGGCAAATTTATAAGTTGGTGGATGCACATAATTGCTAAACAATAACTGGTCCTTAAAATCAAAGGACATAGCTGTTAGTGTAAGCCATTTCGTAAGAGAAAGGATCGACATGCATGTGAAACAAGTACAGACCCATATAAAGCATGAATTTAAAGTCGATGTGTCTTATATGAAGGGGTGGCATGGGCGAAAGAAGGCTATTGAGAATATTTATGGTAGTTGGGAAAGCAACTTCCAAGAGTTGCCAATGTACATCAGGGCATTACAGTCTGCAATCAAAGACACAATTGTTGAATGGCAACATCATCCTCAAAGCCATCCTAACTGTGTGACTTTCAAATATGTCTTTTGGAGTTTCGAACCTGCTATAAAAGCGTTTCAAAGATGCCATTCGGTAATTTGTGTTGATGGAACACATTTGAGAGGTTCTTATAAAGGAAAGTTACTAACGGCAATTACAAAAGATGCAAACAACCATGTGTTGCAAATTGCATATGCTATCGTTGATGAAGAATCAAATGATAGTTGGGCATGATTCTTTGAAATGTTTAGGTTGTACGTTGCCAATAGATCAACAGAGCTTTTGTGTGTAATTTCGGACAGACATAAAGGGATCATCAATGCAATGCAAAATCTACATGATTGGATGGAGCCATTTGTTTACCATCGTTATTGTCTGCGCCACGTACGAAGCAATCTTATGACTCAGTTCAAGGTATCAACGTAGAAGAAACTGTGTTGGGGCATGGGTTTCACAACGCAAAAGAGGAAGTACAAATATTTCGTTAGAGAATGCAGGCAACTAAATGAGGATGCTTGGAAGTATCTAAAGGAAATTGGTACAAGTAAATGGACTCTTGTGCATGATCGTGATCATATGCGTTGGGGCAACCTCACAACAAACATAGCAGAGTGCATGAATAATTCCTTGCGTGCAGCCAGACTACTACCAATTAGAGCTTGCATTGAATACACTTTCAACAAGTGTGTGGAGCATTTCAGAAAGCATTGTGAAATAGCATTGAATTGCGATACGCCGTTACCACCAAGAATGTGGCATTTGTTCACGCTTCGTGAACGGCACACACAAGAACACACAATAGTTGAATTTAATTATGCACGGGGTACATACAAGGTGGTCTCAAACTTGACGACAAATGATAGGGGGAAATGATTATACCGTTGAGTTTTTACGTCGTACGTGCACATGTGGAAAATGGCAGATGAATAGGCTTCCATGCTCACATGCAATAGCCATATGTAGACAAAGAGATGCTTCCTTGGATACCATTGTTCATGACGTCTACACGACTGATACGTATCGAAAACAATACAGGTGTAACATACAACCACTAAAACACAAGGAATTATGGACAGAACCAGGATGGAGATTAAAAGGAGATAGAACTAGATTCACAACAGCCAGGGGGAGAAGATGTGGTCGCCGTATACGTAATGAGATAGATATTCTAGATCACGAAGAAAAACGTATTCGAAGATGTCAGATTTGTCATCAACCAGGTCACAATCGGACAACATGCCGAAACTCGCAACCAACATTTCAATAGTGTTCTACTATGTATTTGTATTGATATTTTATGTGTTGTAACATATGTGTTTCCTAATTGAATTTTATGTCTTGTAACATATGTGTTTCTAAATTGAATTTTATGTGTTGTAACATATGTGTTCATTTTATGTGAACATTTAAAAATCATGTCTTGAGACATGTTTGACGTCTGATAACTATGCGTACGAGTTAACCAACTTGTAAAACAACTATATGACTACTTAGTATGTTGTATGAACTTAAATAATATATAAATAGTTTATTACAAAAACATTGACAGACACGATTTTTAGTGCCAAATTAGACATGTAGGCTACTTTTATCATTTTATGTGAACATTTAAAAATCATGTCTTGAGACATGTTTGACGTCTGATAACTATGTGTATGCGTTAACCAACCTGTAAAAAAACTATATGACTACTTAGTATATTGTATGAACTTAAATAATATATAAACAATTGATTACAAAAACATTGGCAGACACGATTTTCTGGTGCCAAAGTAGACATGTAGGCTACTTTTGTCATTTTATATGAACATTTAAAAACCATGTCATGTTTCACGTCCGAAAACTATGCGTACATATTATTGTTGCTGACATTCGGTGTTCCTAACACCGAATTACAGGGACTTGTCACTTCCGGGCTGACAGAATCTTACCCAGTGACTTGTCACCTCCGGGCTGACATAATCTTACTGTTCCTGACATTCGGTGTTCCTAACACTGAATTACAGGGACTTGTCACCTCCGGGCTGACAGAATCTTACTGTTCCTGACATTCGGTGTTCCTAACACCGATTAACAGTGACATAATCTTGTCTATAAATATTCTTTCAGTTTCATTGTAATTGTAACATATCGTAAAGTATATTATTACAATGACTACTCACTCTATTATCCCCAATAACCAACATCGTGGAAAAACAATAGTTACCTGCAAGTGTGGGGATACAGCTGTCATACAAAACTCGAACTCATCGATGAACGCTGGTCGACGCTACTACTGTTGCGCGACGTATAACTTCGTGAACCCGCCAAAACATCTAACTTGTGACTTTTTTGCTTGGGTTGATGAACCAACATCGAATAACCCAACAAACATTTCAGTCAACGAACTTCAACAAGGTAACACAAACCCTCGCACAAGAACAAACACATCAAACCCTACTAACACTCGTCGTCCAACGACGACTTCAAATAATGTTGTGAGACATCTCTCACTTTGAAAGATCAGTCCACCGAATCAAACATGCATGGATCAACATTACTACGGTACCTACACTTCATGTTATTCGCATAATATTTATAAATCATTATCTACAATCTTACATTCTTAGACATTTTATTTTCTACACAAATGAGTTTGATGATCTAATCACCATAAATCTTCACCATGGTGGCTTATTCACTGAATTACCCTCGAGAAGATACGAAGGAGGTGTTGTAAATTACATTGATCATGTACAACTTGATAAACTAACAAAAAACATGCTTGAGAAAGAAGTTATGCAACAGTTGGGTTACGTAACGAACACCCGTACTCGAAGTTTTTTTTACTTCATTAAGACCGGAGGTGACATGGATCACGATCTTAAGCACTTTGCAAACGAAAATTCTTACGTATTATTATGTTTTATACCGCGGAGACAATATTTATTACTAAAACATATATTCCTTGATGTTTACGTGTCAAACGTAGAATTACATCTTCGTTTGAGACCTTGGTTTCCCATTCGCAATGAAGCATGAACAACGTCCACATAGACACATTGGACAATATATGATTGTTGTAACAATGTAACTTTTGATATTATATTTTAATGAATTACTACGGACAATATATGATCGTTGTATCAAATAATGCATCTTATTAACTTTATTTTTTATAAAATATAATAACATACATAAAATATTCATACACATTATGATGAAATAATAATAATATACTTACTAACGTAAATAAATATAAGTACATAAGTAGACATGTATGATTATATATAATTATATAATTAGGTATAAACATTTCAAAACTCGACAGAGAAACATAAACTAAAAAAAATCAGTCTAACCAAATAAATAGAAATGGAACAAGTAAAATCTTATATTATTTGAATGTCTTAACAAGTAGAATCTTTTATGGTATTTAATATATGGTAAATCACTAAAAATAGTAACAATTTTTTAATCTTATATCATTTATAGCAACATTATTTATTTTTTATCATTAATAATATCAACTTTTCTATTTTTATATTTAATAGCATCAACTTTTGTATTTTATATTTAATATCATCAACTTTTGTATTTTAAATCTCTTTAACAATAATGTTGATATAAATGCAAAAAAAATATAAAGTTGTTACTATTTTTAGCAATTAGCCATTTAAAATATTATTGGGGGTAGGAAGTGAAATGTTTGTAAAAAAGATGAAATTAGGGAGAGTTTGTAAAAAAAATAATAAAACTAACATTTGGTGTTGGCAACACCGAATGATGCACACACAACAATGCACACCCATGCACACTTCACAAACATTTTGATGTCTTCCATGCACACACAATAATGCACACCATTCGGTGTTCTAAACACCAAATATAGTAGAATTGTAACATTAATTAAAAAGGTAGTACTTTTTTGTTTTTTTTTTGGAAAACCACCTACTTTCTAAAAATTTTTCATGAAATCTAGGTAGAGTGAGATGTTGGACTTTCAGGAATTGTTCATTGAAGGTAAACATTAGTAAATTATTAATTACATAATTGAAGTTATGACACATATGAATACTACAGCTACCCTCACATGCTTAAACATGGGTCTCATTATAGGTAAACATAATTTTCGAATTAGAGATTATTTGTTGCATGAGGGTATGTATCATGTGACATGTGTGTTATTAATGAATTGGAGTATAAGGACTACATGTCTCTCTTCGTATTCATTTATGACTTATTTTATCATGTAGGTTGGTCCCAAAGTTTTTACATTTTTAGTGATACCTCAACTTTTCTAATAATAAAAATTTTAAATATTTAAATATTTTAATCATTATGTATAAATTTTAAAATACATTACATGAAGTAAAAACTAATATAAAACACATTTCCTTATAACTTTTTAAAAGAAAAACTGCATTAAAGGTTGAGTGAGGGTTCTCTCTTATTTTTCTCCAAATTGTGTTACTATTATAGTATTATTAGTACGACGTTTCTTTATTTTATGGTCTATAATGAAAATAAATTAATAATGATAATAGTTGTTATAAGTATTTATAGCATCATAAAGTTACAAATTAAATTTTGTTACAGACATACACACGTACATACATAATATTGATTCTTTTTTTTGAAACAGGGAACACCGGTAACTGCACTCATTTACAGTAACCACTTACGTTACTTCGCTAATCATTTTGCACAATATAAGAGATATCATATCTCTAATGTCGTGATCATAAAAATGATCTCAAGTATCGAGTGAGCGAGTACATCTACTCTTGCACATTGAACAACAGAACTCTTGTTGAGGAGCTTGTAGACCCTATTCCAATGACTCTCCCATGTCAATTTGAATTTACAAGTTTCCATGACCTCAAGAGATACGTTGAATAAGACAAACTGCAAAGTAAATACACTTCTTTCTAATAAATATTCTATTTTTGCTTAATTCTTCATCTTGTCATGAAAATGATTAATTTATTATAATTTCTTGATCTATATGTGAAAGATATTGTCTTGAAGTGCTTTCAAAGCAAAAAACAAGGATCTGAACATACAACAAAAGGAGATATCATCATTGTCAACGAAGAGTTTGACAACAAAAATATCATTTATCTATGTTATTCATATTTTTTATTTAACTTTATAATGTTTCTTAATTTTGTTTAAAGAAAAATCCTCATGTTGCTAACGCTATGGAACCAATTTGATGGCATTGAAGGAACCACACTTGCTAGGATGACTGTTCAAGACCTATGATCTTTGGCATGACGCTAAAATTTACGAAATTCAATGCAACGTAAAAGCGTTAAATTACGAAATTCAATGTTACGTAAAAGCGTTAAATCAATGCTTAAATAACAATTCAATATTTACTTTGCATTAATAAAAAATCTTTATATAGTTCTTTCAATACCAACAAGAGCATCTTCTACGTTGATGATCAACCCACCTATAACCCATCACTTACGACTGCAAGAGTGGTAATACAATTATTTAAATTATGTCTTTCGCACAACCTGGTCTAAATTTGATAGCTTCATATGTATATCATGTTTAAACTTAAGGTACAATGACAACAAAGATGAGTTGCAAGAAATGCTTGATATGAAAACCTACAACAACACCGCCTTTTTACTTCCATATCCAAAACAAGAGGATATAATTCCAGTCACCACAGTTGTTACCTATTTAAAAGTCGTAAGTAAATATGATGTTTACATTTTTTATTCGCTCATTTAAATTCTTTATAAGTCCTACAATTGTACATAAAATCTCACTTTGAAAATAGTCAAACACGGGTTGGATAAAAGGAAAAACAACACTTCCCAAACAAGAACGAAGTTACTGGCACACTGCATGCGTTAATTGCCAAAAGTCAATTGAAATTGATGTCACTTGGATTGTAACGTGTCCATTTTGCAAGCTAGAGTCTGAAGTGCATGTAATGTAAGCAATACTTTTAGTCTCCAACTTGCAACAATTTCCAAACAAAGTACACAATTAAAAAAAACTCACCAATCATCTTAATTTATTGACTAGGTCTCGCCTCATGATCATAATTGACAACGAAACTGCAAGTACTTTTGCTACTATCTCTACACTGGAGGTTGAAAAACTCAGACCATTTAATGCGGTACAATTCATGGAAGCCGAGGAAAATGTAAGTCAATACTATAGTCAATTATCATCCAAATAATTGCAAATCTTCAAAACTACTTTCCCGTACAAATTATTATATATGTATCCTCAATTATTCTAGTTGTAATTTATCAAGTCAACCCCATACTTTTTTCTAGTCAAGTTCTTTCCTGCCAAATTAACCATGACGAATTCTGTTTCATTATGATATCGCTTTGAGTTGCTTATTTTCTCTATATATTTCCACTTTCCTGCCAAAATAGGTTTATTTTTATACATGATAACATGTAACACATATGGAAACCTATATAATTGCTTCATTTATTTTCTTTTAATAACACTTATCATTAACAATGTATTGTTCTTTACCATGATATCGGTTTGAATTTTTTATTTTCTTTATTTATATACAACTAAATCCAGCTGCAAAATAGGTCTCTGTTTTTGTTCAAATAATTAGATATGAACGAATTTCTTTTCTGCCAAAATAACCATGACGAATTTTGTAACATGAATCAAACAATGGCTATGTTTATATACATAATAACATGTTACACATATGGATACTTACATAATTTCTTCATTTGCTTTCTTTTACTAAAACTTATCTTTAACAGCGTATCAACCTTCATCATGAAATTGCTACGTCACTTCAACAACAAACCATTGTTGTTTTTTTCCGCTCTTACGAGGCATCATTCCATGGCCCAACAGAAATGAAGCTAAATGTGGTCAAGGTATACAAACAAGCTGCAATGTCTCATCTACTTGATTCTACCCCTGCTACAATTGAACAACCTTCGCCATCCATTGACGACATTGTCACTCACGCAATCAATTTGAAAGGAAGTAAATCACTTCCAGCATGCCATCAAAACTCATTAAAAGACCGTCGTCATTTACTGCACAAACCGAACCTCAAGCTCAACATCTTGCCATAAAGAAAAAGGTTAATGAAATCCCAACAAAGAAGACAAAAGAATCTAGCAACTAAATACATATAGTTGCACCTTTATGGGATGAATACCATTGTCACCTCCTAATCTCTCTTTTGAATTGAAAGCTGATGTCATGAAATGTAAACCCAACCCATAATGTTCACAGCACAACCAATGAACTATAAACACAACTCATGATGATACCCTTTTGATAACAATATAATGGGTTATGATATGATAATCATACATTCTGATGTTTTTACCATACTCCTTAAGTTAAAAAATAAGAATATTTTTTCTTCCTGGGCCGTGTAAAGCATAGTAATAGTGTACCTACTATATATATATATATATATATATATATATATATATATATATATATATATATATATATATATATATATATATAAAAGAAACTCACGTACACCATTAAAAGGGGTGATTTTGTGGTGGTGGTAAAACACAATTGAACTATGTATATACTCACGAAACACATAATCACTGTGTGTGTGGTGTGACCGGCCAAAAGAAAACAAATCACACAATCTTACGTGTCGTTGTGTTTTCCACTTGATTCGTGTGTTTGGTTGCGTACCCGGTGTCGTTCGATCGTGTCATCACTGGTGGATACCGAAAGCTTCCATTTTGTGTGTCTTTTTGACGTAAATGAAACACCCCGTTCTAATAACGCGACGCTTTTTACTAAAATCTGCAACATAATCCTCGAAGTAATAAAATAAAACATTTTAATCTCAAACTTCAATTTCAATACATAAATAAACTAAAACCACCACATTCAGAGTGCGCTAAAATATAACACCTAATTATTACAACCAAATTGAAAGTCTAGGGATCTAACCATCCCAAGTACAAAATATAAATCAGAGTAAATGCGGAAGTCATTCTGATACCATAAATGCTCAAACTCTAGATCCTGAAGCTGGCGCCTTTCCCTTATCAGCTAAACCTGAAAATTTGCCCCCACAACCGGGGTAAGCCGTCGCCTAGCGAGTAACAGATTTAAATACACAGACAAGCATATATAACATGATCAACACAAATATCGGCTCAAATTCAACATGTGTAGCATTACGACTCGCTCGGTTTAGCATACACGAATAAGGTATTGTTATCGGCTCGCCCGATAACCAGTACACGACGTACGACTCGCTCGGTTAGCACGTGTACAAAGCATGCGGCTCGCCCGACATGCAACTCGGAAGCACACAGCAACCTCACTTAATCCACATATTACACAGTATGCATACTGGGGAAAAGGGTTCTCAGATATCGGCTCAATGCAACGAAATAAATACAATATTCAAGGCTGAGCATGGTAGTTAAAGAATAATCATGGCAATAGAAACGAAAGTGATATCCAGTGCAAGCATATCATTTATGATCATTTGCGAAATTAAATCAATTACTCACAGTGCCCGCAATCTGTACTCGCCAAGCGAATAACCAATACCAGCTGAAAGCACTACCGAGAGTCACACGTCCCAACATAACCACTAAAATCCTGATATAAAAGTACATCGTCTATTTATCAGTATTCTTAATTCTAGAAGTAACTAAAGCCGTTATCAATTCTTATTAATTAAATCTCAAGGATTAAATCGGTAAGTTTAGATTTATTAGTTTAAATTACTAGGATCGAAGAATCTATTTATAAGTTATTATCCCTTTATAAAATATTTAGATATGATAATATTTTAACCTTTTAAGCTCAAAACTCTCTAAATAATACATAATTTAATTTAATTGATATATCTTTTTCTTCCTTGTAAATTTTCATCTCATCTTATTATAATTTATTAATAAGTTTTTAAATCCAAACAAACTAAAATATTTAACTCATGTATAGAATTTAAATAGCCCATTAAACTACATCATGTTAAATCCATTATATTTAGGCTAAGTAATTTAGTAGCCTAACATTTTAGCTCAATTATAATTTAAAAGAGTTATTAAAACAAACCAAACCAACTCAACCTTTTAAACTCTAATCTATATATATCAACCCAATATAAATTTTTAAATTGATTAGACTCAACAAAATAAAACAATAAGGAGGTAGCCCAACCCAATTAATTAAAAAGCCCATTAGAATTTTAACCTAATTGAACCCTAAATAAATTAAAAACAAATAAATGAATAAATAAATAAATAAATAAACTATCTCTTTCTCTCTTCTCTCTCGGAAGCCAGAAAAGGAAAAGAAGGGACCAGCAGCCGCCGGCCAAGGGAAAAGGACGCCGGCCAGCGGCGGTTCCGGCACGGTCCGACCACCACCACACACCACTCTACACACACACCACTCCTCTCCTCTCTCCCTCTCGGTGCAACGAAAACAGAAAGAAAGAGTCGAAGGAGAAAGGCGCCGCTGGACACCGACAGAGTCGCCGGCCAGTACCACGTCGCCGCCGCCGCCACCGAACAGCCCCTCCTCCGGTCGTTTCTTTCGGCCGCAACCCCCATCTCATTCCCTCTTCTCTCCCTCGATGCAACCTAATACAAAACGAAAGAGAGAGAAAAAACGGACAGGCAGAAGGCCCACCGCCGCCGTGCAGCGCCGCCGCCCGTCGGTAACTTCTCCGGCCGATTTCCACACGACTCACACCCATTATTTCTACTATTTGATTCCACATTCTCTTATTTTTTTCTGATTTGTATCATTTTATATGTAAATTTTCGGTTTACAACTACACCCACTTAAAACCCTTCAAGGAACTCCATTAATAGGGTTTCAAGCTTTTCAAATAAGCACAAATGAAGATTATAAATCCAAAAATTATTGGTTATTCATTTTCAGATTTTATATATTTCTAAACAACATTGTATGAGTTCTAAATTTACATTGAATATTACATACGAAAACTAAATTTTATTTGGGTTTATAAACATTACCTCAAGATTTCAATGATGGTGATGAATGTGATGATGAGGTTATTATTGTTGCTCCAATCTTGAATTCCAGCCCAAAGATTAGAAGGAAATTCCCAGATTTATGATAGTGTGCTTGTGTTCTTGAGGATTAGGGTTTTATGTATATATAGGGATTTATGTATTGGTTTGATGATGATGATGGTGGTTAAGGTTGTAATGCATTTCATGCATGCATAACATTATATATATGTATATTTATTTATTTATTTATTTTCCATTAATGTATGAACATGATGAGATTTTTCATATACATATATATACATCATAATTATTTCCAAATTCCTAAAAACTACAATAAAAATTCAACATTTTAAATACCATGGAACTTGATAATTTATATCCTATTTTTCGAATTAACAATTGAGTTAAATGACTTGAAATTACTTAATTCCCTCGAAACTAACGGGTGTTACAGTAAACTACAAAGGTACGAATTTTATAGCTTTCTTGTTACTCATCTTATGTTTTACTAGATGATCCTTGTACGCAATTCGTAAAATTTAAAAAGACTTAGTTGAGTTTAATACGATTAAAGTTTATGTTTTTATGAAAAACCAATAAGAATTCCTGACAATACATATCACAAATTTTGAACACAAAGTTATTAAATTAAGATATATTGTTAAGATATAGAATACATGCATACTATTAGTCTCAAGATTAAACATTTAAACATATCACTAGTAGCAATTAATCTGACTTGCTGGAGCTCCTAAATTTTATTCCTGGTGTCTTTATCAGTTCCCCTATAAATTTGAAAGGGGATTCAGATGGATCTGAATAATATTACAAGAACTAGTGAAATTTTTAAAAGATAAATGGTAATAAAGTTAAGTCAATTAACTAAAGAACACTCCTAAGAAGATCATGTCTGATATTAATTTTTCGATGGTTCACATTACCGTTACATTTGATAAAGGAACAATAGCATTAAAGTGAACGAAATCATGTTATGTTTATTGAGATAAAGGAGATCAACATGATATCTTTAATGTAATTTTATTTTGCATGTTTTAGAATTCCGAGAATAAATTTTGAAAATGCTAAAACTAGTCCATAGTTGCTTATTTTCATGGGAACCACAACGAGATTTCAAAGGCTACTATGGTTTTTGGTTGATATTCATGGGTGATGAATATGACAAAGGTTAAACCAAATTTATAGGTATTTGTTGCGAACAAATATTGGATAAACCTACCGATTGAGACCACTTTGTGGATCATAGTCATGAGTCGTCTCAAAAAGGTAATCCTTAGTACCCGAGATGTCTACGTACTTCAGTGCGGGGACCACTATACGCTTGACCTAACTTAACGTCATCCGTAACTGTGTGATCATAATGTGTTGTGGTTTAAACTAGGGGTGAGCATGGGTCGGTTTGGGTCGGTTTCAGGCCCAAACCGAACCCAAACCGTTTTTTGCGGTTTTTGGGTTTTAGAAACCATTCGGTTTCGGTTTCTTCCGGTTTCGGATTTTCGTTTTCCCGGATTAGTTTTTCGGTTTTTCGGGTTGAACCCATGGTTTATGGGTTTTCGGTTTACATGGTTTCGGATCGTTTTTTGGGTTTAAAACCATTTATTTGGGTTGATTTTTTTATCTTAAAATGGTTATTTTAACTAGTATTTACTATTTACTTATTTAGACTATTTAGTAGTTTTCATTTATAATTACTAATAACTAGCAACTTATTTAGAAACATAATACTTAATAATTTATTAGAATATCAATACGTACTATCAACTTAGCAATTTTATATAAAGTTGAATAATAGATACCTGAATATGAAGATAACAAACGTGTAAGTTGTAATGATGTGTTGCTTGTACTCTTCGCTTCTTGACTTCTTGCAGTCTTGCACTATCATGTAAAAAGTAAATAAATAAATATGCATGTATATATATATAGACACACACATACATACATCAAGAGCTATATCAAAGTAAAAAGTGTACTTAACTAGAAAAGTGGTTGATGAGCAATCTCAATTCCGTTGCATAATGTCAATTGCGAGACCGTCGTGACTAGTGACCTAAAGATAAGTTTTATAACAAAGTAACAAACTAATAATAATAACTAGCTATGATTTAATAAACAATCTTAAATTTCAAACACGTCATTCTGAATTCCAAAGTTCATACCAACAAAGTAAAAAACTAAAAAACATTACATCACAAAACACAATATTGTCCATACATTAATACATATATTGAAAATTAGAAACTAAGTAAGATTTTTAGTAACAAACTAATAAGTAATAACTACATGCAAGATAAATTGAACTACATCAAATAAACAAGTAAACAACTAATTATATAATTATGATTTATGAATCTGCAGAACAGTCAACAGTGTTCAACTAATTAAACTATTACAACTTTCAAGATACAAAATTACAAATTAATGTATTAAACTAAGTTAATAACAAGTTCAACTGTTCAACTAGTCAATTAATTGATTATTTCAAGCTGAGAAATTTAGGTTAATAAGTTAATAACAAGATCAACTAACCAAATAATGCATCAACTCATCATAACTGACCTGTGATGGACAGAAGAGAAGAGAACCGTGAAGGAGACTGAAAACAAACCTCGCTGCTGCCGGAGCACGCCGCCGCTGTGAAGGAGACGGAGCGCCGACCGGTGACTCGGTGAGAGGCGTGAACTGCAGGCACTCGTCGGCTGCTGCCCACCGGTGCAAAAGGGAGAAGATGGAAATGGAAGTGGAACCGTGGAAGGAGGAGCCGAAGGGGTGAGGCTGTCGGCAGGCGTGACGTTGGAGGGAGGAAGAGGAAAACGAGCTGCAGGGGCCAAGGAAGTGAAGGAACCAGGAAGCAAGTAGTCAAAGAAATAAAGTAACCCTAGACCTCCCTTGGCTTATTATATTTATTATCACTTTATCACTTTTACTTTTACATTTACAGAAACAATTATTAGAATATACAAAATACAAAATATTTTTAAAATTAAAATTAATTATTAATTTCGGTTCGGTTTCGGTGTTTCGGTTCGGTTTCGAGACACAATCCTAACCCAAACCATTTGAAACAGTTTTTTCGGTTTTTCGGTTTCTGCTCACCCCTAGTTTAAACAAGTAATCGAATCCAAGAAACTAAGAAAGAATGAAATCTATATTGAGAAAATTGATCATGAAATTGAGAAACAAAGTCGAGAGGGAGAGAAGACAAATTCGTGTGTGTATATTGAAATGTGAAAGAATTGTGAAAGTGTATATGCTACTTACATCTCATGCATTTATATACCTTTCATGCATTTTACACTTTGACCCCTCCAAGTATGGACTAATGACTCTTTATACCCTTTGACTATAGAAAAGTCACACTACTTTATTATTGACGTAATGGTTCGGGGCTAGATTCAGTGAGAGCCGTGCTGGAGGCCTAGATGGTCAATATGGGATTTGCACATTCTTTTAACTGAGAAGAGATAATTCTGAACCCCTCAGCGATTGATACTAAAAGAAATACAAGACCGTGCTCGGACAGAACTGATGTGTTCTACTCTATTTGTTACAGTTCAGTATGAGATCATGGAGTCGAGAAAACATAATCGTGTTTGCTAATGTTGATTTAATCCATGCCTGGTTATCACATTGAAATTTCACGATGCATGGGATATAACCTAAGTTTTTTTGGAAGACCGTTTAAATAAGAATACCTGAATGAGAGTAAAAATATTTATGATCTTGGTTGCCTAAAGTGTCTAGTCATGACCTCCTTTAGGCGCATGCTGCAGGATAGTAATGTTGTGTTACACAAGTGGGAGCGTGTTAGTGTATGGTGTGTCAAAATGACATCACTACTACATCATGAGTGATTTCATAAAACACTTGAGGGTCACACCGATAAGTAAAACTAAACAGATCCAATCGAACTGTTGAATAAATGATATTGGATATTGTTTATGACACGAAATGATTATTAATATTAAATTAATTATTGGGTGATTAATTATATCTCAAAGTACGAATACTAAAAGTGTACTATTAGATATTGTAGTAATTTAATTGAGTAATTTAATTGTCATTAGATGATAATTAAATAATTATTTAATCTTTTATTTATGACAATATATTAAATAAAAGACGTGTTTATTTGAATTAGTATTATCCTTTGATTATATGGATAGTTAAAGAGATAATTATAAACAAATAAATAGAGATAATTATAATAATTTTCTAATCATTTATATATTATTAGATAATATATAAAATATAAACATTATTTAATGGATACATAATTATATAAAGTTTAAATAATAGAGATAATTATTAGGATATATTATTATATTAGAGTTTAATTAAATCACCCCCCCCCCTCCATTTTTGTGTTACAAAAATACACGCCACACACACAATAGTGTGTTACCTATGGCCAAAAAGTAAAAAAAAAAAAAAAAAAAAAAAAAAACACGATAGCATGCGTTTTTGTTGTTATCCGTGTGTTTGATTGTGTATCTGACGCCACACGATCTTGTCATTACTGGTGGATACCAAAAGTATCTTATTCGTGATTTTTACATCAACTACAAAGATACGAAATATTAATGCTTTAATGTTACTTATCTTATTTTTTATTTGATGATCCGTGTACAACATTCATTAATTTTAAAAAGCTTCTATTGCATGTAATACAAATATAGTTTATGTTTTTACGAAAAACCGATACGAATTCCCAACAAACTTAGAATTTAAATCAATTCAAATCACATTAATATAATATTAACTAAAATGAAACAAACTCTATTATTATTCTTAAAATTCTTGTCTTATACATATTTATAAGAGTAAATTACAAAAATCGTCCCTGTGGTTTGCTATAAATTACGGATATCATCCCCAGATTTCGTTTATTACACCAGGGGTCCCTATTTTGAACTTTCATTACGGTTTTCATCTTCCACGTTAACGACGTTAGCATCTGGCCGTTTAAGTGTCACACGTGCCCTTAGGGGTGTGCAAAAAATCCAAACCAAAGAACCCGAAAAACCATTGGATTCAAAACCGAATTGGGTTAGTCGGTTTGGGTTAACTGAGTTTGGGTTTCGGTTAAAACCGAAAAATAATTTGGTTATTTGGGCGGTTTTGGATTCAACTCTTTTATTTGGGCGGGGCCCGGAAAACCGAATAAGATAAAAGAACTCAATATATATTTTCGTTTGGTATGTACATACATATATACACATATATCTATAGACACAGACACAGACACACACATATATATACATATATTTATATATGTGTGTGTATATATATATACATACCAAACAAAAAAAATTTCACAAATATCCTACCGGAAAGTTTACCATAGTTCATACATTACATCATATATATATATGATGTTTTATTTAATTTGGTTTACCCAAACCCAAACCGCATTACCCGAAACCCAATTAACCCGAAAATCATTTAACCCAAATAGTAATGGTTTGGTTTGTGGGTGACTTGGACGATATATCCCAAACCGATTAACCCAAACCGAATAACCCAAATAACCGAAAAACCACCCAAATAACACCCCTACGTGCCCTGCATATGAGGGCTTTTTTGTCATTAGCCACTTTCCCTCTCATTTAAGGTAACAGAGTTGCATCGATCAACTCAAACTCCTTTCTCACTCTTCATCCTCTCACTCTTAAACCTTCTTCCGTCTTCATCCCTAGTATATCAAACCCTTCAACTTCTAAATCCTCAAGCTTTGATTGTTCAAAAAAAATAAATATTTGTGCTTTACCTTTGACGAAGGCCAACAAACATGTGGGAGATACGTATTCGTTTTAAATCGTTTGATCCGGAAACTGCATATGGTAAGTGAAAAGTCGATTTTTCATTACATTCATTCCTGAATGTTAGGTTTTTATGAATGATGAAGTTAAGAGCGTGTTTTTATGTTTGTTTAAACTTTCATTAACAGGTAATAATGGTACCCTGTTTACATTCAAGATTCATCATTATGGAATTTTCACTACATTTCCAGGTAGGAAATATGTTTCTGGTGAACAAGATTACGTTGATAAAGTAGATAATGATGCTTTCTCAGTCCATGAATTAAATGAAATGCTCAAAGAGTTAGATTATCCACATGAGCAACCGATGTTTTATCCTTTTAAAAAACCTAATGAAGACCTGGACTTTGGTTTATTAGCATTAGCCAGTGATTTGGATGTGTTGAATATGATCAAATATGTCAGAGATCATAAGGTCGTAGACATTTACATTGAACATTGGGATACCAGAGTGGAAAGTTATTTTATCTCACCACAAACGAGTACAGTTGTAATTGAAGAAATAGAAGATGATGTTCTAATAGCTATTACAAGAAATAAAGGTAAAAGACTATTGTTAGAGTGGGTTGATGAAAGAGAGCTGGGTAGGGGTCGCCAAAATGAAAAGGGTGTGGGTCAAAAACATAATGGTAATAACTATGCTACAAGTGAGTTAGATGATGAAATTAATAGAACTGGTTCAAGTGATTGGAACAATGTGTACACGGTGATTGTTACTGAACAATTGGGGCAAGAAAGAGAAATAGGCCATCCAGATACCGGGGAGTTTGACATGAATTTAGACTTTGACCCTTTTCTTGGCAGTAACTTCAATGAGGAACACATAGGAGATGTGGTTCACAAGGAACCGATTAATCTAAATGTTGAAGATCAAGGTAATCAAGAGATTGAGGAGAGTGAAGGTGATTCAGATTACATTGAGGATAAGGATAACATGATTGATGATGTGGAGGTTGATATGAGAGATTTCAGGTTAAATATTGATAGAGCGGTTGAATGGGTTGAAGAGAATGAAACAAATGAATTTGCAGAAGAGCAAAGTGAAGATGTGGAAGGGGTTAACTTTGATGAATTTGACAGTGGTTCTGGATCAGAGATAGACACAGATAAAAAGAGGAGATAAATGTTGAAAAAACTGAGGAAAAATAAACATAGGGCCACTTATCTAGTGTATAAGACAAATTTTTATGTTGGTCAGGTATTTCGTAATTCAAAAGAGGTGAAGGAAATGATCAAATCACATGCAATAGAAACAAGAAGGGAATTGGTGATAGTTAAGAATGATTTGGTTAGGGTGAGGGCCATATGTCAGGGGACCTTACCTGTGTACAAAAAACAAAAAGGGAAGGAGACAGAGGGGGAAAGTAGTAAGGGTAAATTAGTAAAGTCAAAAGGAAAGCAAGTAAGGGTAACTCAATAACTACAAATGAGGATAAGGTCCAACCTAACTGTCCTTGAGTCTTACATGTTTCGAAGGCTACAAACGGAGAGAGATGGATGGTCAAAAATTTTATTGAAGACCACAAATGTCTTCAGAAAAGGGAGCTTAAAGCATGACTGCTACCTTTTTGTCAGAGCGGATTCTTGATACAATAGGAGAAAACCCAGATGTTCCTATCAAGGCTCTTCAAGAACAAATGCAGAGAAAGTTTGAGTTGGGTATGTCCAGGATGAAGGTGTTTAAGGCAAAGACTATGGCCTTAAATAAAGTGAGAGGAGATTATGAAGAACAATATTCATTGCTTAGAGATTACATAGAAGAACTGTGGAGAACAAACCCAGGCACTACAGTAAAATTGGATGATCAAAGTGAACCCAATCCCGATGTTCCAACAAGGGTATTCAAAAGAATATACAGTTGTCTAGGGGCCTTGAAGGCTGGGTTTAAAGCAAGTTTGAGGGATTTTTTAGGTTTGGATGGGTCCTTTATGAAGGGACCTTTTCCTGGTCAAATATTGACAGTCGTTGGGGTGGATTCTAATAATGACATTTATCCTGTTGCATATGCTATAGTAGAAGCGAAAGCATTGGCTTCCTGGACATGGTTCTTACAATGTCTTGGTGATGATCTTGATATTGGAGCTACCTCAAATTTCACTTTCATATCTGATAGGCAAAAGGTATGACATTTTCATATATTTCTTCAAATAATGACAGTTGTTTATAATGTTTACTACAATTTTATATGTGTTTATCCAGGGTGTCATCCCTGCCATTGCAAAGGTCTTTCCAGCAGCAGAGCATAGGTTTTGTGTTAGACACATCCATGAAAATATGAAACAACAATGGAAGGGTACAACTTATAAAGACTTACTTTGGAAATGTGTTACAACATCCACAGTCCAACATTTTGAAAGTGCAATGAATGAATTGAAGGATTACAATGTTGGGGCTTATGAATGGTTGAAACAAATTGCCCCACATCACTGGACAATATCTCATTTTTCAGGTAACCTTTTGGTTCATTTGTTAATTGTTAAAAGTTAAATTAGTAATATACATATATAATAAGGTTTATTTGTTAACTGTTAGAAGTTAAATTAGTAACTTACCTGTATAATAAGGTTCATTTGTTAACTGTTAAAAACATTTGGTTCATTTGTTACTTGTGAAAAACATTTGGTTCATTTGTTAATTTACATTTAACAGGTAGAGCACATTGTGATATACTACTCAACAATGTATGTGAATCTCTCAATATCAAACTAGTAGCTGGAAGGGACAAACCAATTGTCACATCTCTAGAATACATAAGGGAATACTTGATGAAGAGAATTGTGAATGTTCAGAAAATGATAGAGAAGAGTGATGGGCCACTCACATCAACAACAACTAAGTTATTTGACTCAATCAAACATGCTGCTGGACAATACACTGTCATTTGGAATGGAGGGGACAAATACCAAGTCAAAGGCCCCTGGATGGAGCAATGTGTGGTGGACATGAAGCACAAATCATGCACATGCAGAAGGTGGGAACTCACAGGAATGCCATGTAAACATGCAGTTGCTAGTATATGGAACATGGCCACCAATGGACAAGAAGTTGGAATTCCTGAAGACTGGGTACATCCCACCTATCATCATCTTATCAATGGGCCTAGTATGTGGCCAAAAAGTCAGTGTCCAACGAAGATTCTTCCACCTTTGCATCATAAGCAAGTTGGAAGACCTAAGAAGAAGAGAAAGAAGACTGAAGAAGAGAAAAGTACTAAGCCTGTATATGCACCAATTGTTCAAGGAGGAAAACTATCAAGGACAGGAAAGAGCATCACATGTGCCAAATGCAAGAAAAAAGGGCATAACTCTAGAAGCTACAAAGGACAAGATCAGGCAGGTGGAAGTTAAGCAAGAGGCAGTCAAGCTGGAGGCGGTAAAGCAAGAGGTAAAAGGGAACCTAGAGAAAGTCAAGCAAGAGGCGGTCAAGTAAGAGGTAGTCAAGCTGGAGGCAGTAAAGCAAGAGGTACAAGGGAACCTAGAGAAAGTAAAGCTGGAGGAAATGAAGTTGGAGGAACAAGGAAACCTAGAGGAACTCAAGCTGGGAAAAGAAAAAGTGACATGGTCATTTTTTATGATGTAATTGAAATGGGAAACAATATATTTTGGTGACATGGTCACATCTTTATAAGTTATCTTTTGTTTTATTGAATGTAATGGAATGGGATGGGAAACAATATGTTTTGGTGACATGGTCACATTTGTTCCCTCTAAACAATTATTAATGCATTTGGTTTATTTTGGTAGTATTTATTGACGTCATATGTGTTGCTTAATCCAATTACTGCTTTTGTCATAATATTCAATGTACTTGTATTTATTGGTATTGTCATGTGTTGGTAAATCCGTTTCCAACATCATTCTTATTGGTTTGAAGAATTACAACTTTCAATAAACATCATATTTCAACAATCTAAGTAACATTCTTCATAATAGATATATATTGCAAGAGTACTTACATATTCATACATTGCAAAAGTACTTGACCTTTTACACTATCATTACAGGTGAAGTATAAAGTATCATACATTGCAAAACAACCTTAAAGTTTACATGAGACTCTGTCAAATTAAAAATGCAATTGCTACCAATATGAACACAACCCAACTAGAAACCTGATACAACTTTAGTCTCCTAGCTAATATGTTGCTCTGTTTGAGAGATTCTTCAACCTTGTTCTTTGATCGAAGTAACCCTGGAATAATATCTTTCGCTCGTTCACACATTGTGGATCTACCCAACCAATAAAGCCACAATTCGAACCCTGTTAAAGGAATTGAACTCAAGTTACAGCAGAAAAGTAGGGTACATTTTTAGGGCAAATTTAAAAATTGTAGCTTACATATGAACAACAAAAGAACCGACGACTAGGATTGTTGCCCGTCCATGATGTTTTAACAATGGCAATACTTCCACATGTGCATATCACCATTGATGTCGATCTGAAAGAGATGCTTCAGGAAGATGAAGCTTGTGGAAGACTTGGGGAATATGAAGACTGGGGTAAGATGAAGGTTGGAGAAGAAGAATGAAAGATAAATGACTTTCAGTATCTTAAATTGAGGAACAAAGAGGCTAATGACAAAAAAATCCCTCATGTGCAGGGCACGTGTAACACTTTAACGGCCAGATGCTAACGTCGTTAACGTGGAGGACGAAAACCGTAATGAAAGTTCAAAATAGGGACCCTGGTGTAATAAACGAAGTCTGGGGATAATATCCGTAGTTTATAGCAAACCACATGGACGATTTTTGTAATTTACTCTATTTAATTACAAATTTCGTCCATGTGGTTATAGGGAAATTACGGATAAGGTCCTTCTAGAGAAGAAGTTACAAATTCAGTGTCTGTGGTTACCTATTTGTTACGCTTTTAGTCCTTTGACCAACCATTTTTTTTAAATATGACCATTTTGCCCTTGACATAATTATAAAAACAGGTAATAAACTTTCTTTTTCATAAAATAAAATAATAAAAATCCAAAACCTAAATTGTTTTTCATTTTAATTAGTAAAATAGGATTTCTAAAAAATCAAAATCTCTCTCTCTCTCTCTCTCTCTCTCTCTCTCTCTCTCTCTCTCTTCCATTCTAATGACTTTTAATTTTAATAATTAATATACTATATGTAAAAAAGTTAAAACCCAGAAAAAGTTCAACACAATCATCTTCCATCTTTCTTGTTAAACTCTTTCCACTGTCGTCTCACCACCTTAGTTGCCGCCGTCAACCATCCATGGAAGATTCAACCGTTGAAGATTGATGAAACCGACGACCTCCTCTTTCTGCTCTCTGCATCTCATGTCGGTCAGTGGTTGATTTCTCATATTTGATTTCATGTTTTGTCAGATCGGGTGAAGCTCTCGGCGACCACTCACGCTCCATCTCTTTCTTCCTCTCTCTATCTCAGATCTGAAAATCTAACAACTCTACGAGTAATATATTTTCGTTTTTCCAGCAACTTCACCTCAACAGTTCTCAAATTAATCTTTACAAGCTCTTTTCTACTCTCAAAATTAGGCAGAGGAATATATATGTCTGCCAATACCATCATAAATTTGCGGCTGTCATCTTCATTCGTGCCTGTGCTATTTACCCCATCTACCTAAACTAGAACTAGAAATGGAGGAATAGAATTATATATTGGGTTTTTTTTAACTTTTTAATATATAAAATGTTAAATATTAAAATTAAAAGTCATTAAATATACTTTTAGATTTATTTTATTGAAAAAGTAAAGTTTGCTGTCTTTTATTATTATTTCTTAAAGGGTAAAATAGTCATTTTTAAAAAAATAACCGGTCAAATGACCAAAACCATAACAAAGAGCCAACGATAGGTACTAAAATTGTAATTTCGACGTGAAAATGACTGAATCCATAATTTACATATAACCACAGGGACGAAATTTGTATTTTACCCTATTTATTTTAAATCAACCTTTATAGTACATGGGTATTAACCTAGTCTAAACTTAAAAAAATATTAAATTATAATGTATTTATAGACTTCAAAAATAATTAATATTCATCATGAGGTTTTAAGAATAACCAAATTTAAATTAATAAATTTAGTATCTATATAATGAAAGAGAAGACAAATTGTCACATGACATCACCACGTTCCATCTAAATATTAAAATATATTAAATGTATATACAAATCATATAAAGAATATTAGATATTAAAAACTAAACATAATACAATAAAAATAAAATCATATCTCATAACATTTTATTTATTATAAAATATATATATACATTATTGTAACATCCTGACATTCGACTTGGTACGTGAATTTCCTTATTGGATAATTAATTTAATAATATTGCGTTGGTTCAATGATATCCCGATTAGTGGATATTACGTGTAGGGATTGAGTGTACGTAGCACCGATTTATTACTTTAGTGGATTAAGTATAATTATAAGATCGCAAGATTAAATGGAGTCATTTGATATTAATATTGAAAATACGATATCGGGTTCGGATTATTGGGTATCAGGTTACTAAAAGTGTAAAGATGTATATAAATGGCTTCCTTTAAACTCTTTTCTTATTTCCTTCCCCTTAACATCAAGAAACTAAGTGTGTATGTGTGTTTGGTGTGGACCGGAGCAAACGAAAACAGAAGAAACTGATCAAAATCACCAAAGGGGTTGCTGAAATTCGTATGGATCATCATCATTCTCTTGCTTAAGTTCTTGAACTGGAAGAGGTAAGAAATCATCAAATTCGGTAAGTTAATTTATGTCTATTAATTGATGGGAATTGGTTAACAATCATGTAGGGATTATATATATATATATATATATATATATATATATATATATATATATATATGATTCATGAGTTTATTTGACTGAAAATCGAGTTGTGGGGGTTGATTTACCCCCTGGATAGACATGAACGACAAACAAGGGAAACCTGCTCGCCTAGGAGCGCAGTCGCGACCCTCTGAGCGCTCGCGATGAGTCCTGTGGTGGTGTAGATTCGAGCTAAGGCCGAGGTAGGGAGCGCTACCACGATGACATGAGCACGACCGCAACGCGTTGAGCACGGACCACAGTCAGCCTAATTAGGCCATATTTCAGTGTTAGGCTTTGAGGCCCATTTGAGGTTTCTTTTGGTTCTTGATTTGGTTACAGGGTCAATATATGAGTTTATTATGTGTATCAGTGGGGTTGAGTTAATATTCTGGGATTCGTTGTGTATACAGGGACGAGGAGACATCGAGTTGAACCGAGATAGTGATCGGAGGGATTTAGTTGGAGTTGATCGGATCGTTCAGGTGAATACTCGAGTTCTTTTGATCACGCAAGTCTTTCTATGAGTATTGTCTGATTATCTGAGTACATGTGTTTATAATTGAGACAGAGATACGACGCCTTAGGTATAATCCTATTTCTTACCACTATATGTGATAATTGTGCATGACATGAGATCCATTCCAGAGTATTTGCGATGGGCTATCGCGTAGGCTGACTATCACTAACTAGTCAAGAGTTTGGAACCGTATATATACAAATAGTTTATTGTCAGGTTGCTAATGTGCTATATTGAGTGGCTAACCACTATTGTGTGCCATCTATTAGTCGGGGAACGGCGTCCCCACGAAGTTAAGAAATCTACCGAGCTTCTGGACCTCATGCTCCATTATGATGACATCATAGATTATGAGGCGCATCCGAGATATTTATAATGAGTTGCATGCTATTATATGTGTGCTATGTGTTCATTCTGCATACTCTAATCCTCACGTACTCACGAGCTTTCCAGCTTACATTTTCGAGTCTAACATGTCTCAGGCAATCAAAACGTAGAGCAACAATAACCAACACAAAAGTAGAAGTAAAGTTGCTATCGAGATTGTATTGTTAACTTGCTGTACATTCACGTTATCTTTTGTGATAATTGTATGCCATGACTTGTGTGTCAGTTCAGTCATGTATCAACATTGTGTTAGCTACTTTATTGTATTATGTCAGACTATCGAAACTAATGTGTTATACACGTGTACCGTTTTGGTTGCATGATTGTATTAAAGTTTTAATTAATAGTGCTCTGCGTAATCCTTTGACATGATATATTTATGGAACACATGTGATATTTCACTTATAATATTATATTGACGTGACATATTGTAGAGAAGTGAGGGTGTTACAATTATGTTTTACGTAAAATTCGGGCTCATTTAATAAACGAGCTTGAGTCGAAGCTTCATCGAGCTCGTGAGCTTAAATAAGTCCATATATAAATGTATTTTGAAATTAATAAACATATAATATATATATTAAATAAATAAAGCTATATAAAAACATAAAGTTAAATATATTAAATAAAAAGGTTATATAAAAAATAATTAAAAAATTAATATCTATATGATAAATGAGTTGTGCCCGAGCCGAGCTAAAATGGTTGATTTAATAACTAATTAATTAAAATCAAACAAACTCTATTAATATATAATTATTATATTATACATATTTATAAATATTTATTTTTAAAATTAATCATGTCATACATGTGTATTAATCTAGTATATATAATACTAGTTTATGAACCCACGTATTACGTGGATAAAATTTAATAAATAATTGGATATATAAATTTATCTAAACTTAAAATTAAAGCATATAAAAAATAAATACTTGTTAAAAAGCTATAAAAATAGTATTTATATTTATCTTTTATTTTCTTATATATTTATATTTATTTTTCAGGTGAAACATAGAGGCGACATGTGTCATAAATGTGTTCTCCTTTATCATATAATTGTTGTTGTTATCATCATCATCATTAGTTTATTAACTGGTGTATTACATGGATAAATTTAATAAATTTTTTTATATAACTAATAATTGATATCCAAACTTTATTCTTACAATATTCAATATATCTTATTCATTATTGTTATTATTATAATTTTTAATCAAAAAAATGTTTTATATATTTTTTGTTGTGATTTTGTGGGATTTAAACATCTAACCAAAATCTAATCTTAAAAGGAATTTGATCTAAATTTTTTAATCTGATATTGAAATACTATTAATATTTGTCATTAGTAGAAGATGTCACCTAATATCATTAGAAGATAACAAATGATAATTTGGTTACTATCTTAATATTTATAGATTATTATTATTTATTATTATAATTTTAATAAATTAAATATTTATGGTATTTTAAGCCAAAGTGTAGCAAAAACATGATCCGAGCCCACTCAGAAACCCAGCGAAGTAGCGAACCCGCACCGGATCCATACGGAAGAATTTTTAGGTTTTTCTACTTCACTCACTCAAAGAACAATACGAAAATCCACATCGAAATCGAAGAGATTCATAGGCATTCAGGCATAATCATATACAGATTGATAGCCGATTCAAACACACTGTTTGATCCATTTGTTTTTTCTCCATTGTATCCACAATTTGTACGTTTAGGGTTTCAAATATTTGATCTGAAGATTTCTGTTTCGTTAGGGTTTTACGCATTCATCCATGTGTTCTTGAATCTTACTTTTAAAAGATTCGAAAAAATGGTGGATGATTCTGAACAGATGCAGCAACAACAACAACAGGACCTCGTAGGTTCGTATTTTTTGGAGTTATGGAGATTGAAGTCCAAAAGGGCAGCTGCTTTATCTGCAAAAGATGTTGTAATGGTGAATTTGGATAATGAAGATGAAGAAATGGAAGAGGAAGAGGAGGAATCTATTCCTACGGAGCTTGATACTTTGAACAGTTCTGGTGGATTCTCGATTGTATTGCCGGATAAGCTATCTGTTCAATACCCGAACATGAACTTACATGGCCACGATGTAGGCGTTGTTCAGGCGAATTGTCCTGCCCCTGTGAAGCGTCTTGTCTATTACTTTGAACTTTATGTCAAGAATGCTGGCGCTAAAGGCCATATCGCAATCGGATTCACCACCGAGGGTTTCAATATGCGTAGACAACCTGGGTATGTATGCATTTACCGATTGTCGTTTCTGTATGTTTATAGAATACAAAATGATTGAATCTGTTATCTGTGTAAAACTTTAAACAAATGGTTTAATGTTTAGTGTTTACCTTGTTTTCATCTGCATAATCCTTCATCATTGACCAAGACCCCCCTAGCATTTGCTTGAATAAGTGCAGCGAACTTATGTTTTTTTTCTATTAATTAAACTTTGCATGGTTACAAAACTCACCATTGACATTATAGGGAATATGTCTTTAGTAGCTTCTTTATTTAACAATATGTATTTTACATTTTACACAAAGGTAAGCGATGACATTTTCTTGTTTTTACGCCTTGGGCTGTTGGGCACATGCGAAGCATATAGGTAATGGGTGTTGGTGATTGGTTATATCACCGCACAATCTCAAATAAGTTCAACATATTTTTTTATATTTCTCCTTTTGTACATTAGGATACTTGTGTTGTGCATATTCCTCCAACCAATAGATGAGCTACTTAGATAAATTTCAATCAATTCATCGTAAATTTTGAAGTTTATGTGTTATATTTTAGTGTGGTTAATAACTCTCAATTGAGTCATCACCCATTTTTTATTTAATTGCATATGTGATTCTCTCTGAATACTTAGGTATTATACAGAAATGACTAAATAAGAATTAGACTTGGAACTAAGGGGGCATTGGGTACGTGGAATCGTAGAGAATAGAATTTCCTAGGTCTACAAGTTTTTCTTAAGCAATGATACTATGATAGTCACACATAATTAAAGATTGACATAGCGAATGAAGGAAAAACCATAAAGCCTACATTCCCTTTTGATGTTTTTAATTCCCTCCATGTTTCTAAGGAAATGCGAGAAATAAAAATTACACTAAACTCAATTCCCCACTCCCTTCCATTACCAATTGACACTCATCACATGATAAAAAAAGCTTGTAAATATAGACCATTCCATTCTATAAAATCCCACGTACCGAACGCCCCCTAATAGATCATCTTGATGCCAAGATAGCGTTATTCATTCATCCATTTAGACAGAGAAAGAGAAATGTATTTCCCTTCTGGCAGATTAGTTCTGTGCCCTTGCAGTTTGTTTTTTCTAAAATATCATTAAAAGTTTGTCTTGTTTGACAGGTGGGAAGCAAATAGTTTTGGTTATCATGGGGATGATGGACTGCTTTATCGCGGACAAGGAAAGGGAGAAGTGTTTGGTCCAACTTATTCTACTGGTGATACAGTTGGCGGTGGGATTAACTATGGTTCACAAGAATTCTTTTTCACGTAATTTTGTTTCTATGCCTCTTTATGTCTGGGAACAATGGCACAATAACGTTTTAATTAATGAGAATGAGAAAAATCAGTTGCAGTTTTCTTTCAGTTACCTTCAGACTGACTTTTCCTTCATTTACTTTTCCAGTGTTCATTTAGTTACACAAATTTGTTCATGTTGGTGATGCCAGAAAAAATGGTCAGGTGGTTGGAGCAATAGATAAAGATGTAAAAGGTCGCTTATATCCTACAATTGCTGTTCACAGTCAAAACGAGGAGTAAGTCTTTGTGTTCTGAATTTTATTTTCTTTTAACTCAAGCCATAATTTAGTATTGACTGGCTGCCCAGTTGGTTATCATGTTTTGAGTATGCGTGCCATATGGATTCATCTAATATCAAATATTTGATTACTTTCAAACTCACACCTTTCTTCATATGAAATTAACCAGAGAGTGTGTGTTTGGAAAATTTGGTGATAAGCATAGATTTTGGGGCAGAAATTAAAAAAGTCATCATGTGTTCTCAAATTCGTTGATGTTCTTTTGTATGCTGCAGGGTGAGCGTTAACTTTGGGAAAGATCCATTTCTTTTTGACATCAAGGTAACGTATGCTATTCAGTATCCTCTCTGCGTAGTTTTATGGCTAGCACGCGCGTGCACACACACACACATATGATTTTGATCTTTTAAAGTCATTTGAAGTCTCTCAGCTATTAATTAATCATTAAACTGATGAGTGCATCTAGTTGCTTCTTTTGTTTATAGTATGGGCAGGCATGTAGTGATGATCTGTGCCTGAATCTGCACAAAAGTAATATTTATAAAAGGGGGAATTGCTCAAAATATGCAAGCAACTTTTCCCTTTCTTTTTTATTATAGCAATCTCGTAATTGTCCCAAATAATGGAACCAACTCTGTGTTTACTCCCGATTATAGCATTTAACCGGTAAACAACAAGTAGCTTGTTATTTCAAACAATATATTAAATGGTAAAAAATTAAACTGATTGCCACAATAAGAAAAAAAATTAAAAAGTAGGTTGTTATTTTAAACAATATACCCCTTGTATAACCATTTTTTATCGGTTAACTTTTGTTGTTTACCAGTTAAATGCTATAATCGGGAATAAACAAAGAGTTGGTTCCATTATTTGGCACAAATTCTGCGAGATTGCTATAATAAAAAAAAGGCAAAGTTGCTTGCTATTTTGAGCAATTCTCCCATTTATAAAACCTACTTATTCTAGCAAGGGCACGTTAATAATTTCTGGAATTTGATTGAAAACAACAGGAATTTATTTACTCAACTAATAAGCAATTAAAAAATGAATACAGCCAAATAAATTATAATAGGAAAGTATTTATTGGTTTTGTTACTCTTAGGTGCTCTATACTTAATCATAAACTCCAACCATTTGATGAAACTCATTCAGGAGCATCTTAGGCTACCCAGTGGATTATGATTGGGAAAAAAAAAAGATATCACATAGCATGGTAGCAGACAAAAGGAGAAATTTCTATTAAGTGGTTCCCTTGATAAGGAGAAAAGGGTCATTCTCTGGAGAGTTTTTAGTCACATAGCAAACAAATTGCAGGGAAAGCAAATTGCAAGGGGTGACTAGTATACCCCTTCACTACATGTGTGGTCTAATAATTCTGAAGATGATATAAATTATTGTTAATGATCAACAATAAATATGCCATATCCGAGTAATAAACTGTGGAAAAAAACGTCACAAATCAAACTAGTAACACACACAAAATTGCACGGACAAGAAGAACCCGAATATACGTGGTTCGGTCCAAGAATGACCTACGTCTACCCAGCAGCTGATAACTTTATCTGGTCACAAAATCAGTCTCCATAAATCAACATACGTTTCACATAATTATTTTCTCATCCCTAGAAAGGTTTCTTAATTAACTCATCACATGGTACCCTTCTAAACCTAAGTTTGCAAATGGTAACACACAACATTAGATAGATTATGAATTCACGTTAGGCTGTGTGTCCCAGCATATTCCCCTAACTGCAGCTCAATGTTCAAGAAAGCATTATACATTGCTACGCAGTAAACCTATGCTTTTTACAATATGTTTTATATGTAACTGCACCCATCAGTGTTGTTTTCTTCTTATTCCAATATTCCATTTTTTTTTTCCTTCAAAATTTCCCTTCCATGATATGTTTATAAACCTGAATTTCTAGATGGTCATATGAGTTTTATAGCATTCAACTTCACCTCAAGCTTACTTTCTAGTCTAACCAATATTATGGTCACACAATCTGTTTTAGCATTCTAATACGTAATTTTATTATATGATTATATCTTATCACTAGCTTTTAATCATTTGTATTCAAGTTCTGTTAGAAAGAGTAAACCGTACTAGTCAATGTATGAATGATATAGAAAGGTTATGTTATCTCTAACCTTTATAAAGGAACACATACTTGGAGTCATTGAACTTACTAATCATTTGTATTTAAGTTCTGTTAGAAAGAGTAAACCGTAATTGTCAATGTGTGAATGATATAGGAAGGTTATATTATCTCGTAACCTTTATAAAGGAAGTTGACATGGTGTTAAAAGGAATAAAATCAAGTAGAAGTCTAGCAGCAAATACATTTATGCTAGTCATCACTTGAACAAAGATACTTTGCGGAAGAAAGAAACCTAAGATCTTCAAGCAAAATTTTAAAATTCTCATTCTTCTATGCATTTCTTTAGTTCAACTTGAGCATTTGAAATTAATATACTTGAGATAAATCCCTATCTTCTACTTAACACGTATCGTTACCCCCAAAATATTTAATAGGGTTCTCAGGCAGGAAGATTAGAAAATTTAAATGAAAACTGTACATGCAGTTGAACACTGAACTCACATTGGCAGAGCAGTAGAAACTGGAAAGTCAACTGTAAAATAAATTTGGTCATCAACTGCCATCCTTTTCAATCTTTGCAATTGCTGATTGTTATCCTGTTTCATCCAGACATCCGTTACTTGTTTATCGCTTATCCTATCTGAATAGTTCTAACCTCTAATTCGTCTGAGGTGTGGCTGTTTGGTGGGTAAAGGAGAACATCTCTATCTATAAATTGCCAATTATTGCCTCTCAATGGTTGAACAAAGAAAAGAAAACTCATTCTTAGGCTCTTAGCTATTGGAGCTAAATTGCAGAAGCTTTTGGACTAAAAAATCATCGACATTCTATTTTTATGGTTCTTCCTCATTCTTCATGTCTTCTCCATTCACTACCTTCTTCTATTGGTACTTTTGTAGACCATAAGCATGCATCTAATTATTTTGACATTATTGCCTTTGTCATTGTTTAGCATAGCAAACTTAACTTGCATTCATTCATATATTGTTTTAGGACAAATCCTCAAGACCCAAGTGTGATCATAGATAATTTTCCTGTTCTATTTTCTTGCATTATTTATTATTTAGTTGTTATATCACATATGCTGCCTATATAATGAGATTGCCATCTTTTTTCATGTTTGTTTTGCTGAGCAGGCATATGAAGCAACACAAAGGGCAAAGCAACAATCACATATTGAAAGAATAAGTATCCCAGCAACGGCCAGTTATGGGTGTGTACCTTTCTCGATTTTATTTCGATCGTATTAAGTTCTGTCCATATTAAATACTGGACTGGAACTTTTCTCTACTCTTAACTATTCTGATGGTCTGACCTCATTTTGCTCAATTTCTGAACCAACAACCAGAAAAAATCTTGAGCATCTTACTAACTTGATTAAACACATTTCGATGATAGTGTTTGAGTAGATACAGATAGAGTTCCATTCTCTTGATTTATATATTCACCACTGTTTTTCGTCTGGTGATTCTTTCTACAAAATGTCATTAATGCAATGCATGTTCTGTGCTTCTGTACTTGATATTGTGATATAGTATGCCAGATGCCAGGCTGTTCTATCCCTTCACTCATGGATTTTTAGAAGTCAGTTTATGCATCTATGTTGGTCATTTACATTATATGAGTGGTTATTTTGCTACAGAATTGTCCGTTCGTACTTACAACATTATGGTTACGAGGAAACCCTGAATGTGTTTGATGAGGCTACCCAAAGTTCAGTTCCTCCTATCACAGGATTTCATGATAATGGCTTCAATGAGCATAGCGTCTACGCATTAAAGCATAGAAAAAGTCTTCGAAAGGTATGAAATGTCTACTAAAGTAAGAATGTATAGTTGTTTTTGATTTATGCTATTTTTAGATATCAAAAATTATATTTTGTTATGTATGGTATGAGGGAAAAGAAAATTGTGATTCAGTTTAGTTAAGGTCGATCCAGGTAAGTGACTAGGCACTTAGTCGGCATAATGTTTGGGAAATTGCCTACCACTTGCTTTTCGATGCCTCTTTGACGAGGTGATCATCTTTCTTGGAGTCGCTCTCAGGCGAAGATGAAACAGGCGAGGCACTTTTTATGAAGCAGTTAACTCTATTAGGTTTTTTTAAGAATTACGTCCCATGAGTTGGATGGCGATTATGGTTATTACTTATCAGACCATAACAAACGGGGTTTCAGGAACACACACACACACACACAGATACGCATACACACATACAGCTGCCCAGCTGCCTCCTCTCTTGTCCACAACATTAGTCTTTGCTGGTGTGAATTGAATATTTTAAGGCTACAGACTACAGAGTACATGTGATCAATTCAAGTATTCACTAGCCTCTCCCAGTATCTCTCCTGATCTCCTCTTTCAAGACTGCCACTAGAAGAAAAGCGATAAATTCTGTATTTCTTGTTTTTTCGAAACATTCAATTCGATGGTTTTCTCGTTTCCTAATCTTCTATCAGTCTCGCGTCAGTCCTCTCTCCATGAAATTGTGGTAACCATCTCATGATCTTTTTTGAGCAAATCTAATGATCATTCTATCGGTTCTGTTTTTTTAATTGTATAGTTTTTTGTCTTCTTTTATCTCTTTAATTCTTAACCTCTAGTGTTCTGCTTTCAAGTTTCTTTAAGTCTATAGTTATTTGACACATTACTAAAATTAGTTCTTTATTCTTTGTTTCTTAATTCTATGTTTTTCTGATATGCACAGTTGATTCAACATATCATGTTTATTGTTCATACTCGTAATCTATTTGCAGTTTGCATGCATGCGTTTAATCAGATTGGTTTAAGTTATAGTCTATATCCTATTAGTCTACACTTACAAAGCACTTAGGGTTGAAGAGTGATGCCTACTTTAAGGATAAATTTCTTTTTTTAGTATTGATTTGATCTTACTGTATGCATTGAGTTGTGCTCATGGGTTCCTTTGAGATCTTTGACGAACTCGCAAAATGGTGAATGGACTATGGATGATGGGCACAGTTGGTGCATAATTAAAATTATATACTTTTGTTCTCTCTCTCTCTCTCTCTCTCTCTCTCTCTCTCTCTCTCTCTCTGTCTCACACATTTCCAAATCAGAATTTATCGAGAGTATATCAGCAACAGAATTGAATTGATATATGTTTTACCTCGAGTGATTAATTTGTAAAATTGAAAGACTTAAAAAGTATTTTTTTTTCTTATTCTTTGAAGCTAATCAAGGATGGTCAGATTGATGACGCGTTCAGTAAATTACAAGAGTGGTATCCACAGATTGTTCAGGTGAAGAATCTAATGGCATTATGCATTTTGTTATTTCTCTATTTCAATTATTTATACAATAAAAAGAGAGAAAGAAATGATTAAACAGCTGCTTACACAGCCTTTTGTGCCAAAATTATTAAGATTGTTAGGATTTCAGAAACAAAATCAGAACTGATCAAGAACCCTAAAAATTTCAAGAACCCACAAATGTGAATCAAGAAAGAAGAATATTCAAATTCACTAACAAATTGGGTTACATGACTACAACTTGAGTTATTGTCCTCATTAACCCATAGGACTTATTTATACTAAAAACTTCAAGACTAACTCTAATCTAACTATCAGGAACTTACACTAAACCCCCTGAACTATTACAACTAATTCAAGTCACTAACCTCACAAAGATCCTGATCCTGGTTGTAGCATCGTACGATCTTACGATCCCAACTTCCAAAAACGATCTGGATCGGAGTAGGATCGTAACCAGTATAGGATCAATGGTCAGATTGTTAGATTGGCGGTAAGATCGATGGCCGATTCGATTCCACGGTTCCCCCAAGATCCGCTAAAATTTGAACCTTATCCTTTCTAAACCTAACCTAATTAAAACATTACTGTATGGTATTTCTCAAAATTTTAAGGTTAATATTCTCATTAAAATGTCATATGATTATTTTTTTAGAAGTTGTTACATAGTTTATGATGTGAAACTAAAAGTTCTGGTACTAGGAAAAAACTAATGATTATTTGGTAGGATCCTGATCTTGGCAACCTTGTTCTGTGCACAGTACAAAAAACAACTATGTTTTTATATTTTCATTTCAAAGCTGTGACATTATGTTTCTTAAAAATTCTGTGGTTGCTTTAGTGGGCTCTATTGCAAACCTTAAAAAAAGGTTAACCCACTGTCCCACCCTCCAAATGGCTCTCACAAACCAGATCTACGGCCAACATGGGGGAAGTAAATTACTTAAACCATAAACAAGGTTTATGGGGACCCAGAATCTGGGTCTATGACTTCTGCTTGCACGGGACGTCTCCGGCCGCTAAGCCACCATCATATAAAGTTATCACAACTGTAAAATGTTGGTGGTGAATAGTAACATATTCTATATCAATCTGGTTGTTTGGTAAATAAGCCTAAAAAATTCAGATCGTAAATCTTTTTTTTTTTTTTTTTTTTTTTTGGAGTGCAAGAAGGAAAGGCGGACAATTCTAGATCAGCATACAAGTTACTTGCAGTTTTCAGTACAAGGTTTAGTTGCACGTATAATAATATCATTTCTTACTGATGCTTGTATCAACTTGTGCTCCCTGCAGGATGATATATCAGCAATATGTCTTATGCTATACTGTCAAAAGTTCATTGAGCTAATTCGGGTAAATGATTTTTTTCCTTTTTATTTTTAGTGATGTTTTCTACCTTGTTACACTGTTAAAAATTAAGATTTAAATCATCTGAATTAATCGAGATCATAGGGTGTATGTGTGTAGTGCCAAATCTGCTTGCGGTTCAAGTTTTCACAAATAATATGAAAATCTGTGGGTTGAATGTCTCCTATTCAACTACGGTTCCATACTTCCATGGTATTCAAATTCTAATCTTTTCGGGTAGATGGGAGAATGATTGAACCTTGTAGGCATAAAAATGGTGGTGTTATTTTATTGTATTTATCACTGATGAAAAAATCAGCCTAGTCGGCCAATTAATCGGCAACTAGGCGCTAGTCATCCAGCCAGCGCTACGATTTTGATGTAATCGGCCAAATTAGTCGGGACCTACTTGGCCATATAGCCAGACCTAGTCGGCCCTAATTGGTCAATGCTCAAACTCAGTCAATTTTTTTTAATAGAAAGAATATAGGTCCATCAAAAGCCTATAGATGTTAAACTCTTTTGTTTAATTATCAAAATGCACTCCAACAATAATGCATTTCAAATTAATTAGTAGTTAAGTTAATGTTTGATTTCCTTCGTTAATAGCATTGGTGGACTGATAATAGAGTTTACCTTTGTTGGAACTTGAAAGTTTATAGCTTAAATATGTGATTAATATTTATATTTTATATTGGGTTTATTATGAGAAAAACAAACATGTTTTCATGTTTTTTTTTTTTTTTTTTTTTTTTTTTTTTTTTTTTTTTTTTTTTTTTTTTTTCGTTTTCGTCCCTCCATGTTATTTTTCCCCAGAAAAGTCCTCAAGTTGATTTTTTTTTTGCTTAGTGAGACTTGGCTATTAGAAGCCGGTTTTTTAGTTTTTAAAAAACCCGGTTTACCAATTATAACCGGGCTTTAATAGTCAAATTTCACAAAACAAGAAAAAAAGTAACTTAAGGACTTTTTTGGAAAAGAATAACATTGAGGGACGAAAACGTAAAAACTGTAAAAACATGTTGGTTTCTTTCATAATAAACCCTATTATATTTGAATATTTGTGAACATGTTATATGTAGAATTATGAAATTTATATATAAAAACCAATCCCACTACTCACCGACTAGGCCGATTAGTCGCTAGTCCCCAGCTGGCCCGCCGACTAGTGCCTAGCGAGTTTTGCAACATTTTTATTTATCATTAATCGAGAATAAACACAGGGTTAGTGGCATATAATAGCCTTTTACTTTTGTCGTGGTTTCAACTCACGACAAACACTTTTTCTTGGTACTCATTTGTTCATACTGTTTTGAAGTTCCACTTTAGTATTTTTGTAATCAAAAACCATTATAAAGAACTTTTGTGGACTATCTTGTGGTGACTCAGACACCAATTTCATGTTGTATGTTAGATTATTATGCTTATAAAGTTATAGTTTGACATTGACAATGAGTTTATAAGAATAAAATTGCAATAAATAAACCATATAATCTAATTTTCTAGATGCGGATAGTCTGGGTCACCACTTATTTGGACTTAAAATTTTTTACCAGATCCAATTTGTTTTCATTTCAGGTTACAAAAGTACCAAAACTGGAATAGGAGAAATAGTACAAGGACGATATGAGTACCAAATAATTATGTAGTATAAATTGAAACACTGTACAAAGTACGCAGTGATTACATGCTATCAATCCAATAATATATTAGTGGTCCCTACACGAAATTTGGTCAGCTATCGCCCAAAGCTGCAAATTGTGCTTTTAAGACGTGTGGATACCGACAGTGCAGGGACTACTGATAGTCCACAACCACTATTTAATTACGGGGTTCCATTTCCAAACAATCCATGAGTGTCTTAGCTGCTTCATCTGCAGAATTGGTGATAAAGTTACCACGGGCAATTGGAGACACGGATACACGAATTCGTGAGAGACACGACACGAATACACGACACAAATACAGCTTAAAAACTGAAATAAAATTTATTGCCCTTCGTGTATTCATGTCGTGTCAAATTCGTGTCTAACGCGTGAAAATGACACTAATACACGAATTGCCAGGTCAATACCACCCTAATGCATGATTACAACATCTAATGTGAGAAGAACGAAGTTATTAGAGCGGAAAATTAAAATGTTGTACTGCTGCAATACATGGGAGGTGAAATATATGGAGAGGGTCGAAATTACATATTGATTATAGATTTCTTTATGTGGAAAGTTAAATAATTGATCTAATACTCAAATAACCACTGAACGTATATTTCATTTTTGTCGATTTATCCTTTGTTTCAGGTTGGGCGTCTGGCAGAAGCTGTTGATTACGGGAGGACTCGTTTTGAAAAGTTTTATAAGTTGAAAGAGTATGCAGATTTTGTTAAGGTAAAATGGCCAAAACTAAAAACCTCAAATTTATCTCTCTACTCAAAATAAGGAGAAAATAAGACTGAGACCGCCGACCGTCTCCTTGTTTGACAAATCAACTTATTTATGCAAAAATGATTAAATTGGTTATCTAAAAAGGAAACAGTGGCCAAAAGTATTCAAGTGCTTATCTCTTTTATTTAAAAATATTGGATCATTGAGTTATGCCTTTCTCTTATATCATATATATATGTATATATTCTAACTAGCTTAGAAACTCATGTATTACATGAGTTAATTTAGAAATTTATTTATAAGAACTATTATTTATGGACATATTAAATAATTATAAGAATTTAGAATTCATTATATTTTAGTTGATTATTTATTAGAATATTAGATTATATTAGAATAGATTGAATTGAATCTGATTTGAATAAAAATTATAGATTTAAATAGATCTAGGTAAGTGACATATAGCAAAACGACGTGTTGACACATGGAAAAATTAAGGTGCCGACACATGTCATATTTTAGTTACTTATTTATTAGTATTTATTAGTATTTATAGATTATAAAAATGGAGATATGCCAAACTCCATGGAACCTAACCAGACATGGCCACCGATTATATCTTCCAAATCGTATACCCTAAACCTCTCTCTCTCTCTCTTCCGTTCCCCACCCCCCCCCCACCCCCCAAAAAAAAAAAATCCCAAGAAAACCCAAAGGGCGATTTAGTAAATAACCAAATATGATACTTGGGCTAAGCGTCAAATTGGTGATTTTTCTTAAATCTCCTCCCCAAGCCCAAGTATCATATACGCCCCCAAAATAAAGAGCCTTGTGGTGAACACTCATTTCTTGCTTTTCAAATTGGATCGTTTGTGACAATTGTGTTTGATGTGCAGGACTGTGCCGCTTTATTGGCATATGAAGAGCCAAAGAAATCACCAATGGGATATCTTTTGGAGGAGGCACAGCGAGAGAATGTAGCAGATGCAGTAAACGCGATGATATTATCGACAAATCCCGAGCTGAAAGACCATAGAAGTTGCTTGCATTCTTATCTGGAGAGGCTGCTGAGGCAACTGAGTGCTTGTTTCTTAGAGAAACGGTTCCTGAACGGAGATCAAGGGGAAGCTTTCCATCTGCGTAGAGTACTCGTCGCTAAAAACAGTTAGTACTTGTTTTAGACAGATTCTTTCTTTACTCTTCTCACCCACTGTTGATATGCCCTGAAGTTTTATATTTTTCTTTTTGCACCAAAATGTTTCCGTTGTAAAACTTTAACCAAAGCAGTAGCATGTACATTCTGTACTCGTATAACATGGTCTACTGGTTGAATCAAAGTACGTACGAGCATTACTGGGAATGCTCGTTTGTGATCCAACGCATGAGTCTTCATGGTTTATGACAGGAATGACCAAAATTCCCATTTTAGCTAACCTGTACCGGAACCAACCGGACGGTTTATTTTTTAGCAGGTTTTCGGTTCGGTCCAGTTTTCTATTACTCTTTGTGAACTTAAGGAAAACAATGCCATTTTCGGTTTAATTTTGGGCTTTTTTGGGTTTTGGTTCTTTTTTTTATTCGGTCCGGTTCTGGCCGGTCCTAAAACCGAGCTCATTCCTAGTTATGGTTCTTTAGACTGGGACTGAACTGAACTGGTATCGTTCGGTCTAGTTTTGAGTTCTGTTTTAAATTTTTTGGTGGTGGACCATTTCTAATTTGTGTACACCTGCTCTTCGTCAATAACGTCACAACAGGGTTAACAGGAAAAGTTCAAAACGAGAATCTAACTTTGCGGAGAAACTTAAAAATCAATTTAAAATTTTATTTTTTCATGTTTTTTTGTAGTTGATTAATTTACATATTTAATATTTTTTTAGACATTTTTTTGGTTGAGACAAAACACGAAGTTTTATTTGTGTGTAAGCTCGATGAGATTTTGTGGAGGAAAAAATAGTATGCACAAATAAAATCTCACTTTTTATGCAACAACAAAAAATTATTTTTTTTAAAAATATTAACAAATGTTTAAATTGATAAAAAATAAAGAAATTTTAGTGACAAAAATGAATTTTTAAAATGATTTTCCGGTTTCATACTTAAGAAACCTTCCCTAGGATTAACTCGTCACAAGATTAATAATATAATGATGCAGTGCTTCGGATGTTACGATAATACTTTCTAATCGATTGTTTCGATTAACATACGATAAGAATTGTCTCTAATCGATCGTTCAATTAACATACGATAAAAATTGTTGAAGGCACGTTTTGACCTAATCTTTCAATGATGAAAACAGAGTTTCGACTTATTAGATATGGAACATCATAATTCATAGCGTGAAAAATGTGATTGTTGTGTCTTTCATCGAAATGCAAAATGCTTTTTTTTTTTTTTTAAATATATATACAATAAAATTTATATTTAGTTTTTGAAAAATTAGTCGAAAGAAGTTTTGATCAGGAATTGGGGCATGATTGGTTTTATTCAACTTTGAATTTAATTATATAAACTAAACTTTAGAATTCGTAAACAAAAGGCCAAAATACTAAGAATGGTAACATAAAATACAAAAATTGACAATAATGATAATGTGAAATTTTTTAGGAAAGAAAAATTATAAAATTCAATTTTGTCAGAAAAGGATATTGATAACCAATTAAGAATGTTAAATTTTACTTTTATAATCCCTTTTTGGTAAAAGAATAATTTAATTATCTTTCATGACCTAATTATGAATTTCACTTCCGTTCTCGGTCATTCTATAATTTTACGTTATTTTTTTCAGCCTAATTTTTTTTACAATATCTTTATCGTCAAATTTCGTATTTTATATTAGCTTTGTTGGTAAATTCCCTAAACAAAATATGTATTATTTTGATAAAACCTTGTTGGGTTTCTTAAAAAAAATCTTGAATAAATACCACATCATTTAAGTATAGCTTAAATCATAATCTATGATTGTCATATCCCATGTATAAATAAGGCCATATGCAATAATGAATACAAATTTCGTCCTGTGGACTGTGGTTATATGTAGATTATGGATTCAGTTTTTTTCACGTTAAAATTACAGTTTCAGTATATGTGGTTGGCTCTTTGCTATGGTTTTGGTCCTTTGACCGGTTATTTTTTAAATGACCATTTTACCCTTTAAGAAATAATAATAAAAGACAAAAAGAAATAAATCAGAATTTATTTAAATCAATACTCCTCTTATCTTCTTTATCAAATTCTTTTATCTGCTTGGCTGTAACACAATTTCACCATTTTATCTTCTTTATCTGCTTGGCCGTGACACAATACTCCTCTTCCTTATTTCCTTTTTTCGCCCCCATGTCGCCACCTTTATCTTCCTCATAAAATTCTTCATCAAATACTTTTTTATTTTCTTCACCATTTCTTTTGTCTTCACGTTTGCTTACTCACAATTTCAAAACCCAGATTTGTTCATTTCGAATGCCATCTGAAACAGATTTATGTGAGGTATCGATTTGTGTTTTAAAGTAGATCTTGATTTCGAATCCATAAACTTCGATTTGCGTCTACATTTGGATTTTGATTGAGTTTTATTTTAGCATCTACCCTCCAAATCTGATTTTTAAATGTTTCATATTTCAGAGTGTGATGACTGTTTTGATGGTGATCGGAGGACGGAGGAGGTAACCAGAGTAGACGGTGGTGAACCTCTCGGCGACCACTCACGGCCAACACTCGATCTTTTTCTTCCTCTCTCTATCTCAGATCTAGAAAATCTAACAAATAATACGATTAAATCAGTAAGGGTTTGACATTGTATTTGAATTTCAGATCTTGAAAGTTAGAAGATAAAGGTTGTGTATTTGATCAGGATCTTGTGTTCTTGTTTACAGTTAAAACTTGTGTTCTCATATCTGATCGAGTTCATCGTTGAGGTTTTTTAATCTTGATGATCCAGATTTGATTTGTTACTCAAGTTCTGTTTATGGTTAGTTATAAGTTCTTTTTCTTGATATAATTTGATTTTAGTGACAATGACGATAAGGCTTTCTGAATCGGTGTTCTTGTTTTTGGTGATGGTGGCTGAACGAAGAAGGTATGGCGGTGGTAATGGTGGTAACCATGAGAGAGAGAGAGAGAGAGAGAGAGAGAGAGAGAGAGAGAGAGAGAGAGAGAGAGAGAGAGAGAGAGAGAGAGAGAGAGTGTGTGTGTGTGTGTGTGTGTGAGGGAGAGAGAGAGAGAGAGAAAGTGTGTGTGTGAGTGTGTGAGTGAGTGAGAGAGATTTGTTAATAATTAAAATAAAAATACATATTGGATTTTTTTATTGTTTAATTTTTATTAAAAGAAAAGTTCATTACCTACTTTATTATATCATTAACGGCAAAATGGTCATTTTTAAAAAGATGACCGGTCAAAGGACCAAAACTATAGCAAAGAGTCAATCAACCTCATGTACTAAAACTGTACTTTCGATGTGAAAAGGACTGAATCCATAATTTATATATAACCACAGGGATGAAATATGTAATTTACCCTAAAAACTATTTTTGTCATGTTACATCATAAAATGTCATGTCACATAACAATTTATAAAGGGTTAAGTATCATTTTGACCATCCAACTTTTACTTTTTGTCTCATTTAGCCATTAAACTATTTTTTGTCTTGATTTAATCATTAAACTTTGTTTAATGTTCTATTTTGAGAAAAATGAATAAAACTAATGGTTAAATCGATACAAAATATGATAGTTTAGTGGCCAAATCAGGACAATTTTCAGTGACTAAATCAGTTAAAAGAAAGTTTAGTGGCTAAATCGAGATGAAAAATAGTTTAATGGCTAAATCGAAAAAAATCTAAAAGTTGGATGGTCAAAATAACATTTAACCCTTTAAAAAATATTGCAATATTAGGTATAAAGTAATCACATACACTCTTGGAGAAAATTCCTAAAATTTTCATTTTACTTTTCAAGAAAAATGAAAACTTGTTTACTTAACAACAATTTCATAAGTTTTCACTTTATTTTTGGGAAAATGACATCAAATAGCTCTGAACTTGCGAGTTTGTACACATTTATGTAGTGAAATTTTTTTTTTGCACATTTGGTAGTCAAAGTTTCAAAATTGTTCCAATTTGGTAGTTGGCGGACCTTTTAACCGGTTTCGATGCCTACATAGACAGTTTTTTAATGGCGTAGCTACCCGTTTTTATATTATACCCGGTTTTATCTACGTGGCAACCCGTTTTTTGAAATCACCCGGGTTTATAACGCCGTATGAAATTAAGAAATCACCCGGGTTTATAACGTCGTTTTTTAAAAAACCCGGTTATAAACCCGGGTGATTTTAAAAAACGGGTTGCCACGTAGATAAAACCGGGTATAATATAAAAATGGGTAGTCACGTCATTAAAAAATTGTCCACGTAGGCATCGAAACCGGAAGCAACCGGTTAAAAGGTACGCCAACTACCAAATTGGAACAATTTTGAAACTTTGACAACCAAATGTGCACAAAAAAAAGTTCGCTACATAAATGTGTACAAAGTCGAAAGTTCAGAGCCAGTTGATGCCATTTTCCCTTTATTTTTTAAACTATCACTTTTCATATTCTCTCTCTTACCTTTCTATTACCTACCCTATATATCTATATATCTATATATATATTAATAAAAGAAAATAATTCAGGACAAATGTCGCTTACTCATCGCATTAAACTTTCGTTTTCCCGCCTTTTTTCCATAATTAAATATTTCATTTACTAATTTATATATTATTAATAAAAAAAATCCATTATGAATACTTTCCTATTTAATTCATGAAATGCAATAAAGGAAACACATTAAAATTTTAAATAATTCAATATTAATTTTAAAATTATTTTTAGTAGAAGTTTTATTTATAAGTAAGTTTGTATATATTTTAGTGTTTATTACGAAAAAATTAACAAGTTTTCACGGTTCTTGTGTTTAGTCTCTCCATGTTATTTTTTTGAAAAAAAGAATCCCGAAGTTAATTTTATTCTTGGTTTTTTGAAATTTATCTATTAGAGTCAGGTTATAATTGGTATACTGAGTTTTTAAAGACTGATAAATCGGGTTCTTATAGTCAAATTTCACTAAACGAAAAAAATTAACTAAATGATTTTTCTGAAAAAATTATATTGAGGGACAAAAACACAAAATAAAAATGAAAATAAATTGATTTTTTTTCATAATAAATCCTTAAGTCTATTAAACTTTTTAAAAACATAAATAGTTATTAAAAATACTCATGTTTACATGGGTAAATTAGCTAGTATTTCTTTATAATCCATCTTTCTCTCTCTTATTAGTCTATCATCTATCCTATTTTTCTTAGTTTATAATCACTTATCTTATTTTTATTAAAACTAAAACTTTATTATCTAAACAAATTTTCACTTTTCATAGAAACCCTTGTTTTTTTTCCTAAAAACTATAACTTGAAAAATGACTACTTAACTAAACGCAAATTGTCTTCATAAATTCTGTAGCATTGCTAAAACCCATAAAAAATTAGTGTTTGGCACACAACTCTTGTTAGAAATTCATGTAACGATTGTACAAAACTAATTTGTTTTGGATTATTACTTATGTTTAATACGTGAATTTCATACAGAAAATAAAAAGAATTAGTTTCAAGAAACTATGTTGTAAAGTATCAAATATATGGAAATTAAAGGGTGAAAGAAATGATGAAGAAGAAACAAAATCTATCTTCTCACTTGAGAATCTTCATTTGCTTTGGTCTTTTAATTTGTTAAAAAGAGTTTATGTCATAGGAAGAAAACGTATAATACTTATATACATTATAGCTCTTGATTGATCAATGTGATGAACATGATTAATCAAATATAAAAGTAAATTTTCTAATGTACCATTTGCGAAATGGTTTTCTAGAATTTGTAGCCAAATTTTTGAGTTTTTTTTTCAAGATCAATTAACATATATAAAAACTAAATTCTTGCTTAACAATTAATATTGTTGATTTACGTAAAAACTGAATAAATTATAATTTTGTGGATTTATATACCTTAATGTTGATAGGGAAAGTCGTTTGAAATCTGGTTTGACAAAATAATTTTGTTCTGTAACACCCCGACTCCCGAGCAGGTACGTGTAATTATCCTATTGACTAATTATAATAGTGATTATTGCGTTGGTCCAATTGCGTCCCGTATAGTGGATTATACGTGTCGGGACGGGGGATTACGTGGATTCGGGATATAATTTTAGTGGATAAATTATAATTATGGATTCACGGGATTAAATGGGATTTAATGATATAAATAGTGGATTTTTGATATTGGGGTCGGGTATCGGTGTCGAACCCGCGATATAACGGGATCCGTTTATGTGTTATATGTATGTGTGACGTTGCTTCCTTATCTCCCTTTTGTGCAAAACCTAAGATAAGTGTGTGTGATCCTATGCTACTGATTCAGTGAGATTGAAGCCAATTGAGTGGAGTTAATTGCTGGAAATTGGATCAAAATCTTTCCCCTTTGTGTTCTTGAAGTTGCAAGGTAAGAAGTCTCTCAATTTGGAATTGATTTTGTGTGTTAAACATTGAGATATGTTGGGAATTGGTTTGGTTATGTTTGGGTAGTGTTTTAGTGTCATTTTGATGAGTTAAATCTGCTGAAATCGAGCTGTGGGGATAAAATTATCTCGGGACAGAACAGAAACAGAAAGCAGGGGCCTGCTGTTCGACGCGAGCGCGACCGCGACGCGCTTAGCGCGGCCGCGATGTTCTTGGGGAGCGCGGGCCGCGATCGGGCCAGTGCGGCCGCGATCGGGCTTCTGCGGGCTTGGGTCGGTTTGGGCTTTGGGGGTCCGTTGGGTTGTTTTGTGGGGTCATTTGGGTATATTAACAGTTATGGGATAATTGAGAATAATCTGGGAGAATTAATTTGTGTACAGGGATTCCCAGAGATTGTTACGAGCCGGGTTCGGATCAGACAGTTAGGGAAATTGTGCAGGGTGATCCAGGTGAGTACGCGAGACTTTTTCCAAAGACTAGTCGTTGTCTTTCGAGTCTTTTGTGTTAATATTTCATATGTGATTATATGAATTGTTTGGGCACTGCGAGTTGCCCCTCAGGTATGATCTTTCTTTCTTACTATGTGTTATATTTGAGATCCATTACTATATATTGCGATGAGTATCGTGGGAGCTGTGTAGCTCTGTTTGACCCTGTGAAGGGTTCCCATATATATATATGCGGCCGTTATTCCTGTTAGCTTCCACGGGCGTGGTTTGGCTCCAGGGGGGGAGGGATCCCCAATCGAGATGAGTATCTCTTTCTGTATTGGATCTCTAGGGTCTCTGATTAGAGGCTCGTTGGCATGTGTTATGCCACGTAGTGTAGGGCTGCCATGTGACATGCGATGTGTGATTATGTGAATTGTGCAGTGTCTAACCCTTGTGTACTCACGAGCTGCGAAGCTTACGTATTCGAGTCTGATGTGTGTATCAGGGGGACCGAAGATAGGACCGCCAGCTCCTGAGCGACGATAGGAGCTTGACTTGCTGCGATCGGGAGATTCTGCTTTTGTTATCTGTATGTGATTACTTTGCTAGAAACTTTGGGACAAATGATACTGGATTCGTATGTGGATATTTGGGTCCGGGTCGGGTCTTGTATGTCGGGTTGACTTCTGGGATATTATGGTTAATGTGCGTAAAATGTTTTAATTAATCAGTGTTTGTGTAAACCTTGACATTGTGATATGGATTGTGATTGCGTTAACGCCACATGTGTATTGTAAATGACGTGGCTTTTAGTTGGGATTAGAGGGTGTTACATGTTCTATAAATTATTCAAATTTTATCATTTACGTAAAATAGTTTATTGAATAATTTATAGAACAAATAATGTTTACAAAATTAGAAAATCGATATATAGAAACTTGTTACATGATGATCTGCCTAAAGAAATGGAGATTATGTGAAAATCCTCCTAAAATCAAGGATATTGTTTGTCTGACCTAGTCAAATGATAGTTTATTATCAATAATGTCCCTGATAAAAATGGTTTCTTAAAATAAATTTAAATATTAATTTATAAAAAAATGATATAGGTGTAAATTGCTAGATATGTAGTGATGTAGTTTTTTAGTCAAACGAGAGTTTATTATCAATAATGTCCCTGATAAAAATGATTTCTTAAAGTAAATTTAAATATTAATTTATAAGAAAATGGTATATGTGTAAAATGGTAGATATGTAGTGGGGTACTTTACAAACATATGTAGTTGTGGTAGTTTTTTTGTTTAAAATAGACGGTTGTTCACAAATGCATGTATCAATGAGTTGTACGTTGTGCAATAAAAAACGGTTAAATGTTATTTTGACCATCCAACTTTTAGATTTTTTTCGATTTAGCCATTAAACTATTTTTCATCTCGATTTAGCCACTAAACTTTCTTTTAACTGATTTAGTCACTGAAAATTGTTCCGATTTGGCCACTAAACTATCATATTTTGTATCGATTTAACCATTAATTTTCTTCATTTTTCTCAAAATAGAACATTAAACAAAGTTTAGTGGTTAAATCAAGACAAAAAATAGTTTAATAGCTAAATGAGACAAAAAGTAAAAGTTGGATGGTCAAAATGGCACTTAACCCTTTTTTAAAAGATGAACATCAAGTTGAAATGGATTGTGAATATGTAATTTATAGTGAACAACTCAACATGTTTTATTTAAGGGGTATTGTTTTTCAATACATTTTCGATTTGTATCAAACTTTAATGTAAATAAACACCAAAATTCCAATAATGTCTAAATACTATGACCATCGGTCTAGGCATTTAAGCTCATATGTTAACGTTTTACACATAACACCTCTAATTTTTGAACTAATATTTAACATGTGTTTACGAATTTACATATAAGACCCTTTAATTTTAAATTAATATCTATATTAAATAGTTATCAGTTTGTTTTTTTTATTAAATTTTAATATATATAGTTTTATTTAAAGATAAATACAACCAAATTATTTTCATTAACCTTTTGAAACAAACAAAATTGAGTTCTATACATATAAATGAATCATGTTTTTTATAAATCCCTCTTAAACCATCAATAACTATGACATAACATCATTATTTTTTGTTGTTGCAAATTTAGACACAAAACTTTTTAACTTTAAACTGAAATATACTTTAATTTTTATTTTCTTATTATTCTCTTATAAATACATCGCTATAACTCATGTTTTGATATAAAAAAGATTAAATTTCGATACATAAAGATAATCATATTTTCTAAAGTACACATATTTCTAACAGTGGTAAAACCATCAATTATTTTTTACTTTATGAACTTAAATTTAATATTTTTAACTTACTAACATTTACCCCATCAACTTTCTTCATTTTCATGATTAAGTCCCTAAACTTTTTTTCTTATTGTTTAAGTCCCTAAACTATTTTTGTCTTATTCAAAAGTGTATATTTAACCTGTTTGATCGGTTACCAAACAAGTTATATTATTTTTTTTTTCACTTGATTAATGTTGTAAAAGACTCACCATCTTTCCATATTTTAGCGATTAGTCTCTAAACATGTTTGTTTTATCAGTTGATTTTACCGGCTAATCCGGTAGCCGGTAAAAAATATATATTTTTTAATAAGACAAACATAGTTTAGGGACTTAAACAATTAGAAAAAAAAAATTTAAAGACTTAATTGAGAAAATGAGAAAAGTTGATTGGTTTTATTCAATATTAACTGTTTAAACTTTATTAATTTTTTACATTTGTAACTTCTTATATACATAAAATTATTGTATATATAGATATAATTACATTAATGTGACCATTTTATTTTGATCCACGTCTAAGGTTTTGATGTAAGAATTTACTTTTTAAAATAACCTTTTATATGTACATAGAATAAATTAGGAAACTACTAAAAATCTTTTTACAATAAAAAATCATATATTATAAACTTATAGCATAAAAATCAATAAATAAAAGTGTTGTCAATATATTTTACGACTTGAGCAATGATGTCTAATTGTAACATGGATACGATATCCACGTTACAATAAATCACAAGTTTGCACGTAAGTATGACATTATTTAAATGTTACAATATCCAAAAAAAACATTAATATTTTATTGCATTAAACCTTTTAAATTTGGTCCAAATTTTATTGCTAATTATAAAATTTGGTCAATCGATCTATTGAATTGTTTCAATAGATTGATATGATATAATTTATCGTATAATTTTTGTTATTACAATTTATTAAATTTAATTGTTTCTTGTGATGTTTAATTTTATGTCTAATCTATGTTATTTGGAAATGTTACAATTGACATGTTTAAGCGTTATAATTGTTGACTAAATTTTGTAGTTTGTTACAAACATACAATTAAAAACTTTGTGTCCCGTGTACCGCACGGGTATTACACTAGTTGTTTAAGTCCTTAAACTATATTTGTTTTATTCAAAAGTATATGTTTTTGACCGGCTACAGGAATAGTTGAATAGCCGGTAAAACACAGTTGATAAAACAAAAATTTTAGGGACTTAATCGCTTATATATGAAAAAGTGGTAGGTTTTATTCAACATTAATTAAGTGAAAAAATTAAGATTACTTGTTTGGTAACCGGTCAAACAGATCAAATATACACTTTTGAATAAGAAAAAATAGTTTAACGAGTTAAACAAAATGAAATAAAATTTAGTGGCTTAATCACAAAAATGAAGAAAGTTGATGAGTTGTTTTTTCAATACCACAAACTAATCTTTTTATAACAATAAAATACTACAAATGTCAGAGGATAATACAAATCACTGATAATTTAAAACTTTAATACAAACAATTAATGGTGGAACCACAGGTTTAATACAAATAACTGAATCCCAAGTACTAACATAACAATGCTGACTATCTGATAAACATGCTAGCTGATTATATAAGATACAAAATCCCAAAGTACAATATCAACATACAAAGCAAATACAAATTCATCAAGTGATTCCAGCTCCTACTTCGGCCGTTGCGGCTGTTGATCTCCTTTTTGACTGCCTGAATAAAACATATAAGCAGGGAAGCTCGTGAGTACGTGAGGGTTAGACTTTGCAGAATAAAACACATAGCACATAACACATGAATCACATCCCTGGTTATCACACACACGTCTCATATATAATCATAAAGGAGCATGAGGTCCTGAACCCTGTATATCATAATCCTTGTGGGGACACTTCCCCGGCTAACAAACTGCATGCAACAACGGTTAGCAAATCCATGTAGCTCAGGAGCGACCCGAGTACAGGCCCTGCCATATATACGCTCGAATGACTGGTTAAGGACAGTTGGTCCGCACGATCACCAATCGCGAATACTAGTTCAGTAGTTCGTATGGAACTCATCACGAACGCCCTGGAATGTATCTCATGTGATGCACATGAAAACATATAAACACAAGAATAGGATCATAACTGAAGTTCACGTCCTTGTCTCATACACATCACATGTAATAGTAGAAGTTACACATGTAAGACCCATAAAAGAATTCCGCGGTTGGAAAAGACTCGAGTACTCACCTGATTATCCTGATCAATTCACTGAACCCTGCAATCCCTGATTTAGCCCGGCTTGCTGTCTGTTTGTCCATGTAAACACACGGAATCCATACTATTAATTCAAATCCAATAGGCATACGTTACAGACTCGTATACTGATCCCATAACTGAATCGTATCCCAACAATAACTCCAAAAGGACCCCAAAGCCACAAATAGAAACCCAACCCAAAACCAACTGATCGTGGCTCGCACTCATCCCATCGTGGTCGCGCTGACAATCACGACCCGCGCCCCTTGATCTCGACCACACTCAACCCGCGTCGCCACAGGACCCATCGTGGCCGCGCTCCTGGGCGAGGCGAGCAGGTCTCCCATGTTCGTTGTTCATGGCTAACCGGGGGGGGGGGGGGGGGGGGTGGGGTAAATCCACCCCAAAACTCGATTCCAACCATATAAACACCCGAATTACATATATAACTCTACCCTACAGGAGTTTTAGCCCATTCCACGATTTTAACAACAGTTAACACGAATTAAGCTATCAAAATCGAAGCCTTCTTACCTTGATAACTCAAGAGCTTAATTGAAGAACTTGAAGATTCAGCTGTAATAGCTTGATTTCCGCCTGTGATTCGATCAACAGACCCCATACAACTTTTTCAGGCCTTGATTTAGTGAAGAAAGTTTAATAGGAAGCCATTCAAAGAGACGTAAATATATACTTTCTAATTTTAGTAACCCAATACCCCATAATCCAAACCCGATACTACATTTTCAATATTAAAATCAACTCAACCCATTTAATTTCCTGATCTCATAAATATAATTAATGCACTAAATTTATGATCCGGTGCCACGTATATCGCAATCCTGGCACGTGTAAATCCACTATACGGGATATAACTGGACCAACACAATAATAATAAGATAATAATCTAATAAATTAAATCCACGTACCAGTCAGGATGTTACAAACGTACCAATTAAATAAGTCCCATCTGTATTTTGTTATTTTAAAATATCTAATATATAATTATTATTATTATTACAACAAAAACTAGATATTAAATTATCAGAAAATTAAATATAAGTTGCATTTATTTGCCTATTTTATATTGGTTTATTATAGAAATATAAATCTTATAAATATATATACTGTTAAAAAAGTCATTTAAAAAAATTACCAGTGGGGTTTAACCCATTTGGCATGAGGGTAATATGTAAGTGAGAGATCACAGGTTCGACTCCTGTCAGAGGTCAAGTAGAATTTTAGGTGGCGAAAGTAAGTTCTGAAGTCTTCAGTTGGGGCAAAAGTAGTAGTTTAGGAGTAGTAGTAGACTAGTTTGTCGTTCAAAAAAAAATTGATAGAACTTATTCACAAAGAAAACAAGTTACTTTCAGCAACGATGATAACCAACAAATACATTTAACAAAATAAAAGAAAATTTTAATTTAATTTAATTTTTTCCTTTTGTGTTGATGAGAGAGAAATAACATGTTAATTATAAGATATCAAAGCTCCTTTTAGAGGGTGTTTGGTTTTGCGTTATAAACATATGTTAAATTTGTTTTGACACATAAATATGATGCTTTTCGAAACATTCAAAATATATTAAAATGAAATACAACATCAAATTGAAATAAGAATAGAGTTTATTATGAAAAAATCTTATATATATTCACGGTTTTTGTGTTTTCTTTTTGTAATGTTATTTTTTACAGAAAAGTCCTCAGGTTAATTTTTTTTTTTTAATTTGTGATCTTTGACTATTAGAGCTTAGTTATAATGGGTAAACTAGGTTTTTTAAAAACTGAAAAACCCCGGTTCTAATAGACAAATTTCACTAAACCAACAAAAAAAATTAACTTGAATACTTTTTTGGAAAAAAATAACATTAAGAAACAAAAACGCAAAAAACATGAGAACATGTTTTTTTTTCGGGCCAATTGCTAAAAACAGAAACAACTTTATGTATTTTTAGCATTTATAACAACATTATTTATTTTGTATCATTAATAACATCAACTTTTATATTTTTTATGCTTTATAGCGAAACTTAAAAAAGTTGTTGCTATAAATGATAAAAACAATACAAAAGTTAATGCTATTAAGGATACAAAATATAAAAATTGATGATATTCATATGAAAAATACAATAGTTGATGCTATTAATGATAAAAATAAATAATGTTGCTATAAATGATACAAAATCAAAAAGTTATTATTTAAAATAATTGACCATATTTTTAAATAAACTCAAGGCCTTACGATGAATTTTAATAAGCATGGACATTATCTGATTATTAATGACAGTTTTTACAGAATAGGTGAAAAAATGGATGTACATGTGAGAAACTAAATATAAATATGATTATAAAGTATAATGGACAATTATACAAAAAGATATAAATGAGAAGGAATGTAGCTATTATGCGTAAGAACCAGAAAACCAAACAGTCTAACCCGAAAAATTAAAACTTGAGAAACCAAAAAAACTAAAACCGAGAAAACCAAAATAAACAGTTAGGCCCTTCAAAACCGAACCGAAAAACCAAAATCAAAAGGTTTTATAAAATAATTTAATTTTTAAAATATTTTAACTTGTATCTACCATAGAACTTTTACATTATATTTTTTTTACAAGAGGTACTAGTATTTTTACTATTCTACTTGATAATTTAGTAGTTTTTTTAACGTAATTGTAAATATGTTGATATTTTATTTATTACTTTTAATAAAAGATGTTCAATAATATCATCGAAAGAAATGAAATGGATTTCAAGTGAGACAACCAAAAAAACCGAGTTTAAAGAAAAAATTAACCATTGTAAAGTAAAAAACTAAAAATATAAACACAAAAACCATCCAAACCCATAAAAACTGAAATCCAATAATCCATAGGGTCAACCCGAAAAACTAAAATCGAATGGTTTCTAAAAATCAAAAACCAAAAAAAACAATATGGGTTTGGTTTGGCTAGAAACCGACACAAAACCAACCCATACTCACCCCTAGTAGCTTTATATATTAATTATCAAAATAATTCATATGAAAGTCACAATTTTGATTTTGATCTAATTTTTCTTTTGACAAAATAATTACTAGTTTATTGGGGATCTAGACCATTTAATTCAAACTAATTAACTATGGCCACTTAATTTTTCAACGTTTAGTTGATTGTCAAAACAATACATGACATTTAACACGTAATTAGGAGTTGATTAGGGACGATAAATGATGTGTAAAATAACTTCTACCCTCAAGTTTTTCGGAAATCTGGCTGCTTTTCAGGCCGTGCATTTTGAAACGCTGGTATTTGCTTGTATGTATCACTCAATCTCGATAGGAGAGGGAACCCACTCTGCATCAAAAACATAAATTTTAAGCTTAACGATCCTCACAAACATTCAAAACATCCGACCATCTCGATTACATACTTATATGGAAGATAATGGTGTATAATTATGCTACCAAGTAAACTTTCAAAACCCGTACCAATTAGAACGGTGTTTGACAGTGATGACACCTTACCTTCAATCTTGACATGCGCAGGATGGATAATGAAAGTATACTAACTTATTTAGTATTAAAAAAAGTTTCATGACCATGATTTCCGGCCCTATTGGAGGGAGGGGGCACATGGGCTACAGGCCAAGACATCACACCATTAAGCGACATTAATTTTTAGCCTAATAAAAGGGTGATTGGATTTGCGTTTGAAAAAGCGTTACAGGCCTGCGGCATTTTGGAAACTATTAATAAAAGTTCAATCCGATTAGAGCAGACGTGGTAGAATAGGGATTTTAATTTGGGGCTACGCACCTTGGTTCTAGCAGCACCATCTCCGTAATCAGATAATAGTCGTAAGAAAAAGTGCTGCTGGAATTTTTTAGTGTTTGGATCAATTTCTGTTGTTTGCTATCACAATTATCATATAATCTGTTTTTAAAGTGTTTGAATTTGCATTTTAACTTGTAAAATGACCAAATAATCACTTATTAATAGGGATGAGTACGGTACCGGACCGGTCCCAAACGGTACCGTACCGATTGGTACCGGTTATATTTTTATGACGATTTGGGATACCGAACCGAATTCAATTGATCGGTACAGGTTCGGTTCCGGTATCAGTACCGGTTTTACGGTACTATACCGAATTTGGTACCGAAAATTCAAGAAATTAAACATAAAAAAAACATTTCAAATTTATTTAGCAACTTGTTGTAACAATTCATTCAATTCTCACATAACAATAAAAATATTTTTAGCTTATGATTCCAAATAAACCAAGTTATACAAAATAAACCATTATCAAAGTTTATTGGTGATGAAGAAGACATGAAGAAGACTTACTTGACTTGAGTCAAAGTTTAGCGGTACCGGTACCGATAATACCGGTTTTTAAGTGGTACAGAAACCGTGTAGTACCGATCCCGAAATATAGCAATTGCATAAACATAATACCGGACCGAAAGTACCGGTTCGGTACTGGTTTTCGGTATAAAAAGTTCATCCCTACTTATTAAGCAAATAAACTACATTTTTTAACTTAAGAAAAAGTGTGGTAGGATTAATTTTAAACACAAATAATCACTTTTTAATGAATGCAATCCAAACACTTTAAATCAATTATTTATGTTATTGTAACGTAATAATCTAATAATCTCTATCACAACGCAAAACCAAACACCCTCGAAATAATATACTAGGCCGTCAAAAACACAATGTGTGCTAAAAGAAACGAGGAATTTGTTTTTACTTCCTAATACCTGGTCTAATATTCTAATCACACAACATAAAAGGTGATCAAACCCATTTAAAAAAAATTATATTTTGTATCCTTAATTTTTTTAGAAAGGAATTATTCTTGTATCTCGTACTGGGTATGACCAGCCACCGAAATAGGACAATAAGAATTGTGTATGTGAGAGCAACATGAGCAACCAACATCACTTCGATAATAAGTCAAGTGGATTATAAGTAGTAAACCGATTATGTGAATGAGTATATGATTCCATATAACACTGTATGAGTACAGAGCATACCATGTCAAAGTTGTATCTTTGTGATACGAAAATGATTGGCTCCAGAAACACATCAACCTGCATAGATCGAAAATTTTAAAACGTTAATCCAGTAAGCATACATATTGATTCAGAAAATACAAGCTACAAATTACAACATGAGAGAGAAAATCAGACAAAACCGAAAGAGGTTCTCCACATCGCTCATTTTGAAATTTGAACCTAGAAAACCCGACTCCAAAGCTCCCAAAGAAGCTACGAAAATTGAGCTGGATGCCGAGAATGAAAACCAGATAGAACTGTTGTTGACTTGATAATGTTATATTTTCAGTTGACCGCGACCCAGGCTTGACTCATTGTAGCTCTACTTTAATGTACGACGTCGAGATCAGATTAGTCATAAATGGATATGTTTCAAACAAGAAATGTGAACAAGCTAGACTCTTGTACATGATGATATAATAATTCTTGATGGAATAGTGTATGCAAAAAAGAAAGGAAATTGATTAATTTGGTAACTTACTTTTTCATTTATCTCACTTAGTTATGAAACCTTTGCATACCACTTGAATCGTTATGCCTTCAAAATCAGTCTGAATTTGTAAAGGGATCCGAAGTTGATAACACTTTTACTAATGACATTTTAGTGACACCTTTTGCACTGTTTAGTGACACTTTAACGAGGTTAGAAGTTCCATGACCTAAGTGAGTGTTTGGTACGAAGGAAACCTGAAGAATGGAAATTAGATGAAAAAAGCCTAATAAGTTATCTATTTATTTTATTGATTCTTCTCGTCGATTCCATAAAGTAGTAACTGCGAGCTAAAAGTCATTCTTTCCGTTTCTCTATTAATTGGTGGAGAGATGAGAAAAGCCTAAAAAAGGGTGTAGAGAATTGAAACCGTTTATATGTTGTATTTTAATGTTTCGTAAAAAGCTTTTTATTTCCATTCTCCACAATTCTTTCGTACCAAACGCTCCCAAAGTGTAGTGATGAAACCATAGAGTCCCTTGGGTCCAACTTAGTAGTGGTGATAATATGAATGGGACCAGGCAACTGTGTGAGGTTGGGTCGCAACTAATACTATCAAATTCAAGTTTATCATTATTACCGAAACATTTAACTTGAAATATAGGAAAAATGACACCAAATAGCTATGTACTTTTTGAGTTTGTACACATTCATGTCGTGTACTTTTTTTGTGAACATTTAGTAGCTAAACTTTTAAAAGTGTTGCATTTAGGTAGTTGGGTTGCCTAGAAACGGGGACTAGCCGGTTACCAATGCTTACATGTACTTTTTTGTTTGGAAAAATAACACCAAATAGCTATGTACTTTCGAGTCTGTGCCGATTTATGTTGTGTGCTTTTTTTTGTGTACATTTAGTAGTCAAACTTTTAAAAATATTTAAATTTAGGTAGTTGGGTCACCTAGAAACCGATATCAACCCGAACTATGCTCGTATGCAATTTTTTGACACTGGATTAAAAAAAATTCTGATGTGGCTTATTTCCTTCTATAAAGAATTTCTAAACACAATATGTATGATATTGAAACCATATCTTTTCAAATTGATACTTATCATATTTAGGAGATGGAAATTAAGGCTCCAATTTGTAGAAGATGAAGATATGTCTTTTCAATTTGTACCTATTGTGCATTCTTTTTATAGAAGAATAAGCATAAGCATTAAAACGGGTTGGTATCGGTTTTCAGATACGCCAAACTACCTAATTGAAACATTTTTAAAAGTTTGACTACTAAATGTGAACAAATAAAACACAACATAAACGTGTACAAACTCAAAGACACATAGCTATTTGGTGTCATTTAAAAAAAAAAGTCCACGTAAGCATTGGTAATCAGATAGTCTGGTTTCTAGGTAACCGAACTACCTAAATGAGTAAATGGAACACTTTTAAAAGTTTAACTACTAAATGAGTAAAAAAAAGGGACACAACATAAATGTGTACAAACTCAAAAGTACATAGCTATGATGTCATTTTTCCTAAAATATAAAAACAAAGTCCATAACTCAAGGTGTTCCAAATCTGTATAATCTATAAGTGTATCGCTTCAAATACAATCTAACACACTAACTACAACAAGAATAACTGGGGTCCATGTTTTTTTGGGAATATAGTCTAATAAAATCTTTAAAAAATGTGGGATCCAATGACTCCACACACGAATGCCTAAATTCGCCCTTGCCAAGTGCGACAAATGAAAAACTAAGATACCAAATAATAAAATCCAAAAGAAACACTACCAATGAAAAACTAAGATACCAAATAATAAAATCCAAAAGAAACACTACCACGGAAATTTCATCTCCGGTTGCATACTTCCCAGCATGATCTTTTAGTAATTTTTCTAGTGCTGCAAAAATTTAAAAATAAAATCAGTCAAGTATTATATATTTAAAAGGGTTAATATTGAAAAACCCCACGAACTTTCATGCATTAATCGATCAAGTCACTAAATTTTTTTTCCGAGTATCTAAGTCCCTAAACAATTTGTCTTATTCAAAACTATATATATTTAACATGTGCTACCTGCTAGGGGTGTTCACGGACGGTTAACCGAACCGAATTTGGGTTTCGGACGGTTAACCGAATAAATCGGTTCGCCAAAATTCTGAACCTAAACCTAAACCGAAATTCCCGGTTAACCTGATTTTTCGGTTCGGTTTTCAGATTAACCGATTAACCGTTGTACGATAAATTTTTTTTAACAAAGTTTATAATTAGCTTTTTAATCCGACACAATACAATACAAAACTACTAGTTTCAACATCATAATAGAGTTCATCACTCCAAAAGTTTCATCATAAGAAAGTGGAATTGAAAGCGTGGAATCGAAGCAGGAATGAGGCGTGAACGACTGAATGAGGAAGATGAGGATGCTGGAGGAAGATGAAGGATGCTGAGGCATGAACGACTGAAAGCGTGGAATCGAAGATGGAGGAAGACGAGGATGCTGGAGGAAGATGAGGATGCTGGAGGAAGATGAAGCGCCGTGAGGACTGATGCGTGAACGACTGAACGATGGCACGAATTTTGCAGAGTTGGAACTTGGAAGTGGAGGAAGATGAAGCTTTGGAAGTGGAGAATAATGAAGCTGGAAGTGGAACGAGGCATGCAGATGAGGGAATTAGGTCAAAGAAATGATATTGGGCTTTCTTTTGTATGGCTTTCCTCTCACATATATTTAAGTTTTAATTCAATTTTGGACAGGTATTATATATAATTAAATATAAAATCAAAAAAAATTTGGTTTTTCGGTTAACCGTCCGAAGACAAAAACGTGAACCGTAACCGAACCGAGAAACCGAAGATTTTTCCGGTATTCGGAAAAATACGGTACGGTTAACCTGCTTTTCAGGACGGTTTTTCCGGTTTACGGTTCGGTTTTTCGGTTTCGGAAATTTCTGAACACCCACCTGCTTAACCGGTAAAACAATTAGTTTCTCGAATGGTTTAATATGAGAAAAACAACTTTCTTTCTCTATTTAACGATTAAGTACCTGAATTTTATTTTTTATTGTTTAAGTCACTATCTGGTTGATGACTTACATAAACATGTCAAATGTATAGTTTTGAATAAGACAAAAATTATCTAAGGACTTACACACTCGGAAAAAAAGTACAGTGACTTAATCGATAAATCCATGAAAGTTCGTAGGGGTTTTTCAAAATCAATCCTATCTAAACCAAGAACCATAGTAACATTCAGAAGCTTTGACCATGTCACCGTGTTCTAGGTGTTCTATCACCATGCTAATATAATTAGTAAAAGTTACTCAGATTAATATTTTTTGAATGTGAAAACCAACAATGATTCACAATAACAAAGCATAGATCTAATAGTTAATCCGAGTAACTTTTACTAATAATATTAGAATGGTGATAGAACAGCATGGTGACATGGTCAAAGCTTTTGGAAGTTACCGTGGTTCTTGATTTTAGATAGGGTTGATACTGAAAAATCCTTATGAACTTTCATGGATTTATCGATTAAGTCATTTTACTTTTTTCCGAGTGTTTAAGTCCCTAGACAATTTTTGCCATATTCAAAACTATATATTTGACTTGTTTAGTAGGTAATTAACCGGACAGTGACTTGAACAATAAAAAAGAAAGTCCAGGTGCTTAATCGTTAAAATAGAGAAAGAAAGTTGTTCTTCAACTCTAAAGTGGAAACCAAAGTTGTTTTCCGTAACTAGTACTATAAGACAAAACTGACTTCTAAACATTTGAACTTGTTGAAACAAAGGAGAAATAACTCGAGGAGGAATTCTAATCCATTTCTGGTTGGAGCCTCTTAAAAGACCGTTTTAAACTTGTTGGGAACAATATAAGTGACAGAAACATTAGTAATAATCGACAATTAAGAAGTAGATATAATAACCTTATCCCAAATATCAGACTAGATAATGTCATAATAATCACAGCAACACGACTGGATTATTTTGTCAAACTAAAATCATGCCTTCATTTCATTATGGGAGCAAGTACTTATAGACTAAATAAGCACAAGAAACAGAAGGGAAGAAGGAACAATGAGGGGGGAGTTACTTGGTAAACTTCTTCAGATTGAATCATTGATTCATCATATAATTCATAACTTTGTGTATTTGTGTAACCAAATTCTTCGTGTTCTCATACATGACTTGAATCTACGTGTGTGTAGATTGAGGTTCAATTGAGAACTTTTATGCATCGAGAACCTTAAGGAACTTTTGTGCATCGGATAATCTACCAAGGGTGCACAAATGGCATTTAGGGAAAACTAAATATATGATAATTAATTTATTTCTAAAAGTCATTAAAAGATAATTAGGAGTTACATTTTGAATTAAAATATCATATTAACTACATTCCTAATTTTTCTCTCCATTTCTCTCTCTCTCTCTCTCTCTCTCTCTAATCATGTTCTTCATTATTTTCATAGTGATGATGATTTGAAGACGAAGATTAACGACGAACGACGATGATGATGAACATGAACAAGAGATGCAATCGATGATGATTATGAAGAACACGATGCATAGATGGATAATGAACGATAAATAATGATGATGCATAGATGGATGATGAACAATGACGATGCATAGATGGATGATGAACGACAAACAATGAAAAATGATGATGCATAAATGGATGATGAACAATGACGATGCATAGATGAATGATGAACAAGTTGAACACGATGCATAGATGAATGAAGGATAGGAACGACGAACACAATGCATAGATGAATGATGAACAAGTTGAACACGATGCATAAATGAATTTGTGTATTTTTTTTGTTAAATGCGTCTTTTTTGAACACGATGTATAACTAAACACGATTAACGATGAAATGCATCGATCTCCATCATCTTTTTTTGAATTTGTGTAATTTTTGTTAAATTTGGAAATGTATCAATTGAATTTATTTAGCATTTATTATTTGATTATTTAATGAGGTATACACATTCCCCAAAATGCCCTTCCTTGTTTGTTTCTATAATGCACAAGATGCATAAAATTGCCCAACTATTTACCCTTTTGCCATTAATCTAATCCATACAATTTTTTGATCTAATGGATGATATGAGTTCTTTTGTACCTCGGTGCATAAAAGTTCTCAATTAAACCTCCCTCTATATATATATATAGAGGGAGTTGTGGAAAACCACCATGCACCTGAAAACTTGTGAAAACCGCACTGCACCACCACAAATGAATCAAATTCCCCGCGTGATGCATCAAAATCCCGCGTGATGCATCAAATTTCCCGCGTTATGCATCAAAATCTCACGTGATGCATCACCTTATTTACGATCATGCCACCGAGTTTTTCATGAAATTCACCAAATCGGACGGTAGGCGTAGGCAAAGTTGTGAAAGGCTCAAGGCGCATCGAGGCGCAAAGGGGTCCCTGGGGCCTAGGCGCGAGGCGCGAGGTGAGGCGCAGGCCTCATAAAGGCAAGGCGCAACAAAATTAAATCTTTTTTTTAATTATATGTATGAATCCTAGACTCCTAGTTGCCTAAAACAACTTAAATAACATTAAAACAATCATAATACCAAACAAAACCATGTTCCATACATGGATAACAAACATATGAAGTTACCATTTAGTACTTAACTACTTGCTAACATAGTTCAAGGTCATGAAAGATTCAAAGTGTTCAAGAAGAAGTCAATGAAGCCTGAAAACTAGAGAAAAAGTAGTTTAAGGATGAACCAATTGAAGTCTACAAGTCGATTTTTGTCAAGATGAAGTTTATTTGTATGTTTTGAAGTACTAATGATCATAGGGATTTTAATTAATTGTTTTTGTCTACTACCAGATCTGAATAATTGAAAGTATAGCCCCTTAAAACAAAAAGCCCACTAAAAACACAACAAAAACCATTAAAAGGAGCCCATACACATGAGGCGCGCCTAGGCTCGCCTGAGCCTTGAGACCTAGGCGTTGCGCCTCGGTGAGCCTCTGCTATGTGTGTAGCCTTGTTAGTAAAAAAGCCCCGTGGATTGAGCCTTATGCGCCTCAGGGCCTAGGCGCGCCTGAGGCGCGCTTTTCACAACTATGGGCGTAGGTTTCCACAGTTTTCAGGTGCATAGTGTTTTTCCATTGAACCCACCCCTAATATATATATATATATATATATATATATATATATATATATATATATATATATATATATATATATATATATATATATAGATTTGGGTTCAAATGAGTACCACTAGTTTTGCGGAGTACCGGAGGTACCTCGCTTAAAATTATTTTTTTTGAAATTTTTTTTCATAATCATGTTTAAATTAATAATATAAGACTACTTGCAAAAAATCACACATAAACACACACTATAACTATGTGAAACGTGCAAGTTCACATGAACCGCACTGTTGTGAACGTATGTTCACAGCTAAGCATGTTCACATGAATTTTTCCACGTTCACATGACTTTTAAGAGGCTACGAAGTGTGAATGCGTGTAATTCTTTTACAAATATGCTTATATTATTTGTATCTAAATGAATATGAAAAAAAATTTTAAAAAAAAAACTTTTTTTCGGAGCATGTTCACATCTTAAACCCGTGTGTTCACAGGTACTCACGGTACTCTGCATTTTTTAGGTACTCACACGAACCATATTCTATATATATATATATATATATATATCTCATAAGCCATATATGTACGGGGTCCCGTTAATTGAAAATGAGAGAAATTGCTCTTAATTTATAACTGGGAATGAGGGAATATGGATGATCTTTTAATAATGAAGATTTAAATCAAGACCTTCCCAATGATTGAGCATCAATTCTCATTCAAACAATCAATTCTTCAAATAATAAAATTAAAATAACAGAAAAAGGTAAACTCGCATCACACATTATGCTGAATACCACAGTTCAGTAAATATATATATACAAAGTACGCTCTCAGGACAGAACGACCAAGCAAATTAAGAGAAACATATATGGCATAACTTGATAATTTATCAAGGCTAATAGAAAAAAAAAATGGTAATTTTCTATAACATGTTGAATTAATGTCTTCACTTTTGTTTTAGTTCTGGTTAATAATCCTTCTTCAAAGTTAATTTCATGGTTAGTGTGTGAAAGAAAGTTCTAGTAAAAACTTACCTGCAAAGCCCTTTCCAACATGCTTATGAACCCATAAAAACTTTTCGTCAAGACCAACAGTTTGTCCAATGTACCCCTACAGGTTGGTATAATGAATAAAACATAAGAATTCATGAGGAAGCAATTTTGTATGGGGATATGAATTTACAAAAAAAAAAAAAAAAAAAGAACATTTCTTACTCACCAAAATAGGTAGCCTTATAAGAGGTTGTATGCTCGAAATAATAATATTTGCAGCCTACAGATTTGGACGGAGATGACTTTAATTATATAAAGATGATGTGAGGAATCGCCATATAAATTTATGTAGGAAATGATATAGTATCCTAAAACTTAATTTGTGTTCTCACATCCACAACCATAAAACTAATAAGAGCACTTTAACCAATACCATGCACTTGTGACAACATAAAACATAGGTATACGTGAAAACAAGTAATCTTACATTGCTTATCATATTAGGGTACATGAGATTACCATAATCCTATCCAAGGGATCAAGATAAAACATAAACTTAGAAAGATACTAAAAGAAAAAATACAACCTTCTCCTACGGTGTCGTTTGGTTCGCGTAATGGAACTCGAAGGAAATGGAATTCAAATTTAGCTTGTTTAGAGCTTCTGCTAACAAAGATGAAGAGTTTAATTCTATTTATTTGACATCAAATTCTTTGTTTATAGGAATTTAACATTCCTTCGATCTCAAACATGAATTAAACCCATACATGAATTAGATTCCAATATACATCCTTAACTAATCTAAAAACTATCTTTTACCTTCGACATCAAACACACTACCAATGTTTCTTCTGTTGTTTGTCAGAACCGGTTCAGGTATCAGTTGGTCTGTTTTGGTGGTGGTGGTCGAGTCGAATTAAGACGATAAAACATTCAAAGAAGAAATACAAAGAAGAGGGGGGAAGTGTGGAGTCTGAAAATTAGGAAAGCACAGGAGGAGGGGGGAGAGAGAGAGAGAGAGAGAACTTGCAAGTGTCTTGAAAAGGTGAACGTGAACACTGTGGGAAGCTACCAAATGAACAAGTCTACCTTTTGAATTCATCATGTTTACTTTTTTTTTTTTTTACCTTACATCACATTTCAACATAACTGTCTTTGTAAGATATACAAGATAATCATGTTCATAAGTGCTTTTGAGAAGCCAAATGCATGAATTGAAAACTACACATACTCTTACTCTTACATTTGCATTACTTTAAAAAAGCAGTCTTAATGATTCTGCTTTTCAGACCTTAGTGCTACCTCTTTTAAATAAAAACTGGAAACGAACTTTAGACATATATCACTTAAATAGATAAAACAGCCCCAGTTTCATTGCCTTTGGCTGTTTGTACAATGTCATTATCATTAGAGTCTGCTAATATACAGCAAGTGAATAAGGAACCAAGTGATACTACCTGATAATTTATCGCCTTTTTCTTAAGGTCACGAGGTAACAAAGGCTGCTGAGGGTATTTCTCTTCAAGGTACTGTATCATAGGAAGATAAGAAATAAAGGAGAAAAAAGTGCTTCCTAAAACAATACAGAAAAGTTTGATGTTTAAGTTAACCATTTTAATGAAGTAGATTTTAGAGAGGCAAGCATTGAAATTACTAACCATTATGATTGCAAAAGAATCAGCAAGAATAAAATCACCATCCACGAGAGCAGGCACAAACCCAATAGGATTAATCTTTAAAAACTCTACACTTACGAAAACGAGAGAAAGATATAAATATAGATAGTGTTGATCATAATAGAAGCCATGAGGAATCGGCAAATATAGAGGTAACACAGCATGGAAAACCGTTATAAACCAGCAATAATGCGAGGTAGCACCATACACACAAGTAACATGCCTTGTTGAACATTAAAAAGCTCTAGTTAAGTGCTGAAGTTTTTTAGTTCTGAAGTTACAAGTGATGGATAAGTTCAACAATCAAATTTCTTGATTTTAGTAACCAAAGGAGATAGCTACTATGCATTGACATCATTTTTATCTTTTATAGACAAACAAATGATTGAACTTTTCAAAGCACCGTTTTAGATCCATATAGCTAATGAAGCTCGATCTATCATTCCATTCTTACGTGGTGGCCCCAAGAGGGTGGGTTACCCTTTTTTTTCATATTGATCCCATGGTTTTCAAATTCATCTTTTTTTTTTGGGTGCCTGAAACACACTACCAAATAGAAACATGATGTAAACAAACTTCAGTTTATAAGTGAGACGTAATGAGAAAGCATTCTCATGCACGTATCTTCCATCTGTCAAAAACAGGATACATAGTCTGAATTCAAATGATTTTATCATAGACATGCACCTACTCAACAAAGTTGTTATATCATGACTCTAAAACTCTTCATGAAAGATTCACAAATACTCAAAAGGATCGTTATATAAAGAAATATATAATCAAGTCCCTTCGGCATGAATAGCAGAAGTGTTACTATGTTTATGAGCAGATAGAATAAACTTCAACAGCTTTTTGATGGCATAATAGATATAAATTATTTTATAAAAACAAAATGAGTAAAAATAATTGAGGTTATACAACCTTACTAAAAATAATCTGCTAATACTATTCTTGTGGTAAAACGTTTGCAGTGGAACAGCAAGAGGTTATGCCACCACTTTTTTTTATAAGAGGGGGGAAAACATTTTTGTCTCTATTATTTTTTTTTTAATAAAAAAGCACTATTCTAGTAAAATGCCTACCGGCATACACACAAAAATGTATAAAATCATTTTTAGAAAAATCCTGGTCCACCTCAATGTACATAACCACATCCAGACACAAATTTTCCCATGTGTAAAAATGTACAAAAACATGTGACCTTTTCTACATAAGAACTGACTGCAGCATGACATGGGTTTGTAGAAAATTCAGCTCACAAAAAGACTTCCTATTTAAGTTTATCTCCAAAAAAATAGGGTAAATTGCGTCAAAAGGTAACTTCCTCTCACATTTTTTTCAATTTGGGTAACATATTAATTTTTTTCCTATTTAAAGTAACATAATTTCCAAATCAAATCAATCAATGACCATGTCAGATTGAAAGATAAAATTTACTGACGTGACAGTTTCTTTGTCCAGTCAGAATTTTCTTTTACAGAATTGACAGTTTAATTGTTATATTTGCACTATTTTGAGCAATTTAAAAGGGACTTTTTGGTAATACTTTGCTTTTTTGAGCAAATTTGAAAATAATTAAGCAATATTAGAAATTAAAAAACGGATGGCTGGATAAAAAAACCTATCATATCAGTAATTTTTACCTTTCAATCAAATACGGTTACCTTGTTTGACTTGATTTAGAGAGTATGTTACCTTAAATAGAAAAAAAATTTAGTATGTTACCCAAATTGAAAAAAGAGTGACAATAAATTACCTTTAGCCGTAATTAACCCCCAAAAAAACCAACATTTTCATCAAGAAAAAATTCAGTCGTAAATACTTCTACTAATTGTTATTTTGATTTTTGAACCGTTTCACTTTTTTACCACATTATGTAATGAAGTAGTTTTTGACACAAATTATAAAAAGACAATTCAATTGATCACTAAAATAATGTCGAATCATCGTATTTTTACCATTGTCATAAAATTAATAATCGATTCATCATTTTGATGCTTCCACCTAGAGAAGTACAAAGGTTTTCACGGCGTTAAACACATGACGTAACCAAATTATATTTTTTGTCCTTCAAAAACTGACTTGTCACATAGGGTAACCAATTAGTAGCTATAACGATAATAAAATAAACATATATATTGTTGAAATTGTTAAAACTTACATTAGGTTGTTATAGAAAATCAGAAAAAAGATTGCCATATTCGACAAAACTAAAAGTAGGTTGCTATAATAGTGAGTTTTAGCAAAGTAGTCTGCTTTTTTTCATGTTAACCTTTACATTATAAGGTTTAATATGACAAAAACTAACATAATTTATATTTTTTGCGGTTTTATACATTCATGTTATTTTTTTTCCTAAGAATGCCTTTCATTCTGACCTTCGGAAAAGGTTTTTTTAATAATCAACCCATATTTTTTCACAAAAAACTTACATGTTTTCATTTTTTAAAAGAAATCCGAAAATCACAAACAAATAATTAAACTTACCAGGACTCTGCTGCTCGTTTCTGAACAGATTAACTGCTTTATATTCATAATCAATTCCTGTTTTCGATCCCCAAACAACAAATTCAAAAATCAATCATCCCTAATTCAAAACTCTTCAAAACGACACAATATTCGATTCAATGATAAACAATCAATCAAAAGTCAAAACAAACCTTTCAAATTGAGGGCAATACGAACACTAAAAGAGGAACTACTAAGAAAAAAGGAATAGAGTTGCAGCTTCTTTGGTAACTCATCGCCATTACTCGTCTACGCCATTAAAATGTGAACAGATTTGTTAGTGTTAGAAAGAGGGAAAATCGGAGAAAAAAGTAGAGTAAAGGAAAGCAACGCACCATATCGAAGTGAAGCGTAACTGTCATATGCTTAGAAATGTAGAAGAAGTTTTTGCTAATTCAATTAGAAGTAGAGAAGTAGATATACAGAAGTGTTGAGCGAACGAGTATATAAATGGTGGAACAAAAATGGCGGTTTTGCACTGTGAATCACGATCTGCAATGCAAAAAGGAGAATGGGGAGGTTCTAGAAGAAGGTGGGTATATACAGTAGGAGGTCAAACAACACACTGTTTGGCTTCTAGAAAAACTGATGTCATCATCATTTTTGTGTACGAATGAATATCAAAAAGGGAGAAAAGAAGAAACGAAAGAAACATGTTAGAAATATAAAAAAGGTAAATTTTATAAAATAAAATAAGAAACACATAAAAGTATGCATTTTGTTTCTAGGGTTAGAAGATCATTTTAATCATTCAACTTTCGTATCTGTCTCATTTAGACATTAAACTATTCTTTATCCTGATTTAATCATTAAACTTTTTTTACTTTGAAAAAAATAAATAAAACTAATGGTTAAATCGATGCAAAATATGATAATATAGTGGTTAAATCGAAACAATTTTCAATGGTTAAATCAGTAAATAAAACGTTTAGTGGCTAAATGTGTATGTAAAAAGTAGTTTAGTAGCTAAATCGGGACAAACAATAGTTTAGTGGCTAAATCGAAAAACATCTGAAAGTTGGATGGTCAAAATTGTACTTAAGCATTGTTTCTATTAAGAGTGTGTTTGTTTTATTTTTTATTTTTTAACTTCCTTTTGAATCTGAAATTAAGAGATTAATTCGTATTAGATTGTTTATTTATTTTCAAACTCTAAAGGATAAAAAAAATCTTGTAAGATGTGTTTGGTTCACATATTATATTAATAATTTACATTCTGTTAATATAATAAACGAATGAATTGTCAGGATTTAATAGGGATTGCATTTTATGAAATCTTGTTTGTTTTATAATTATTCAAACGATTTGAAATGTTTTATATGATAAATGACTAAATTTTCATTCAGTTATTTATTTGTAATTTTTTTATTGTTTAATAGTTGGGTAGGTGACGTATGATATGGTGAGTAGGTTGGTTAAGGGTGAGGTACGTATGTAAGTTGGTCTTTAGGAAGATCACCCATGTATACCTGGAGAACTCATCAACCATTACTAAGGTGTTGTTTGATTGCATAAGAGGTTAATTGTCTGATGTCTGATTCCACTTCTGATTGATAAGATGTGGTCCTGATAAGATACTAAGATCTGATAAGAGAATTCAATAAGTCTGTTTGTTTTATAAATTATCTGATTCTGTTATTTTTATTAATTTTACATATTAATTCACAAAACCAAACAGATATCATTGATTAAAGCCAAATATCAAGTAAGAATAATATCATTGAATCAAAGTGATCTATGTAAACATTTAATATCATTCAAATAACATTAACAAGATTTAAGTAAGAAACCAATTCAAGTTTATAAGTTATAATCAAGTAACATAAATGCATTCAATTAACATATAACCAACATGCTTTCAAGAATCAATTTTATAACAATTAAAGTTTATAAGTTATAATCAAGTTTATAAGGTTACATTTATTAACTTCCAAATAACTTAAGTTTATAAAATATATAGATATGTTATTGAAGAATAATAAATTTTATCAAAAAGTGTTGAATATTTCTCGTTATGGTAGGGTGGGTAGGTTGAGGGGTAAGGTGGGTGGGGATGGGTAGATTTGAGGGGTAGGGTAGGGGTGAGGTGGGTAGGTTTGAAGGGTAGGGGTGGGAAGAGATAGGGGTAGGGTGAGGTGGGATGGGTAGGGTTTGATGGGTTAGTGTAGGGGTGGGGTAGAGTGGGATAGGGTAAGTATGGGAGTGGGGTGGGTAGGGTTAAGGGTGGAGATGGAGATGGGGATGGGGTGGTATAAGTAAGTTAAGGGTAGTTAGGGTAGGGTGAGATTAGGTGGTTGAGGGTAGGGTATGTTGAGGGTGGGGTGGGTGGGGTAGGGTAGGGTAGGGGTAGGGTGTGTGAGGTAAGGTATGGGGTAAATGTAAGGGTGGGGTGGGGTGGTGTGGGGTGGGGTGGGAGAGACGTGTATTTTTTATGGTGTGATAAGTGGTGATAAGAAGCATATCAAAGTCTTATCCTGATAAGACATGATAAGAGAATTTTGACTCTTATGTTTTCTGCATATCAAACGCACTTATCAGTATTTCCTCTTACCGAATAAGAGGTTACCTCTGATAAGAGCCTGATAAGTGCTATCAAACACCCCCGTGTATCTTCTACCTCCTAGACTTGAGACATTTACAAGTCCAAACAAGTCCATATGGATTAAGAAGAGAGGTGAATCAATAGTGAAATTGTGTTTAGACTTAAAATATGTTATTCACTGCTTACCCTTCTCACAAGCTGAGCAGAGTTTATCCAGGACCGGCCCATTGGGGTGTGCAACCTGGGCTACTACACAGGGCCCAACTGGCTAGGGGCCCCAATTTTTTTTTCTTTTGATAGCTAGGTTAATACTAGTAATTTACTTGTTTGGCTAGTTGTTTGATTGTGATATTTACGTACATATTTAAATGGTTGTTTCCTTTATTCTTTAAATATTATATATGCATACATGTTTAGAGGGTCCTTTATAAGTTTTTACCCCGGGCCCCAAAAACGATAGATTCGGCCCCGAGATTATCCTTAACAAAGGTTATAGAAAGCAAACTTGTTACTAACTCTTTCTTACAGAGTTTTTTGATGTTCTTGAAGTTCAGGTGTGAGAGCCTTTTGTGCCATAACCAGTTGAGGTCTACATTGCTCCTTGAGATGAAACAGGTCTCAGTTGTTTGATCAGCAGATTTCATATCTACAATGTATACCTCTTTCTTTCTTTGTGCACACAACACAACTTTACCCTGAGGATCCAGTATGTACCCTAGGTGCTCATCAAAGTTAACCTTGTAGCCAGCATCACACAATTGATTAATGCTTACAATGTTGTGTTTTAGCCCAGACACATAGGCTACTTTGTTGAAACTTGCAGCACCTGCATAAAGGGTTCCATATCCTTCTGTGGATCCTTGGACATTGTCACCAAAAGTGACTTGTAGGTCCCAAAAGGTTTTCCTAGTATGTTACTCTAAGCTGTCGGGGGGGGGGGGGGGGGGGGGTTGAATACAACAACTTAAAATTTTCAACACACTTTCTCAATGTTTGTATGTATATTATCAATAAGTGTTAACTACAAACAAGCTTGAACTGCAGAATGGTTCAAGCTGAGATGACAGAAACAACAGATAGACTACTAATCTAAGACACACTCAGACCAGCTGTTACAATGAATACACTCACAAAGATGAACTCACTGGTTTTACAAGACAGACAAACAACTTGAATAAGAACAGCTTGTACACACTTAACTGTTTTATTCTAAACAGACTTTGCATGCATGAAAACACACTTTTTGCATGTTCTGAATAGCACACTCTTGGTTTTCTCACATTCCTTAGAAGCTTCCTTTTATACTCTCACAGAGATCACTGGTGAATCTTCCTTATTGGATGAAGAAATAGTGGAGTGACTTTCCAAAAAGACAAAACTGCTCATCTGCACGTTTTGACAAAACAGCATTTGTCCCTACATTGCAAAATCTTTGTCTTTTTCATTTTGTCTCTGTTGAGACTACTTTACCATAAAGAGGATTTCAACTTTAATCATTTCCTTTTCTTGTAGAGCCATTTTGATATAAGAAATGGTATGTCACCCATTTCAAATATCTGCTTTGTCTTCATGTATCAGAAAAGCTTGGGCAGTGTAAGCAGCTTCTGATTTTCTACTTTGTCTTCGACTTGCAAATTGATCTTTTCATCCAAGACAATACATGATGACATGGAAACAAATTCCATAAAGTGTATAACATGTTCACAAAGAACATGTTCTGTTCACAAAGAACAAACACTTAGCTTTGGTCCAAGCTGCTCAACAGACAGGAGCAACGTAGACAGTTTATGTCCAGCCTATTCAACAGAATAAAACAGCTTGGACAATCTGCCTTAGTTATAATAAATGGAACAGGGTAAGAAGCTTTGACTTATATTGCAAATCACTTTTCAGGTTTCAATTAGGCATTAAGAGGCCTTAAATTATACCTTCAAGTGCATCAAACAGGTTTGATTAATAATCTCCCCCTAAGATGTATAATATGTTTGACTGAGGCCTTTTTGTGCCTAATAATCTCTTCCTATTTGCAATAATCAGTCTAAGCTGATTCCATCAATTATCACTATATATTTTTACATTACATTTGCTGAAATGAATATTACAACATTGAAGTAAAGTAAAAGATCAGTTTATCTATACACTGATATTGATTATAAACAACACATGTACTAAAGTAAATTACAACTAATGTAATAAGATAGATTACAACTGATGTAATAAAGTACAACATATGTACAAAAAGAATTTCAACAAATTGGACTGTTGATGGTGGGAGCAGGTAATGGCAAGCATGTCCAACTTATGGACAACGTTCATTCTTCATCTACTCGGCAGTAGATGGGCCTTCAAGCTGTGGTCTTGATTCAAACAGGTGTTCAAAGTGCTCCATGGTTTCATCAATCTCTTTAATTTCATGCGTAAGAAACATGAAGTCGGGGTGTTGAAGTTCTCCCCTTTCATAGAAACCTTTAAGCTGTTCCCAGATGACTGCTCTCCATTTTGAGGATTGTCCAAAAGAGTTGGAGAGTCTAAAGGCTATGATCTGCTTGAGACCAACTTTGTGAAGATCAGATGTCCTCTGGAAACACATTTTCTTTGTTAAAGGGTCCACAAAGAACGCCCCTAGCTCAGGTTCTTCTATGAGTTTGCCTTCCTCAGGCTCAACTCCTCTTGGCAGACTGTGATCCACCCCTTTGTTTTCAACGGCAAGGATGCCTTGTTCAATCATCATGAGGAGCTCTTCAAGCTCTGTATCCTTTTATGCTTTCTCCTGGGCTTAATCTTGGGTTCCACCAGTAAGGTTCCCTTGATTTGTTCTTCAGGGATCAAGCCCAGATTTTTAACTTTCTCCATCAGCGTTTTGACATATGCCCTTATAGTTTTAGCTGTTTCGGATTTTGACATACTTAGGGCAACTGCCAATTCAACTCATTCTCTGTACCCCAATGCAAGCAACATCAACATACTCATAAGCTTCCAATTCTGGACCCTCAGCACCTAGCCTGGTTATCTGAAGCTTCCACTTCTTGCCTTTCTTTGAAACAGGGACTACACGGCTTTCTTCAGTGACACGTCTGTCCACTAACGCAACATCAACTCCTCCTAAACGGACATACTCTTCCTTTACATAACCAACCCATTTAGAATGCAACTCTTGAATCTCTGGTGCATCTTTGAAATGCGGAAATTGGTGTGCCAATTTCGACGCCATCAAATGTTGTATCGACTTCAAATCATCCACACATTTTCCATATAGTTGAACATACTCTTGCATTGTTGCATCAAACAAGGATGTGTTACATAGTATTCATATTAACAACACAATCATAACATCCACTATAAGTGCAATATTGATGCATTGCAATACATTCATATGTTTCTGATTTGGGTGCAGTACAAGTATTGAATGAACATTGCACAACATATGATTATGATCCCGTTCATCCATAAACTTTATAAACACATAACAGATGCATCACTTTCATCACAAACTTAGTTAAGTTAGTGCATCACAATACCCAAAACAACACATGACAAACAAATCAAATTTTATAGTTATAAGTTGCACCTCGGAGTTGTACCTGTAGTGTAGGTTCGTTCTCGGTTCCCACCCTGACACATATGGTCTCATGCACAACTTCACAAATTGGAGCATCAGCATCCAATTGCTTACCAGATGCAATTGCCTCCGATTTGATATCCTTATCCATACCAGAAACACCTTCATACAGGTGGATTTAAACATTAGAAGCAACAAATATAGCTTATACTACTCAATCAGTAGCTACCATAACTTTACATACTAGTTTTTCTAACGACATATACAACACATTACATGATATACACTAAGCTTACCAGGCAAACCTTCTGTTTCGTAGCAGATGCACCTTCCAACTTCTCATGCTCGTTGATCTATGCTATCAAGTCATCAATAAGTGCTTCAGTTTGCGTATTCAATTCCCTTACACCATCCATCACATCTACTTGTTCTTCCATATATTCGATGCATGCCAGCTTCTCAGATACTACTGTCCAATTGTTTATAAAGTTATACAAATCTGGAATCAAATATAATGTATGAATAATCATATGATAATATAACCTGACGATGGAACATGATTCACATTCTGCTCACCAAGACGTTTAGGATTTTTTTTCATAGATCGTCATCGTCTGTCTCTTAATCATCCATGTCATTTGGTGCTTTGCCACCACTTTCAGTTTCATCTTCATTACGTCCCTTGTCATGCAAATCAACCATTCCAAAACCACCAAGCTCTATTTCTAAGTTCTCTCTTTCCTTCTTCATTGATTTATATCACACACTTAGAGGATCAAGTCCTTTATCCACCTTTTCAAAATCTTCACATAATGTGCGATCCAGATACACTATCTGCAAAAGTATAAGTTGCATTGCATATAACACAATATCATGCAACAAAATACGTGGCTAAGTAATCTACATATGCATCATTTAAGTAAATATTATAACCGTTAGCAATGTTAAAGGACCACTGAAGTAGCTGCTACCATCCCGATGCCAACCATCCTTGCACGTCTTTAACGCATCAATCATGTATGTGCACCAGTCTAGATCCTTAACTACTTCCAAACTTAGAATGCATTGGAGTACCTTCGTGTTTGCAAAACCTGATTTCGTGCCTTCAATCATTAATGTTGGAAACAAAACTAGGTAGTTCAGCTTGAGCAAATCACCACCTTCACCCTCCAAATCCTCTATTTTCCTCATTATTTTACTTGGGTATATCCTATCACCTTTACCATATTGTCCCTTAAACTTCTTCACCAGTGATTTCCTGCCATTTTTCCCGTCTTGTGGCTGCATCACTATTCGTCCCATAGGCAAACCAAATATTTCATGCACCAATTCTGCCATTATTGGTATGGACCAACGATCTGTCCGTATAACACATTCTTCGCCATGAAAATTGTTAACTACCCAATAACCAGGTTTAGCTGGGACCTCATCAACGGCAAGAGACAATGCTAAGCCAAACCCAATATCACTAAACTCTTTTCTCTGGTTAGGTTTAAGAACATTGTTGCATTGCATTAGGGTCTTGGGTGAAATTCAAGAAAGAATGGAGCTATACTTTGCAACATCCATTGTCGTATTTCGTTTTCTTTTCTTTGTTCCAACAGCATCGTCAAACTCATATTTTACTCTCGAAAAACTCTTCACACAAATCCTCTCTTTACCGGGTTCACCTTTTACCTTCATTGGCGCCTTACCTTTGTTCATATTCACATTATCACCTGCTGATATCACTTTTCTTCGTTCTTCATTCGTTACCTCCTGTTCATCATTAACATTGCTTGTGAAATCGTCATCTTTCTCCTGTCCATTTTTTCCTAAAAATAACATAAACCATAGTTATCCACGAAATCAACATTCACTCACACATGATTTTTTCATCAACAACATTTATGCATAGCAAGTTTATGTTACTGGTGTATGTGCATCATTTTATTGAAACTTTATCAACAACAATGAAATATGAGTAACAATACAATCATAACGTCTGCTATAATTGCTATTTTGATGCATTGTAATACATTCATATGTTTCTGATTTGGGTGCAGTACAAGTATCGAATGAACATTGCACCAACATATGGTAATGATCCTGTTCATCCATAAAACTTATAAACGCATAACAGATGCATCACAAACAAATGCATGATAACACTTTCATCTAAACAAACTAACAGATGCAGGATACCCAATGCACCACATAATAGATTCATACCTAACAGATGCATCATAACACTTTCATCCAAACAAACTAATAGATGCCTAACAGCTCTGATGCACCACAAAACTTCAAATTAACAGATGCAGGATACCTTATGCACCACATAACTTGCATCACAAATAGATGCATCTTAACACTTTCATCCAAACAATCAAACAGATGCCTAACAGCTCTGATGCAAGATACCTGATGCACCATAAATTGATGCATCAAAACACTATCATCCAAACAACCTAGTAGATGCCTAACAACTCTGATGCACCACAAAACTTGCATCCAAAACAACGATTAATTTATACAAACATACAAAACAAAGGGCAGATACCAAATACTGCATCCAAACTACCAATGGACCATAAACCTTGTCCAAACATCCAATGGACCATAAACATTGTATCCAAACATCCAATGAACCATAAAACTTGCATCCAAAAGACTCATAATGCATACACAAACACACAAAACCAAACGCAGAAACCAACTAGTGCATCCAAACTACCATTAGACCATAAACCTTGTATCCAAACATCCAATAGACCATACATTTTGCTTCCAAACTATTAGTGCACCATAAACCTTGCATCCAAAACAATCGATGCATCTAAAACAGATGCATCCAAACAACACATAACACACATACACAAACACAAAAAACATAATAAAATTATCCATTGATAACATTTGATCCTAATAACAACTAACAACATTCACAGATACCAATAATCATGCATAAGTCAAATTTTGTGAACTTTTGGCCAAAAAACACTGATGCATGCGTGTTTGGTGCATATAAATTACCCTTTAGTTCTGTCATTTCTCTTTCTATATCAAACATTGTTATTATATCCCAAGAAGATGAACCCTCGTCGTCTGATATACTCAACGGATTTTCAGAGGTGTTCGAAACCTTTGTTTGCAACAACATACGGCTACTCCTTCGTGTTGGAAGCTGCAGTCGTAAAAAAAATTCTTCAATAAATTTAGGGTTTAAGTATTATGCAACATTTACAACGGCGTATTGTATACATTGTACAATAAACTATACAAAACTCAAAAAAATTACAAATGCATACCTGTGGTTCGGCTTTGAGCTTCTTCTTTGACGATGAATTAGTTTTATCCATGTGACCAAACCCTAAATCGATGAATCCCTAACTAACCGGATGAACTTCAAAATTTTGGAAATAAATCTCGTGCGAAACCAATGCAACTATGTTGCAAAAAAAAAGCGGACTAATTGAGGTAGTGTTGTTAAATGAGATGCGTGGGGTAGGAGAAGGAATTTTACAAGATGACTTTTTACCAATATACCCCTCCGCGTTTCGGTGCATATAAACTGATGCATCAAAACATTGTCATCCAAACAACGTAGCAGATGCCTAACAGCTCTGATGCACCACAAAACTTGCATCCAAAACAGCGATTAATTCATAGAAACATACAAAACAAAGGGCAGATACCAAATACGACATGTAAACTACGGATGAACCATAAACCTTGTACCCAAACATTCAATGGACCATAAACCTTGTATCAAGCATCCCATGGACCATAAAACTTGCATCCAAACAACTTATAGTGAATACACAAACACACAAAACCAAACGCAGAAACCAACTAGATAAGCCTAATGCAATACCGAGAAAATGTCGCATTAGACCTTAAAAATGTTGCATTAGGGCTAATGTGACACTTTATTAAATGCCACCTTAGCCAATGTCGCCTTAGGTCTAAAGCGACACTTTTCTCAAAATATGCAACACTTTTTATAAGTGTTGCATGTATTATATAATTACGACACTTTTAAAATGCAACACTTTTTACATTCTAATGCAACACTTTATGATTTATCTTTATTAAACTATGTCAACACTTTATTCGTCAAATGTGACACTTTTATGATTATTTGACAAAATAAATGTGACACTATTTACGCTCTATTGCAACATTTTTCTTATTATTTTTCATTTAATACAAATACATTAAATTTATATATAAAATTGTAATACTTTTCTTCATATAATACCAAATTTTATAATATAAATTAACAATAGAAATAATATCATATCTTGTATTCCAACAATATTAAGGTCTAATACCAAAAAATAATGATAATGAAATGTATAAGCAACACAAAAAAGAGTCTATTACAATCCCAGAACGTATATTCTTAAATCCTAGACTTGATATTTATTTCATATGAAGTCGTTGCTTCATTTCATCGTCTTTGCAAACTCTACACATGTCTTTGCATATTCCAAAAGAACGTAGCCTGAAACATACAAAACCAACACACAATATAGTTAGTGTGTTTCGTAATTTAAATTATATGACTAAAAAAGTTATAAAGCACAAAATCACTAAAAGATGCACTTCGAAGGTAACATAATTTAGAAAATTAAGTAAAATGTTTTCATACCTTATAATACACTGGGACAAAACTCATCCAAAATATTGTTGAATTCCAGGAGGTAGCTTTTCTACAAGTCTTTCCAATGTTTTTTAACAAATTTTTTTCGTTGGTTGTCAATATCATTTTGTGTCGCTTGTAATTCTGACTTTTTCCTTTCATGATCCTCATCAAACTTTCTTCTCATCTCTAATAACAACTGATCTTTTCAACTCTTATAAAATCGCTAAATAGAGCCAGGAGTATCATTAAAGAAGTGGCCCTGACAATGTTTTTTTCAATTTTAAATTTTTTATCCCTATTCTATTTCTAACTAAAAGCTCAAATTATAACATGCTTTTGCACAACTCCAAAATAGCATAATAAAAGAGCAAGCAAGTTATAATTTATGACTAGTTAAGTTATAAAAGAATATAAATTAAGGGTTCCAAATTAAAAAGAAATGAAATATAGCAAGTTAGAGGGTTAAAATGCAATTAGACCAAACTTAAATAACAAAATACGCTTCATCTATTTCTCCTTCATTTTCAACTCTCTGCTCATTCAACAATCTCAAGAACCCACACATGCAAACCCTTACTTCACTCTGAAAAATCAAAATAATTAAGCAATCTTTCTTCAAGAAATCAACAAGCAAACATCAAACAAGCAACAAGCAACAAGTATCTACGAATTTCTCATGGTAATTTCATCATAAAATGATGTTTTTGGAGGGGTGTGTGTGTGTGTTGCTGCAGTGTGTGTGTTTACGGCCTCATGGCCTAAGCTGAACGAAAACTCAACAAATCATCAAACTGATGTTCACAGTTTATGGCCACAGCAATACATAACATCTACAAGTATATATGAGTGTTTAATTTGTGTGTTTGAGATGGAATTGGCTGCTGGAACACAGCAGAAGCCGAAGTCCTTTGGGAGTCAAAAGACTCGGACGTGACCTGGGTATTTCCTTGGTTGCACTTGCAAATCTCTAAGTGTTGTATGTGTGCTGGTCCTTAGTTTTTAAACAAGTCTCTGAGTGTTGGTTCCTCCATCCAAGTCTCTTAGTTGTAGTGAGGATGTGTGTGTAGTGAATGTAGTCTGAGACTTGGATAACACTTGGGTTATATGTGTGTGATGAAGGTGCAGTTTGAGACTCAGTAGGGGAGGGTTGTGCAGGTCCGAAACTCACCTCAAATGGGGGTTTTGACAGGTCCGAGTCTTGGGCAAGGGGAGGCTGATATGTCAGAAACTTAGCAAGTACTTAGCTTATGTGTGTTGAGTACTAAAGGGTCAGAGATTCAGCCTAAATGGGGCTGTTATGGACTCCTAAACTTTCACAACACTTAGACAATTATGGGTTGTTTGTGCATTCCAAACTCAACAACTTTTATGAATTTTTGTAACCTCCCCATTTTCAGCCTTAATCTTTGCATTTAATGGACTTATAACCTTGCAAATTAACACTTAAACAACTAGCATGGATTCAACACCCTTTTCTACCTTCAATCCATCATCAAATGTAATCATACAACATGAATTTGGAGTGAATAAATGATAACTCTGAAATTTACAAAAAATGATGAATGCTAAAGCAATTATTTTGGCACACCCGATACAAAAAATGTTAAAATAATCACGGGCCGCAAGGAGAAACGTATGACAAGCAATCAGTTCAAACAAGATCCTAAACAAATCACATGTACACACTTCATCAATAGGAGATTTCAAAACTCAAGATCAAATCAGAAATCTGATTCAGAGATGGAGAATAACTAGAACAACAAACATAACTCGATTTGTGTCAAAAGCACTTACACACTGTTTAATCGCGTCAAAAGCACTTACATTGTTTAATCAATCTTCCAATACAACGAGCGAAAAAGCAGAACTCTATCACAGATTGGAATGTAGCTTTCAGAATTTGAAAGGTTTAGAGCAAACTACAGTATTAATAGCAAAAATCAAACAAATATTTTCAAGGAATGTTCCAAAAGCGATTTGCGAGAAACTTACACCATTTAATCAATCTCATTTAGATACGTCTCTTAATTTTTCGATAATCGTCGATGAGAGAGATAGAGAGCACTTTAATCGGTTCTTCATCAATGATTTGGATGCTTGGTCGGTTCTCCTGCAAAGCAACAATCGACGAGAGAGCATCGTGTTTCTAGGGTTTTTTTTTTAAGGATGAGCCGTGATGGGTCTTTTTTACATAATTCTCAAGATTTAACTTATACTGACTTTTTAAAAGGTTAAAATTTAAGTATACATTATTTTTAAAGGTTAAAACTAAAGTTTAAATATTTTATCTATTTATTAACATTTAAAGATATAAGAAATGATAAATTGTTTTTATCTTTTATATTTATTAATCTTCATAGATATTAGAAATAATAAAAATATTTTAGAAATGATAAAGTGTAATTGTCTTTTTAGTATGAACGTGATGATGTCATGTGGTAGTTTATGTTTTTTTATTGTTATTTTGAGCAACTCTCCCGTTTTTAGATTAAGGGTGTGTTTGTTTGATGGATTTTAACATAAGGAATTAGTTTGTGTTTTATTGATATTGTTTGTTTAAGAAATGATTATCAAAAACTCAAACTCATCCACACTCATGGGGTTTCTGTAACACCCCAATAATTAAAAGGGTAATTAACTTTGTGAAACAATTATAATTATGAACTTAAGTGCAATATTATGAGTTAATTACCAAATATTAGTGATGATTGCTATTGTTGGGACTTGAATGATTAAAGAAAAATAAAATGTCGGGTTGTATTGAAGTGACAAAAATAGGTTATGTACTTTGATACTAAATAATGGGTATCTATGACATAAGAATGGTTTAATGTAGTTTTTGAATCCATTTAGTATAATTATGTCAAATTCATTTAATTGTGTATTGAATTATTTAATTGTGGCATCTAATAACATTGTAGGTTCTAATTAAAGAAATAGATAGGTGAGTTGTGGAGGGGTGCATTTTGTAATTGGGTAGGAGTTAGAGGGTTGGAGTGGCCAAAGGCCAAAACTCCTCCCCCCTTTCTTTCAAAACCGTGCACCATCACCACCATCACACACATTTCACACATTTTCATCTTTTGGAGAAAAGAAGAGAGAAAAGAGAGAGGTGGGAGCTAGGGTTTGGATTTGGCATCATTTTGGCTAGTGATTTTGTGAAGATTGAAGCTCCATTGAAGGTATGAATATCTCTACTCTTCTCCATCTTCTTCATCTTCTCCATTTCTCCATTGATGGAGAATGGAACCCTAAGTGGGTATTGTTGAGTTGAGTTAGTAGATTACTCAAAAATCATGTATAGGTTAATGTTTATGGTTTATAAACTTATTTGAGTCATAAATTCGTGATTGCATGGGTTGGATTGGTGATTTGAGTAAAACCCGAGTTGGAGCTCCAGTTGAGCTTTAATGGTGGATGAAATGGGTTATGGCATTTTTACATATTTCGTAAGGTACAGTATGGTCCAAACATGTTATTTATAGCAATGGAAGTAAATAGAAGCTAGTAGGAACTCAATTGGAGTTTTGAAGGCTTAGTTCGGGTTTTGGTCGTTTGGAACCCGTTTGGAGTTCGTATGGACTCCTTGAAGCAATAAAATGCTATGTTATGGTATAATGTATTTGGAAAGTGTTCAAGTGTGTTATTAAAGTGTTTACATGAGTTGGGAAACACAAAATACGTGCAAGAACTCAAAATGATGTTTTTAGGCTAAACCGCACGCCAAGTGTTCGGTGAAATGCCTCAATGAGTTCCAAATCATTTTGGAATTGGGTTTCAATGTTTAGATGTATGTTGAATGTCTAAACATAGCCCAATTATGTTTAATAATGCTATGGGATTGGTTAGAATTGATTATGAGATCAATTGGAGCTCGGTGTTGTCGGTTGGAGCTTTCGGTCGTTTTCGGACTCGTTTGGAGTCCGTATAAGCTCCATGGAATCATGAATTGTTATAAAATGATTCTATTATGTTTAGAGGGGTTTAAATGACCTTAATATGCTAAATATATTGTTGGTAAAGTCCCTTACGAATGTTAGAAGCATTGATGGAAGTTTTGAGGAGTTTGGTGTGCATTTATGTCAAAAAAATGAAGTTGGGACCTGTCTGGCACAGTGGTCACGCCATGACCAACCTTCTACCCCCAAAATTGATTTTGGTCGGTCGGGGGTCGATGCTCGGGTCTTATACGTCCAATGCACTTCTAAATTTAGTGTTTAAAGGGTTTGAGGGCCTTTGATCCATTTCGGAACTTGTAGGGCCTCATTTAGTCTTAGTACTTTCGGTTTAATGTCCTAGTATTCTTAGGCCAATCCTATTGGCTTATATTGTGTTCGGGGGCTTACGGATGCGCGTTATGAATGCTTTTAGGTGAACCGAGCCGAAAGGAGCTTGATCGCAAGCTTTAGCCATTCTCGGGGCTAATGTGACTTTGTTGGAAGGCCTTGGAATCCTATAAACCGATCACTGTGAGTTCTAGAATTGGTGTTACATAATGTTCCTGTATATTGCTATTTGCCTTGTTGAACATATTGTTGAGCTAATTGTTGATATCTTGATAGTAGTAGCATATTCACCCTCAATTTTGATATGTTGATCCCTTGAGCACATGTGAGGCACCTTGGACCTCCTCCTACTTGATATGTTGAGTCTATTGTCGATATTTGATAGTAGTTGCATAAGTACCCTCAATTCTCACGTGTATGATTCTTTGGGCTTATGTGATGCACCTTAGACCTCACTATATTTGGTAGACTTTGTGAAGCCATACCTTGAGTACTTTGTGGAGCTATTTGTTGACATATTGATAATTGTTGCATACTTGATTTCGTTTCTTCTACGTATGATGTATTTGGGCATATGTGGGTCACCTTGGACCTCACCATACTTGATATGCTTCACTTGATTTCGCCTGGAGTTGATGTCTTGATGGTAGATGCATACATATCCTCAACTCTCACATGTATGATTATTTGGACTTATGTGAGGCACGTTGGACCACACCACACTTGATATGCTTTGTGAAGCTATACCCTGTTGAATACCTTGAGGAGCTATGTATTGACATATTGATAATTGTTGCATACTTGATTTCTTTCCTTCTATGAAAGATTTGTTTGGGCTTATGTGATGCACATTAGACCTCACTAAACTTATTAGACTTTGTGAAGCCATACCTTGATGAATACTATGAGGAGCTACGGGTGACATATTGATAATTGTTGCATATTTGATTATTTTCTTCTAAGAAAGACCGGTTTGGGCTTATGTGAGGCACATTGAGCCTCACTATACTTGATGTGCTTTGTGGAGCCATACTTCGTTGAATACCTTGTGAAGCTAACTGTTGACATGTTGATAGTTGTTGCATACTTGCTTTCATTCCTTCTATGAATGATTTATTTGGGCTTGTGTGAGGAACGTTGGACCTCACCATGCTTGATATGCTTTCAAATGACCTCACCTGGATATCCATGGAAAATGTTGGACTAGCTCTAAGTCTAAATTGAGCAATATGTTGGACTAGCTCTAAGTCTAAATTGAGCAATATGTTGGACTAGCTCTAAGTCTAAATTGAGCAATATGTTGGACTAGCTCTAAGTCTAAATTGAGCAAGACGTTGGACTAGCTCTAAGTCTAAATTGAGCAATAATGTTGGGCTAGCTCTAAGCCTAAATTGAGCCATAATGTTGGGCCAGCTCTAAGCCTAAATTGAGCACTGGATCATATTGGTTATTGAACATACTCGTTGCTTATCATTGCATGAATGTATATTATGTATTCTTTGTTAATCTAGTAACTCACTCAACTTTGTTGACCCCTTTTAGTTGTTAAACCCCTTTCAGGTAAAGGAAAGCATCAAACTTGACCTTCTTGGTAGTGGATTGGACCTTGACTAGCGGCTTCATTGTGTTTGCATATCTTTGATAAAGCTTTGGGGTGGGGATTTAGTGGACTCCCGTTTTGGTATATGCTCGATAATGAACTTAGCTTTTATGAATGGTTAGATAATCTGGATGTTTAACATTTGTAACCCCATCTATTTCGATCCATGATATGCCACACTTTGCTCATTATTACGTGACAAAGTGGGTAGTATCATGTTGATGACTTTTGAACGTTGAAAATTTAAATTTGACCACATTTCCGCAAGTACATTCTGATAATTATTGTTAATTGTTCGTGAAACATCTATTTTAGTTGGAAGGGTGTTTCAGTTTGGTATCAGAGCCTGTGTTCAATGACTGAGTATAGTCGACGATACTCAACACTGAACACGACTTCAGATGCTGATAATGACCCACCTAGGCAACACTAGTAAAACAATCTTAAGATTGAATTCGGCCTAGGATGGGAATGTAATGGGTAGACCGTAAGTCTATAAAGTGGTATATAAGTACTCGTGTACATCTTTAATCTTCGTAATGGAACTAATATAGACAATGATGAATTGTGATAAAAAAAATTATTTAGTGGACGAAACTCGTATTGTCCCTACTATTTGGCTTTCTTATTTGTGAATCTTTTCATGTAAGAAAATGACAAGAAAGCATAAAAGTCGATAACTTAATAATCAATATGAATTATGTGAGATTTTGGCATGCTCATATTAGTGGCAAACCCCATCATTGGTGGGTTGATCATGATAAGCTCGAGTGTATCAATTACACAACAATATTGAAATGTCGGATAGAAGTGTAATGACACTTATATTGAACTATGAAATAGTTGGTAATGTATGTTGTGTATGAACATGATTTTATCCACGTATGTTCATAGAGATAATATTTGGCATGTTGCTGCTAATTCTGAACATTTGGATTGTTAGTTGAGCATTTTGATGGCATCTTTACTGCTTGTATATGTATGCTTTGTTTGCATTGACATATTTTATCATGAACTATATGAACCACTGGGTATTGCTAATATGATTTCAGCATGCATGATTTACGAACTGAACATTGATCGGAACATACTACAGTTGTATCTGTTAATGTATTGATATAATCGTCGCATTATGGTTGAGATTGATCATATTAGTTGTCATATGACCCTTGAGTACGAGTTGAATGCATGCTAAATTATCACTTTATGAAGAAATGGTAAGCTAGTTAATGATGGTAAATGCTTATATTTTAACTATGCTGATTGGGTAACAGTTGACTTTGTTTTGATAATGTGCAAGGGAAGTAAGTACACTAGGAGAGAATTGGTCATGGGACGACCTATGAGGAGGGATGATATTTATATCACACCTTATTTCGAAAAATGTTGAAAATTATATGTCGATGAGTTATAATGCCCCAAAGGTAGTTGTACCTTACATGTATGAAGATGGATTGACCTTAATACATGACATGAGTGTAATAAAGTAAGGTCATTGTTAAAAGTACAACGTACAACTGAGGTCAAGTAAATTGTTAATGGTAGTTATGAAAATCTTAAGGGATAAGTGGCTAATTGATACACGTAGAATTAAAAATGAACTATATCCCTTAGACACTCACATATTGCATTTTTATGATTCTTGGGCACCGTTCCAAGGTGCATATATTAGGTAAACTTGACTGGAAAGTTAATACAGATTGTATCATATGTGATGACTTTATTGGTTAAATAGTTAATTACATTTTTGGATGATTTCTCTATGATCATTTTATATGTCTTAGCTAATGATGTGGTTTGGTCTTGTCTTATGTGACAAGACAATTAATTATGTAGTATGGTCACCACCTTGGATAGTGACTCAAACTCATGAGATATTTTATGGTCTTAATGTTGAGTAGGTAAAAGTGTTTGCTTTTGAAAATGGCACGTATGTTAGAGTCTTTTATGCACATACTGTAGAGGAAGCTGAAGTATGTTGATATCTCGAGGTAATGAATATTAATTATATATTGTCGACCATGTTATGTAATGGGTTTTGTTGGTGGAAGTGACCAAAATAGTTGACCGAGCCGCTATAGGTGCTCATTTTAATTGGTGAAAGACTATCAACCCTACGAACATGTTAAAATCATATGAGTTTTATTAGAAAAACTGGTCTACTGGAAGTCATAGTGACGTGACAATGTAATATGTTGAAATTTGACATAAACGGATAAAGTGTAATTGAATTATCTGAATTATGTTATTATCTGGTGAGTAGTACCGTGATTGGCATGAAAAACGTATAGCAGTTAGTGGATGAATATGACTCTATATTGAAAACCTGAAATAGAATAATGTGAAATATCAAGTTGAAAATATGTTATAACATTGCAGGAAGTTAAAAACATATCAAAGGAGGCATACTTGTAAAATCACCTATGTTGGACTAGCTCTAAGTCTAAATTGAGCAATATGTTGGACTAGCTCTAATTCTAAATTGAGCAATATGTTGGACTAGCTCTAAGTCTAAATTGAGCAATATGTTGGACTAGCTCTAAGTCTAAATTGAGCAAGACGTTGGACTACCTCTAAGTCTAAATTGAGCAATAATGTTGGGCGAGCTCTAAGCCTAAATTGAGCCATAATGTTGGGCCAGCTCTAAGCCTAAATTGAGCACTGGATCATATTGGTTATTGAACATACTTGTTGCTTATCATTGCATGAATGTATATTATTCTTTGCTAATCTAGTAACTCACTCAACTTTGTTGACCCCTTTTAGTTGTTAAACCCCTTTCAGGTAAAGGAAAGCATCAAACTTGACCTTCTTGGTAGTGGATTAGACCTTGACTAGCGGCTTCATTGTGTTTGCATATCTTTAATAAAGCTTTGGGGTGGGGATTTAGTGGACTCTCGTTTTGGTATATGCTCGATAATGAACTTAGCTTTTATGCATGGTTAGATAATCTGGTTGTTTAACATTTGTAACCTCATCTGTTTCGATCCATGATATGCCACACTTTGCTCATTATTACGTGACAAAGTGGGTAGTATCATGTTGATGAATTTTGAACATTGAAAATTTAAATTTAACCACATTTCCGCAAGTACATTCTGATAATTATTGTTAATTGTTCGTGAAACATCTATTTTAGTTGGAAGGGTGTTTCAGTTTCTCTTTCCTCTTACTTGTCGTTTGAATCATTGGAATTTGGCATGACAAGATTAGAAAATGATAGGATTTTGATATGATAAGATTTGAAAATGATAGAATTAAAAAAATGAAAGGATCATAGAATGCTTAGTTTATGGGATTATATAATAATTGGGGTTAAGAGAGAATGATGAAAAGATGAGGTTGGGAGAATACCAAATGCTAAATGAAATTAGATTTCTTCCTCTCTTTTCAACCAAACATGATATGTAAGGATTTTGAAATCCAAATCCTAAATGATGTGTTCAAATCCTTCAAACCAAACGCAACCTTATTCTTTCTTTTATTTCTTTCAAACTCATACCCATATACGTACTCATTTCTAAACCCTTCAACAAACCAAACGCCCCCTAACTATTTATATTTAAAATGTAATAGTAGTTTCAAATATATATATATATATATATATATATATATATATATATATATATTAAAACATATAACATCAAAGGAAAAAAGTGTATTATTTTTTCTATAGAAATAAAAATTACAATACACGAAAAAAGTCATATATATATATATATATATATATATATATATATATATATATATATATATATATATATATATATATATATATATATATATATATATATATATATATATATATATATATATTCAGGTTCAAAAAGGTACCTCTAGAAATCAAGTGCATCCGAAGGTACCAACCTTAAAAAACTTTTTTTTTAAATTTTTTTCTCATAACTATGTTTAATTTAATGTTATACACATGATATATGAATTTCACATACATTCACACTTTCTGTGTCCTTAAAAATTATGTGAATGCTCAATGCATATTTATGTGAATGGTCATCCATGTGAATGATCATTTCACACCATGTGAATGGTGTGAATGACCATTCACATGATCTTTTTTTTACCATTCACAAGATTTATAATGTTACTTCTTTTGAAAAAAAGACTTATAATGTTATCTTATATATGTCTATTAAAAAAAATATATGTGAATGATCATTCACATTAGGGTACGCCGGGTACGCTGGAATCTTATAGGTACGCTGATGAACCTGATTCTATATATATATATATATATATATATATATATATATATATATATATATATATATATATATATAGAAATGCAACACTTCTAAAAAGTGTCATATATTTACATTTAAAATGCAACACTTAAAATAAATGTTGCAATATTTAATAAAAGTTGCAACACTTTTAAAAAGTGTTACATTTTTTAATAAAATTTGCGACACATTAAAAAAATGTGTTGCATTAAATCAATATATGCAACATTTATCGTAAAGTGTTGCTTTATAACTAAATTTATAATAAAAGCAACATTTTTCATAAGTGCTACATCAAAAGTGTCGCATTAGGTTCATTTTGTACTAGTGGCCTCTAAACTACCTTTAGACCATAAACCTTATATCCAAACATCCAATAGACCATACATTTTGCTTCCAAACTACCAGTGCATCATAAACCTTGCATCGAAAACAGATGCATCCAAACAACACATAACACACATACACAGACACAAAAAACAGAATAAAATTATCCATTAATAACATTTGATCCTAATAACAACTAACAACATTCACAGATTTCAATAATCATATGCATAAGTCAATTTTGTGAAGTTTTGGCCAAAAAAACTGATGCATGCGTGCTTGGGGCATATAAATTACCCTTTAGTTCTGTCATTTCTCTTTCTATATCAGACATTGTTACTGTCTCCCAAGAAGATGAACCCTCGTCGTCTGATATACTCAACGGATTTTCAGAGATGTTTGAAAACTTGGTTTGCAACTGAATACGACTACTCTTTTGTATTGGATGCTGCAGTCATAAAAAAATTCTTCAATAAACTTAGGGTTTATGTATTATGCATATATACAATGACGTGTTGTATACATTTTACAATATACTTTACAAAACTCAAAAAAATTACAAATGCATACATGCGGTTCGGCTTTGAGCTTCTTCTTTAACGATAAAGTAGTTTTATCCATGAGACCAAACCCTAAATCGATGAATCCCTAACTTACCGGATGAACTTCAAAATTTTGGAAACTATATCTCGTGCAAAATCAATGCAACTATGTTGCAAAAAAGCGGACTAATTGAGGTAGTGTTGTTAAATGAGATGCGTGGGTAGGATTAGCAAATGTACAAGATGCCTTTTTACCAATATACCGTTCCGCGTTTCGGTGCATATAAAAGATGATGCACCTGGAGTTCCTGTTATTTACAATCCTGCCACCGCGAATTTTTAAAAAATGCATCAGATCTGATGGCTCTGCTTGCTTCTTCGAGGTTCTTCGGTGCATGATGGTTCTCCATTGAACCCACCCCTATATATATAAATATAATTTTAGATATGGCTGACGCTGAACGACACCGTATTATGAAAAATGATGAGACTGACCCGAAAAAATCTCAATTCCTTCGCAAGATGGCAAAAATGATGGATCAGGGTCGAATAATGAGATGATGATAGAGGTAAACATGAAGGTTTTGCAAGATATGGCCATGAATAATGGTGCAACCCAACGAAAAAAGGTTGGAATATATAAAGGGATTAGTAAATGGCACGATGGATATCAAAAGCACTCCGTTGGTGTGTTTTTGTCATCAACTACAAATGTACGACTTTTAATGCTTTCACGTTACTTATCTTATGTTTTACTTGAAGATCTGTGTACGGAATTTGTAAATTAAAAAAATGTGTTGCGTTAATACGATTAAAGTTTATGTTTTTATGAAAAAAAAACCGATACGAATTTCTAATAGAGGTATTAGAGCCAACTCAAGTTAACATAATAATAGTATGATTCGGTATTTATGTCCAATATGTTAAAAAAGGTTTGATTTTAATAATTAGAAGTGTTTAAACGATCGAACTGATGCTTAAAACGTTTAAGGTTTTGATTCGGCTTGAAGAAAATCGACCAAAGGGTTTGGACACCCCATGGTGATTCTCGGCCGCCTTGGAGTTCCTCGGAGCTCGAGATTTTGAAACCTTAGTTCGTTTTATTTAGTTGATGTTTGATTGTTTAAAGTGTTTAATTAATTGAAATCGAGAATTAAATGTTTCGGTTCACGATATCAAGTTTTGGAGATTTCGGTCATGGGTTGAAACCCATGACCTCTCGCTTTTGATATGGTGACCGAACCCATGAGGGTTTAATTCCTCGTGTCGTTTGATTTTCGGGTAAACTCGGATGATTAATTAAATGCATTAAAATCGAATCAATAAATCAAAAGTGTTTGGTTATTAAGATTTAAAGTTTGTGTGTAACAACCTAGCTTTTGGCCCGACTTTAATTTCTGTATTTTATCCAATAGTGTAATTTAATTACATTATTTGTTTTGTAATATAATTAAGTAATGAAATTTATTTAATTTTGTTTTATATGTGTTATAAATTATTAAGATGATCCAATTTAAAAGTATTGTAAAGAAAACAAACGTAGAGGGACCAAAAGTGATAAGTTGCAAAAGTTAAGAAATAAAAGACCTAAACTCTTTCATTTTTCTCATTTATCACAATTAAAGGAAAATTAAATTCTCTCTCTTTCTCTCTCAAAGAAAACAACGGCTTCTTCAAAGATTCATCAAAGAATCATTATATTCGTAATAAATTCGGATATTAATCAAGGAGAAGTTACAAACGAGAATCAAGCAACAAAAATTTACAAGATTTAAAGGTAATGCTTATTTAAATTTTGAGTTTTTAAGGATTATGTGTTCGGTTTTGTGAAAAACCGAAATCTAAGATTTAAAGCATGAATTGTAGTGGCATGTTTGAAATATTAGTTAGAAATCATGTATCGAAGTCTTTAGAAGTTACGAAAACAAAAATCATTGTTTAAATCGTCCAAATAAATGAGAAATCTGAGTTTTTGTAAAAGTTTTATGTTCTTGAGAAAAAGTATTGATTTTGGACGATTTTGGATGATTTGATATGTTTAAGATAGGGAAAATAGTGTAAAAACACCCCAATAATGTTAATATAACCTAAAATTTAATTGCATGTTGATAAAAATGTGTTTGGTGAATTTTTGGTGAAAACTCGTATTGTGTCGAAACTGAACATTAAGAACAAATCTGGAAAATTTCTAAGTGTGGGATCCGAACTCGGATGAGACCGAATTCGGATGAGGCACCATTTCGGATCCCAGTTCGGATGACCCAATCCGGATGACAAATTCGGATGTCCTATTTCAGATGTTTTAAAATAACAAATAAATGATATCTTACAATTATAAGACTCGTGATTATAATAATCAGAGAACATTTAAATAAAGCATCATGATATATCTCTTTGAGACTTCAAATGAACAAAGAAAATGTAAAATGATTGATTGAGTTTATCAGTTATCAGAATCAGACCAATTAAAGTTCAAAAGCTAATGTTCTTGCTATGATAAAATTCTGGACAGGTTCAAATAATTCTGAACAAAGTAATAAAGTATAAAAGATAAAGTATTGAAAGTGGGTCAAAGATTGTAAAGCAAAGCTAAGTCCAGAAAGACAAAGATTAAAGATTAAATCCTGAGATAACTCAGGTGGTGGAGAAATCTGCTTGATAAGACAACAGTTCAACATAAACCAGAACTTGTGAGTTATAGATATTCAGTTTTACATGCTAGATTCCGATTGAGACATATTGTTGATGATAGTTTATCTTGGCATTCATTTATGCTCAACTGGATTGTGACATGTGCTCACCATGGTTCGGTGATGCCCTGTGGATCATGATGGCTATTTGACTTATCATTTTGCATACATTGTACTTATAGTTCATTTCAGATATTGTTATAATTTGATATTGCTATCATGACTTTGATTATTTATGCTTCCATCATTGCTCGCATCTTTGATGTATTGATTCAGCTTAGCATGATTAGCCCTATCGGTCTATTGTTCTAGACCTTGTTATGTCACCAGATCTATTGAACTTGGTATTGATTATTCCCATGCTCCCCCCACGATGATTGTTGGTAGTTAGCCCAGTATAAGTGGATAGCTTCCACTAAAAGCGTGAGTGTGGCCTGGACATCATCCAACTCTATGATTATTATGTCTCAATCATGAGTGGCTGTAGCGACAGTCAAGACATATCACGCTAGACCCCATGATCCGCTTGTTGAAATGCATGTAATCTGAAAATCTATATTCTCACTAAGCATTGCTTATAGTTGTTGTTAAACTTTTTTACTAGGAAAACATAAAGGGAAAGCTTCTGCCGGATCTAGTTCTTAGGTCTTCCAAGATCAAGCTGAAGTTTTCATAGACCACTACTCAACGAACTTTTGGTACAGATTGGCAGGTGATAATTGTGGTGGTCTGGGTAGATTTGATTTGATTGCATGATGAAATGAATTAGACTAGTTTGTACCCTTTATAAATTTAATTTGAAAACTGTAACTTGTACTAAAATTGTATTTAACTTATCCTAAAATGTTTGTACTGTAATTTGAAATTCCACACTTAATTACTCTATCTTAGTTATGATTGATATAGTATTGCAAATTGTGGGACCTAGACATTGAGGACTGCCCCGTAAGGGGTGGTTTTCACATTGTGACTTAAACATATTTATATGTTTTGGTTTTTATGATAAAGTGGAAGACGTTATTAGTGTTATAAAGTTCATAAATTCGTTTAAAAGTTATTCGATTCGATAATTGAACGGTTAATGGAAATTTGGAAATCGAAATAATCAAAATGAGTTAATTATTGGCCTCGATTAATTTCGGCCATCAAGGGTTGATTACCCTTGAAACTTTCGGTCATGATAGGTTTTTTGAACCCAATATTGGATTGATTGTTAACATAGTTTGGTTTCCGTTTCCGGTAATTTGAAGTTTAAATTAAATTGGTTTAATCGAAAGGAAAATTTTGATGTAAAATTAAAACCATTTTTTCGGCCATGGTTATTTATTGGCCTAAGGTAAATTGTTCAAAGTGGTGACTAATCTGTTTGGGTTCTACCTAGGAGTTGTGAACTCGAGCTTCGATTTCCAGCTTAGTAACGAAGGAATAGAACTTATACATACCCCAAAACAGCTAATATATCTCATAACAACAATTAACATATTAAGCAACCTTGAACAATATTCTCAATCGGATTCAACAAGAGGATGATGAACGTATGAGGATGGAGCTTAAGAAAAAGATGAATGCTTCAATTCCCATGGATGTTGATTCTCTGTTCTCTCCCTCTCAATTTCTCTGTAATCCACACATACACTTGTTTTTTTGATGAACGACGAAAGAAAAGCAGCAAGCAGAAACCTCAATAACATATAGGTTTTCATAAGGCAGTTTTGATGATATGAGTATAATTCCCAATACCAAACAATTAAATAACTTTTCTCCGATTAACTTTAAATCAACAATATAAGTTACTAACATAATTTTAAGGGTAAATTACAATTTTCGTCCCTGCGGTTATATACAAATTATGGTTACCGTCATGTTTGCATCAAAATTACAATTTCAGTACCTGTGATTGTCTTTTTGTTATGGTTTTGGTCTTTTGACTGATCATTATTTAAAAAATGACTGTTTGGCACTTTTAATTTAGTTTCAGTTTTGGTCTCTGATCAATTACTTGTTTTACATTTTATTAGTTATTTTTTATTTCACTATTATTTATTTAATGTGTACTCGTTTTTTTATTATTACAATTTAACTAAAATAATAATTTTATTATTATTATTATTATTTATTTAGTTATTTAAATGAAAAAATATATATAACAATAATTTATTTACTTTGTTCTTTTTATTAATTATTAAAAAGTTCTAATTAAAAATAACTTTTATATATATATATATATATATATATATATATATATATATATATATATATATATATATATATATATATATATATATATATATATATATATATATATATATATATATATATATATATATGAATAAGTTGTATTATTATATTTAATTTCAAACTATTCAAATATTTATACATTTAATTTATAAAATAATTTAACTAAATTAATTTATATATACACACACATACATATATATAAGTTATTTTTAATTAAAACTTTTAATAATTAATAAAATCAATAACTTTACTAAATTAACTTTATATATATATATATATATATATATATATATATATATATATATATATATATATATATATATATATATATATATATATATATAGATATATATATATATATGTGGATCTGTATAATAATAAGTTGTATTATTATTATTATTATTATTATTATTATTATTATTACTACAATTAATACTATATATACATTTATTTTTAAAATTTTAAATTATTTTTTATTACTTTTCATTTTTAAAAAATTATAATTATTTACACATTTAATTTATTTATATGTTTTTCAGTATTATATATTAATTCATATAAATACTTAGTTATCTTTAATTTATTTACTTTGTTAAGTTAATAACGTTTGATTATTTTAGAATATATATATATATATATATATATATATATATATATATATATATATATATATATATATATATATTGTGAATGCCACTCCTTACGGGGCAGTCCTCAGAGTCTAGGTCCCACATCATGAAATACGATATCAACCATAACTAAGATAGAGTAATTATGTTGCGGAATTTCAAATTACAGGTACAAAATATTAGGATAAGTTTAATACAGATTTTAATACAATTTACAGTTTTCAAATAAAACTTATAAAGGGTACAATCTAATCTAATTCATGTCATCATACAATCAAATCAAATCTACCCAGACCACCACAATTTTCATCTGCCAATCAGTACCGAATATTTGTTGAGTAGTGGTCAATAGAAAACTTCAACTTGATTCTTGTAAGACCTAAGAACTAGGTCCAACAGGTGACTTTCCTTTATCTTTTCTTGTAAAAAATGTAAACAACATCTGTAAGCAAAGCTTAGTGAGAATATAGATTTTCAGACTACATGCATTATCAAGCGGATCATTGGTCTAGCGTGATATATCTTGACTGCCGCTACAGCCACTCATGATTGAGACATAGTAGTCATAGAGTCGGATAATGTTCAGCCCACGCTCACGCTTTTAATTGTGGGGATCAACCACGTACTGGGCTAGCTACCAGTAAATCAACATGGGGAAACATCGGATTATCATTACCAAGTTCAATAGAACTGGTGAAGTAGCATGGTCTAGAACAATAGACCGACAAGGCTAATCATACTAAGCTGAATCAATACATCAAAGACACAAGGAATGATGGAAGCGTAAATAATCAAGGTCATGATAGCAATAAACTCATAACAATATCTGAAATGAACTGTAAGTACAATGTCATGCTGAATGATAAATCAAATAGCTATCATGATCCACAGGGCATCACCGAACCATGGTGAGCACAGGTCACAATCCAGCTGATCATGTATGAATGTCAAAATAATCTATCATCAACAATATGTCTCAACCGGAATCTAGCATGTAAAACTGAATATCTATAACTCACTGTATCTGTTGTCTTTATCAAGCAGATTAAATCCACCACCTGAGTTATCTCATGATTTTATCTTTAATCTTTGTCTTTCTGGACTCTGGCTTTGCTTTACAAATCTTTGACTCACTTTCAATATCTTTAATCTTTAGTTCTTTAGTTCTTTGTATGTATGTATATGTATGTATGTATACACACACACACACACATATATATCATGTTGCTTTATTTATTGATCTTTTCATTATCATAATCATGGTTTTATAACATATCATTTATTTATTATTTTAAAATATTAAAATAATACATCCGAATTAAGTATCCGGATTCGGATCATCCAGACCAGGCATCCGGATTCGGACCGAAATGGCTAATCCCAATTGGCATCTGAACTGGGTCGACCGAATTAAACCATCCGAACTCGGGTCATCCGAGTTCGGATCACCTCACATCCGAATTCAACACAACTTTCATCTGAAGTAAAGCATCTGAAGTAGATCCGAAGTGGACACCTCATCCGAATTCGGATCCCAAGACTTGTAATTTTCCAGATTTTTGTTCTTGATGTTTTATCTTTTATTCATACGGATTTTTACTAAAAATTCGCTAAACCCATTTTTATTAACATGCAACTTAAAATAAAGTTATATTATCTATTTGGGTTGTTTTTATACAATTTTCCTATCATTATCATCATTAATTGATTAAAATCATCCAAAATATGATAAAAACTTCAAGAACACTAAATATTACAAAATTTCAGATTTTTACCTTATGTGGACGATCCAACCTATGATTTTTGTTTCTTTAACATCTAATGACTTAAATACATGATTATATACTGAAAATTTAAACGTGCAACCACAAATTTCATGTTATAATCTTAGGTTTCGGTTTTTCTCAAAACCGAACCAAACTTCATAAACTTTCAAAATTTAATCATGAATAATACCTTGAATGTAGTCGATTTATGATGTTTGATGATGTTTGTAACCTTCACTAGTCTTAAATCTTCATTTAATTGTAGCTTAAATGAATTCTTGATCAAATTTGTGAAGGTGCAGTAGATGTAGAGTGAGAAGAGAGAGAGAGAGAGAGCTAATTTTTCTTAAATGTTGATAAATGACATTTAAGTCATTATTTTTGGTTTACATATATCAACTTTACTTATTTGTGCAATTTAACTCCCTACACTTTTGTATAATACATCTATTTAATTTGATCATTTAAATACTTTATAACATTTATATAACTTAATTAAATAATTTCATTACTTAATTAAATTACAAAATAAATAATGTAATAAAATTACATTATTAGCTCAAAATCATATATTGTTTGGTCAAAAGTTAGGTTGTTACATATATATAGTTTTAATTAAATATATAACTTTTTATTAAACAAAAATTTTTATATTTTTCAACTTTATGAAATAATTATATATTTTTTTAAGTTATAATTACAACAATTATAGATTTCGTTAAGTTATATATACATGGTTTATCTGACCATTAACTTTATGGTATAATTAAATTAGAATAGATAAGACGTCAGATATATATTTTGTTAAGTTATAATTACAATGAACATGTAGGGTTTATATAAAAACAAAATATTTAAATTAATTTGAATAAAAAAATTATTAAATATATAAGTATTTATATGAAATAATATATAGTAAAGACAATAGATATGTTAGGCACAAAAAGGCCTCAGTCAAACCTATTCTACATCTGAGGGGGAGATTTTATAATCAAACCTGTTGATGCATTTGAAGGTTGAATTTAAGGCCTGTTATATGCCTTATTGAAACCTGAAAATGATTTGCAATATCAGTCTAAAGCTGTTCTATATGTTGCATATGTTGCAACTAAGACAGTTTGTCCAAGCTGCTCTGTCTGCTGAACAGGCTGGACATAAACTGTCTACGCTGCTCTACACTGTTGAGCAGCTTGGGCATTTTTAAAGTGTTCTGTTCTTTGTGAACAGAACCTGTTCTTTCTGAACAGGCTAAACACTTTATGGAATTTGTTTCCAAGTCATCATGTATTGTTTTTGACTACAAGATAGTGTTAACAAAGTCGAAGAACAAGTGGAAAAACAGAAACTGCTTCAGCCTGCCCACCGCTGTTCTGTACATGAAGACAAAAGGATATTTGAAAAAGGGTGACCAGACCTTTTTCTTATATCAAATAGGCCTTTACATGGGAAGAAAGACGCAAAGTTGACATTCCTAAATTAGTTAAAGGCAATGCAACAGTAGACAAAGTAAAAAGACAAAAGTTCTGCACATGTGAAGACAAGTCTGCTTTTCAGAAAAGTGCAGAAAAGGTTATGTTTTCTTTTCAACAAGACTTTTCCTTTTCATTCTGTCCAATGAAGATGTTTCTCTGAGATCCTCTAAGTGAGTATAAAAGGAAGCTTCTAAGGTCAGAAAGAGATGTGAAGAAAGCTAAGTGCTTAAACCAAGAGTGAACGTGCAAGTGTGATCTTCATGCATGCAAGTCTTCTGTAAACCAGCATCTGTGTGTCTAAGCTGTTTTACCTAAGCTGTTCCTTAAGTCTTGTAAACCACATGAGTGCTTCTTAGTTGGGTGTATTCATGTATACTAGTTTCGAGTCTGTCTTAGACTATAAGCATACTGTTGTATCTGTCATCTCACTTGAACTATTCCGCATTCCAAGCTTGTTTTTGTATTAACAAAATTGTTGATAATACATACAAACATTGAGAAAAGAGTGTCTAGTTTTTAAATTGCTGTATTCACCCCCCTCTACAGCTTATAACTATATACTTTGGGAACCTCTCGGGACCTACAACTGGTATCAGAGCAGTTTAGAGTGTGTGTCATTCTAGATCTCTCATTCTCCCAAGTTTCCATGGACAACAGTGTTGCAAATTCTTCTTACTATGACAATGGCTCTATGGGCAAGCCTCCAAAATTTAATCATCAAAACTTCTCTGGTTGGAAGTGCAGAATGATGCTCTACTTAGAGAATCTGGATGTACAACTGCCAGAGATAGTGATGGAGGGTCTCTATGTGCCAACCTCTGTTACTACTATAACTCCAGCGGTTGAAGGAGCTGCCCCTGAAATCAGGACCTTTGAGAAAGCTAAAGCTCAATGGTCTGATGAAGACAAGAGATTGGTGGCTCTGGATGCAAATGCCAGAAACAACCTGGTCATTTCTCTCCCTGATGATGTGTTCAAGCAGGTGGAGAAAATGAAGACAGCAA
>JAANYP010003402.1:0-175768 GCA_020465985.1 Centrapalus pauciflorus
TTACAAACTCTAAGTGTTTAGGCTTTCACACATAATGCAACTAAAATTCTAAGTGTTATACTATATTTTAGTTTGATGTGTTGGTAGGCATAATACAAATAGGGAGTCCCAAGGCTAATAAAATATTCAAGAAAAAGTCAAACGTGTCCCTAACTCAGATGTATGACCAATCGGTCTTAATTTTTATGTACAAGACATACAAACTTTGAGTCTAAATGAGGTATGCAAACTTTCTGGGGATGTATAGCAACATCAAATACATCTTAAAATGGAAAGAATAGAAAAATCATACAAAACTGAGAGTCAAAAACATGTAACTCTGTTGTACGTAAGTATAGACCTGTTGCCTCTGTTTTGATTCGGGTTAGCAAGATAAGTCGCTTTGTTGTACGTCGGTACAGACCTGTCACCGCTGTCTTGCTAGCTTTAAAAATAAACCTTAAGTCAAACTAAGACACTTTGTTGTATGAAAATACAGACCTGTGTCTGATGTTTGTCTTTTAAAGAAAGTTTGCAAATACCAACAAGTTAGATTCATTGTCTGCATGCCTTAATCATAAAAGTATGTCTATGTCTGAGTCACGTAAGATAATTTCATGATAAATAAAAATGCCAAGGGATATTCCGAAATGTAGCATGTTTAAAGGGGTAAATACCAACAATCGGCTAAATGGGTATTGCACGACAAACAATCAAAGGAATCAAAAATTCCTAAGTGTGAATGTTTAAGTACTGAAAGTGAGTATCTGACACCGCTATCTGATTGAACCTTTCTTTGACTATACTCGTCAAAAATATTTTGTTAAGTGTTTAGCATAGGTTATAAATTTTAATAAGTGAAGTTTAACTCTAAGTTAAATTTTTTGTTCAAAATTTTAAATTACTTTTACTTATATTTATTTTATTTTATATTTATTTTTTATTTTTTATTTTTTATTTTACTTAGGAAAAAGGTCAAAAACTTACTGAGGGTGCATTCATAGTTGAATAAAATAAACATTGCGTGAAAATCTAGTGCTTAGGGTAAAAGATTTGACATAGTTTATTGTGTTACACAATAAGATTGAAAGAGTTGAAAAGGTTGAATTTATTTTCGAAAATTTTAAAATTTCAGTGGTAATTCGAGTTTAGGTTAAACTCGAATTTGGATGATCTCGAATCTGTCAGTAGATTCGAAAGGGGCAATAGACTCGAAGGTAGGTGATATAAATAGGTTAACAGTAATGGCCATTAAGTCATCTGTTTTCGAATCTATACTCTCGAGTCTATCTCTGGCGATTTCGAATCTATTGTCCTCGAGTTTGCCGATTTCACAAAATCAACTATTTGTCGAGTTTCTTACGTGTGGCTTCGATTCTACTCATAGATCTAGGTATAAAAAACTGGTTTGTACAAGATTTAAGTAGTCTTATACACCATTTAAGCCAAAATCACCGAATTTTGATGGTTTATTGGTAGAAAACTTGTTTTTCAAAATTACAAAGTTTGGACCGGTAAAGAGTCAAATTAAATGCAAAAATCTTTGATTAGAACCTAGTAGGGCTAATGAATGTGATTTTCTGAGTCCAAAATGGTTAAAATCATGGATTTTGGTGATGATGTGGGCCGACGATTTCGAATCTGTTCATGACCAGTCTCGAGTTTGTCAGTAAACTCGAGAAGGTCATTACATTCGAATGTGTCATCAAACTCGAAAAAGTGTTACTTCGAATCTGTTTGTTCGAATTTGTCATTTTATTTGAATTATTCAATTTAAATTTAATTAAACTTGTAGAAATTCATATGTGTTGGATTTTGTCCTTAAACAAGTTCAAAATAAAACAAATTTGAATTTAAACAAGTTTATTCATTTTTAATAATTCTAATATTTTATCTATTGTGCAGACATGGCAGATAGAGTGTTTGTGCCTAAGAATAATATGGTCATTCCCCCTGACCATCATATCCCTGAAGCGCAGGGCTTCCGACAGATGATGGATTTCCTAGTGGAGTCTAGGATTTCGTTCGCATTATCCCATAACATCCAAATCGTTATTCCCTATGTGCGGCAGTTTTATGAACATTTGCAAGTTGATTGTACCGTCACCCCAACAGTTCTAAGGACAAGGATAGCAGGACAGCCGTTGGTATTTTCTGCTGATATGCTACGTCAAGTTCTGCAGCTGGGAACTCAGGAGGAAGAGTCTGGGCCTATAGATTTTCCTTTAAGTATTAGGCAGGCTGCCTTTGTGAGGATGGGTTATAGCTTGGATGTTACTAAGGCATCCTATATGAAGAGTGGACTCATAGGGCAATGGAGATTTCTGGCGCACGTGTTCATGGTATGTTTTACGGCCAAGAAAGCGGGTTTTGATTATATTGTATCGAAGATCCAATCAGGGATTATCGCATTGGTTTATAATCGGCGTTTCAGTTTTTCAGAAATGTTTTTCTCAGAGTTTGTTCATCAAATCACTGCTCCGGAATGCGAAAGATTGTTACTTTACCCCCGCTTCGTGATGATGCTCATCAGGCACTTCTTGCCGAGTTTGCCACAGCTAAATGAGATTCAAAGTGTAGCGTTTATCGACAAAAGGATTTTTGCTGATTGCTCTGCTCATAGAGGAAGGTTAGCAGTTCCGGTAGAGCGACCTTTGTTTGGAGCTGTAATAGACAGGAACTTTGTAGCACTCGATGATGCCAATTGGGCAGGTGAGGTGGAAGTTCAGCATAGACAGCCACAACAACAACAACGACAACAACCGCGCCCTCAGCAACAGAGGAGATGCCAAAGATCTTCTGCGAGTCAAACTCAGGTAAGTAGGCCTTCAACTAGTCAACCTCAAGAGGCACAAGAGGCAGGGCCTTCAAGTGCACAACCCGAATCTGATCAGATAGCACAAACATTGGAGGAAATCTGGGCTTCTGGGCCTCATGCTAATGAAGAGATAACTGCTGAGCTTGTTGATCAATTGCTAGAGCCTCCGGAAGGAGAAGATGATGTTCTTAGGGAAGTGGATGAATATCAACCTGAGCAGACAGGTAATGAAATGTCATCTTCAGCTACTGAATCTGAAGATATGGAAGAGCTAGAGGTTGAAGTTCCAGAGTCTGTCACTGCAGAACCATCTGTCCAGATAGGAACCTATGGATCGAGGTTAGTGGTGAATGAAGAAGCTTCACGGCGACGAGCATCACGAGAGTCTGATGACTCTGATTTCGAGGAAGAAGAAGTTGCTCCATTATTGACAAGGCAAAGGGCTAAACGTCATCGTTTTATGCAGGGAGCTACCTCAGCTTCAGCTGCACAGCCTGAAATATCTCAACCTCCGCCTACTCAATCTACCATTCCACCATCACCATCACCTGTTGAACCGTACATCCTATCACCCATCATTCCGACCCCAATACAATCCATTCCATCCACCTCATCCACCTACGCAGAAAATCAAAGGTTTTTGGAACTAAAAGATAGAGTTGACTTCCAGCAGATTCAAATCTTCGGCCTGACAACGACTCTCGGTGAAGTACAAAAGCATAATGCAAATCTAGATATCGAGAATGCCGAGCTGAGGAAGACTGTTGATAAGGTTCAGGAAGATAACTTAGAGCTCAAAACCTTTGTAGCTGATCAAGCGGCCGAAATAAGATTGATGCGCTCCCTGCTTGAGCAATTAATGAAAAATATAAAGGCTCAGGGGGAGACAAGCTGCCGTGATCATGTGGAGCTGCCCAGGGATGATGATGATAATAATGAAGATGACAATGGCAATGATCCCAGCACGCAAAGACAGAATGATCCAGTAGATTTTTCTGCTGCTCAGGATGCTGAGACTCAGGGGGAGCCGAGTCAATCGGGAGCTGTAGAAGGAGAGGCCAGTTCATCAAAGGTCACAAAGTCAGAAATACACGAAATGATCGAAGCCTTAATGGATCTCGACGATGACCCTATGGACCTTGGCTTTGATTTTGAGGATGATATGGAGGAATTAGAAGAAGGAGAATTTGTACCCGAAGATATAACAGATTGGAAATCTGATGATGAAGTTTGTGCTGATGAGGATGATGAAGCAAATGAGATCATCGTTCAGCAAAACCCAATCACAGATACTTATGTGATAGACGGAAATAATGTGATTAACGTAGAAGTAGTCAATGCTGCTTTAAATGTTGATTCATCAAGGGAAGAGCCTGCCAGAGAGCTTACCAATGAAGAGAAAAGAAAACTATGGTTCAGGGCAGAGCAAAAGGAGTTAGAGTTGAAGAAGAAGATGTGTGTGCCTGGTACTGGAGAGCTATCCGGAAGTATATTGAGCTGGTTCTTTGATCGGGAATTGCAGCTATTCATTATCAAAAGAAAAGATGGTCTCCAGTACCTCAGAAAAACTCTGAAAGTGTTCAACTCCTTGCCGAAGATTGAGATAAAGGCGTTAGCTTGGAAAGAGCTAATCAATATCGGCAACGACCCTTACGCTGAAATAATTGCCAAGATCATAAGAAAAGAAGGAAGGTCGAGGAAGTTCGAACGTCTCTGTAGGTCCCGAAAGGTTCCCAAAGTATATAGTTATAAGCTGTAGAGGGGGGGTGAATACAGCACTTTAAAAACTACACTCTCTTTTTCTCAATGTTTGTATGTATTATCAACAATTGTTAATTACAAACAAGCTTGAATGCGGAATAGTTCAAGCTGAGATGACAGAATACAACAGTATGCTTACTAGTCTAAGACAGACTCAAACTAGATTACAATGAACACACTCACTAAGATGCACTCACTGTGTTTTACAAGACTCAAGGAACAGCTTAGGTAAATCAGCTTAGACACACAGATGCTGGTTTACAGAAGACTTGCATGCATGAAAATCACACTTGCACGTTCACTCTTGGTTTAAGCACTTAGCTTTCTTCAATCTACTTTCTGACCTTGGAAGCTTCCTTTTATACTCACTTAGAGGATCTAAGAGAAACATCTTCATTGGACGGAATGAAAAAGGAGAAGTCTTGTTTGAAAAGACAATATAACTTTTCTGCACTTTTCTGAAAAGCAGACGTGCAGAACTTTTGTCTTTTTACTTTGTCTACTGTTGCATTGCCTTTAACTAATTTAGGAATGTCAACTTTGCGTCTTTCTTCCTTGTAAAGGCCTATTTTGATATAAGAAAAAGGTCTGTCACCCTTTTTCAAATAACCTTTTTGTCTTCATGTGACAGAACAGCTTGGGCAGGCTGAGCGGTTCTGCTTTCCACTTTGTCTTCGACTTGTAAACTGATCTTGTAGTCAAAAACAATACATGATGACTTGGAAACAAATTTCATAAAGTGTTTAGCCTGTTCACAAAGAACAGGTTTTGTTCACAAAGAACAGAACACTTTAAAAATGCCCAAGCTGCTCAACAGTGTAGAGCAGCGTAGACAGTTTCTGTCCAGCCTGATCAGCAGACTGAGCAGCTTGGACAAACTGTCTTGGTTGCAACACATGCAACATATAGAACAACTTTAGACTGATATTGCAAATCATTTTCAGGTTTCAATAAGGCATATAACAGGCCTTAAATTCAACCTTCAAATGTATCAACAGGTTTGGTTATAAAATCTCCCCCTCAGATATAGAACAGGTTTGACTGAGGCCTTTTTGAGCCTAACAATCTCCCCCTATTTGCAATAACCAGTCCAAGCTGGTCTTGTCAAAAATCACTATATATTTTTACAGTACATTTGCTGAAATAAAATTACAACATTACAGTAAAGTAAAAGATCAGTTTATATATACACTGATTCTTGACTATAATAGAACAACATATGTTCTTACAAAAGTACAACTAATGTGCTAATGTATTTTACAACTAATGTAAAAGCAGAGATTACAACTTATGTAATAATGTACAACTAATGCACAGAATGTACAACTAATGTACAAAATGTTTGGACTGTTTGAGATGGGAGCAGATAATGGCAAGCCTGTCCAACTGATGGACAGCTTCCATTCTTCACCTACCCAGATGGCAGGTGGACTTCATTCGACAGGAGGTGGTATCCCTTCTTTGAATCTTTTTACAAGTTCTTCCCTTGTTTCTTCGTGTTCTTCAATTTCAGCTGTAAGAAACATAAAGTTAGAACTTTGAAGTTCACCTCTGTCATAAAAACCTTTCAGCTCTTCCCAGATAGCTGCTCTCCATAGGCTGGACTGATTGAAGGAGGTGGCAATTCTGAAGGCTGCAAGCTGCTTAAGACCAACTTTGTGTAGGTCTGAAGCTCTTTGAAAACATTTCTTCTGAGATAGGGGATCTACAAAAAATGCCCCTAACTCAGGCTCTTCAATTACTTTGCCATCTTCAAATTCAACTCCTTCAGGCAGGCTGTGGTCAACTCCTTTAATTTCCACAGCATAATCTCCTTGTTCAATCATCATAAGGAGTTCTTCCAGCTCTGTATCCCTCTTTGTTCTCCTGGCCTTTATCTTTGGATGTGTCACAGAGACACCTTCACTTATTTCTTTTGGAATCAGGCCCAGCTCCTTTACCCTTTCCATCAGCTTCTTGATGTATGCCCTGATAGTCTTAGCCGTTTCTGACTTAGACTGACTCAGGGCAACTGCCAGTACCACCCATTCCCTGTAACCCATTTGAGCAACATCAGTGTGATCATATGATTCCATTTCAGGGCCTGTTGCACCCATCCTGGTGATCTGAAGTTTCCACTGTGTGCCTTTCCTTGAAATGGGAACAGCTTTGACAATCGCCTCCTTGGCCAGCCTTCTAGTAGCAACATCATGAAATTTCTTTCTGGCCAAGTTGTCAAAGTGGAATTTGGCTCTGGCAGAAGGTACTGTTGATTTGGTCACAGAGACCTGAGTACCCTTTTCTCCTTCCTTCTCTTTTTCTTCTGCTGATTTCCTGGCACCTTCCATTATTTTCTTTTGCACCTCCAAGGTAGACATTTTTATTTTCTTTGCTTCTTGGAGGGCAAGAGACTTAGCAGCTTTGGCAGATTCCTCTTCTTTTCTTAACTCTTCCAGAGCCTTAAGCTGTTCTTCCCTAAACTCAAAGTACTTGTGCATAGGGAGGCCCATCTCTTTGGCTCTGGCTTTGTGAAACTGTGTTTCTGCCTGTTTCTGCTCAATAGGATCCTCAGCTGCCTTTTCTTTGCCTTTAGCTGCTGCTTTAGTGACAGCAGCTTCAGAAGTTTCTTCTTCTTCTTCTTCTTCTTCTAGGATAAGGTGCCTCCTTTTGCTGCTAGGCCTGTCCTCAGGAATGACTTCCTCCCCCTTAGACTGAGCAGGGTTTGGAGAGCCAGCCTGAGTAGGTATAGCAGCTTGAGAGACACCTTCAGCTGCACCTGTTTCTGCTGGTTGATCAGTTTGGGTTGCAGACACTGGTATCTCCTTAGGAGAAGGAATCTTCTCCCCCTTAGACTTAGTCTTCGAGGCAGATGATTTCTCCCCCTTTGAAGGAGATGAGGCAGCGACTTCAACCCCTGGTCTGCCTGAAGACACAAAGTCAGCAGGCTTGCCAGCAGGTTTGGAAGGTTTAGGACCAACAAGGCTGTTCACTAAGTAAGCCAAGTTATCCTTCACCTCACCAAGTTGGGAAAGACAGTTTTGAAGAGAAGAAGCTTGGGAATCAGCAAAAGTGGTCAGCTTAACAATATTGTCTCTATCAGAAGCTGTGAACAACAAACTTTGGAGCTGTGCAAGATGAAGTTCAAGAGAATCTTGCACATCAGCAAGGTTTGATGACACAGAATTTGATAGAGAACCCATAAGAGTGTTCAGGCTGGCCAATGTTGAAGGAAGGGTAGTATTGCAAGAAGTGAGAAGAGAGGACAGCTGTTGAGAAATGGCTGTCATAGAGGACACGGAGTCCTGCTGTAAGGAGAGGATAGAGGAGAGAGAGTTGGATACATTTTGCAGCTGTGCAGTGAGTGCAAGCAGCTGTGGAGAGTGGTCAGTTTGGGAAGTGACTGGGAAGGATTCTTTGAACATATCAAAGAAGCCTTTGAGCTGCTCAGACACAGAGTCTGAGATGATGGATGGTAGGGAGTGCATGGTATTTTCCAAAGAACCAACTTTGTTGGTCAGCAATGAAAGCTGATCCTTCAAAGGCAGGTCTTTGGGAGATGGAGGTGTATGGGTAGACTGTTTGGAGTGAGTGGATGGAGAAGATGATGATGAGGCTGGTGTTTGAGGATGAGATGGAGAAGGGAGAGAAACGTTGGACAGTAGTTCCATAGCCTGGGCAAAAGTAAGATGGCCCAGGTTAGAGGGATCAAGAGGTCCTTCAGCAGCGGCTGTAGCTGCATCATTAGGAGAAGGGGATGATGTTTGGGGCCTCTCAGATGCTGCCTGTGTTGCAGCACCCTCATGAAGACCAGTGGTGGTTCCCTCTGCAGTGCCTTGGTCTAAAGGCACCTCATCATGGGGAGATGGGATATGCATTTCAACATCAGCAGTGGTGAAACCTGCTGATGGAATTTGCATTGAGGGAGCAGCCTCACCAGAGGGATGGTATGATCCCTGAGGCTCATCAGCTTGGGATATTGGTCCCTCAGCAGCTGTTTGGTGTTGAACAGCTGAATCATGGGGAACAGAAGTGTGAGGCTGAGCTGCTGATTGGTCTATATCAGCAGCGTTGGCACCTCGTGCAGACTCAGGGTGTAAGGAGACATGAGTGGGGGACAGTTTGGACTCAGTGTGGAGTGGAGAGGGCTCCTGTCTTTCAATATCCTCAGCCTGTTGGGAGGCTGGGATAGTGGATGTGGGTATCTCCATTTGTACAACTGGTTCCTGTTGGGAGGAACCAGAGGGTCTAGGCTGACTCAAAGGAGACTCAGGCTGGAGTGAAGCAGACTCCAAATGAGCTGAACCTTCTCCCAAAATAGGAGAGGCAGCTGGGGTTGCTTCTCTTACAACTGAACCCTGTTGAGAGGGAACAGAGGAGGTGGTTTTCTGGGCTGTTTTCTTTTTGGCTATTGATTTTCTTTGATAGTGGATGGATGATGTGGGTGATTGTGGAGAGGAGAGAGGATCTGTTTGGACTGGATGTGAGACTGGGTCAGGAACAGTGGGGCTGGACTGTTCCATAGTCTCTTGTGCCACAGAGGCACCAGCCACAAAGGCTTCAGGCTCAACAGATGAGCCAGGGTGAGGAATCTGCTTTTCCTCAGCCACAGAGGCTAAGGGAGCAGACTCAGCCTGAGCTGTTTTGGCCTTCTTTTTAGCAGGCCCAGCTTCAGCTGCCATGGTCCTTTTCACAAGCTTGGACCTGGCTTTGGATTTTCCAGTAGGAGCAGCAGTGACCGGATCCACCCTCACAGCAGAAGGTCCTTCCACTAAACCCAACAGCCTCCTCATAGGTGTTGATAGAGGAGGCTCATTTGCCAGTACAGGAGTATGAAAAACTCTATTCCCTATGACAGGGAAGGCAGCAGTTTTAAGTAGAGGTTGAGTATGATATAGATGCTCACCACAGACATGGCAGAAGATGAGACTCAGGAACCTGGGATATCGGACAGCAGCTGGTCTTGGCTCTTGCTGCACCAGGTTTTTCATGTTCAAGAAGATCCATTTGGCCATGTCAAGTGTAGTCCCATCCACTAGCTGAAGGACTACAGGCACTTCATCTCTACTTAGTTGGTCAAAGGAACCAACCTTGCTGCTGAATGACATTACCACAGAGGCAAATAAGAAGCTGTAAGTGGGTGACAGCTCCTTCCTGTACAGAGTAGCTCCAACCTTGGGTTCTGCCACACCACAGAAGCGTAGCAGATTGCCCATTTGCTCATTTTCAGGGTGAGGGAGATCATAGTTCTCAGCAACTGGAAGATGAAGAACCTCCCTCAGAAGATCGACTGTAATCTCAATGGTTTGAGTCCCATTGAGAATAGTACCCTTGATAACCTGAGTGTTTGGATTGTAGGAGCAGGTATACCAGAACTCGTATACCATCTCCTGGTACAGGACACCAGGAGATGCAGTCAGTGCATAGTTCAACGGATGAACTTGCAGAAATTCCACCATTCGGTCGTAACCCTTCCCCACATAGTTTTTGGGGATAGTGAGGTTTGCAATGTAGTTGGTGGGCTTGAGGGTCAGCATCGTGGTGACAGATGGATGTTTAACAACATCCTCACCAACGAAGACTGGTAGAAAGGGATTAGGTCTGTGAGCCATTTGGGAATTTTGAAGGTTTGGGGAAGCAAAAGACACTTAGTCGATTTTAGGGTTCTTGAGGATTTCTGGAAATGATGAGGAAGACGAAGATGAAACAGTATGTTGGTATTTATAGGATTTGAATGTTCGTGTGTATGAGAGAGAAAAAGTTTTGGGCGGTTTGATTTGAAATGTTTGTTAACGGAAAACGGAACGGTTGTCCATGTCAGAAACATTTGTCAGACCACTTGACCTTTTTGATCACTAACACACGTAACACACATTATCCGCAGTAATTAAGTTAAATAAAACATAAATTAAATAACTTAATTATGAAGAAAGGTAATTAAACTGCTGGTCTACGCTGATGGTCAAACCTGTGATGATCAGGGTCAACAAGGTTCTCAGTCTTCAAGCTGTTCTTCCTTCAAACTGTTCCTTCAGCCTGCTCTCCTTTGTGAGAACAGGTTGTGTTCAATAGATGAACAGGTTACAGTATGAAGAAGTGAACAGGTTGAAGACTGAACCATCAGAGCAGGCTGGACGAATAAACAGGTTAAACTGTTTTTGTTCAGCCTGTTGTATGCTCAAGCTGTTCAAGTTTTTCAGACAAATGACTAAGTACAGAACATGTATAACCTGTTCTGTCTAAGCTGTTCAGAAAAACTTGAGCAGTGTGAAACATACAAATTATTAGACCTTTGAGAGACACTTAGTCACTCTTGTTTAACATGCCCAGCTTGCTGACAAGGTAATTAAACCTTGTTTCATCCAGAGGTTTGGTGAAAATGTCTGCAAGCTGTTCATTTGTGGAAATAAAACTTACCTCCACATTACCTTTCTGAATGTGATCCCTGATGAAGTGATGTCTGACTTCAATATGCTTTGTTCTTGAGTGAAATACTGGATTGTTGGAGATGGCTATGGCACTTGTGTTATCACACAGAATAGGAGTTTTCCGATACACAAGCCCATAGTCTTCAAACTGATGCTGCATCCACAGAATCTGCCCACAGCAGCTTCCAGCAGCAATGTATTCAGCTTCAGCAGTAGAATTGGACACTGAGTTCTGCTTCTTGCTACTCCAACTGATCAACTTTCCACCAAGGAGTTGACATCCACCTGTTGTGCTTTTCCTATCTAACCTGCAGCCTGCAAAATCAGAATCTGAATAGCCTGTTAGTTCAAGGCTTGAGTCTTTGGGATACCAAAGACCTAAACCTGGTGTACCCTTCAGGTATCTGAAGATTCTTTTAACAGCAGCTAGATGAGATTCCTTTGGATCAGCTTGAAACCTAGCACACAGACAGGTGGCAAACATAATATCAGGTCTACTAGCAGTTAAGTATAGCAAGCTCCCAATCATGCCTCTGTAAGCTGTTACTGAAACAGCTTTGCCACTGGCATCAGCATCCAATTTTACATTGGTTGCCATTGGGGTTTTAATAGTAGAACTTTGATCAAATTTAAACTTTTTCAAAAGATCTAAAGTGTACTTTCTTTGATTTATAAAAATTCCAGTTGAGGTTTGTTTAACCTGTAATCCTAAAAAGAAAGTTGTCTCCCATCATACTCATTTCCTACTTGGATTCATGAGTAATGAAAAATTCTTGAAACTGCTCTTAGTAGAACCAAATATTATGTCCATCCACATAAATTTGAATCAAGCATAATATCAGACTTCACCTTCTTTATGCACAGATGTTGGTATCCACTTTACCTCTGGAGTACCCATTGCTCATAAGGAATTCAGTAAGAGTGTCATACCAGGCTCTAGGGGCTTGTTTGAGACCATAGCGAGCTTTGTCCAACTTATAGACAAAACCTGGGTGTTGTTCATTTTCAAAACCTGGAGGCTGCTTGACATATACTTCTTCTTGCAGCTTCCCATTCAAAAATGCACTCTTCACATCCATTTGAAATACCTTTATGCTCTTATGAGCAGCGTAGGCTAGATACAAACGAATTGCTTCTAGCCTGGCCACAGGAGCAAATGTTTCATCATAGTCAATGCCTTCCTCCTGTCTGTAGCCCTGAGCAACCAGTCTTGCCTTATTTCTAATGACATGACCTTGCTCGTCCATCTTGTTCCTGAAAACCCATTTTGTGCCAATTATAGTTTTACCTTTAGGAGCAGGGACCAGCTTCCATACTTTGTTTCTCTCAAACTGATTGAGTTCTTCTTGCATGGCCGTGATCCAATTGGCATCTTTTAGTGCTTCATCCACCTTCTTTGGCTCCATTAGTGAAACAAAGCTAGAGAACATACAAAAGTTCCCTAAGCTGTCCCACCGAGTTTGTATCCCTTTGTTGATGTCACCAATTATTTGATCATTGGGGTGACACCTGATCCACTTAGGATCATTTTTCAATGATGATTTACCTGAGTTGTTAACATCTTCAGCAGGTCCTGTTGAACAGCTCTCAAGATTTTCAGACACACTGTTGTCTTGAGCCTGTTCACTTGTTGAACATGTCTGACCACTGTTGAACATATCAGCAGAGGGAACTGGGAAAATCAGCATTGATCGGTTCTGGACATGCAGTTGTAATTAAGTCAGTACTTTATTCACACAGGGGTATTGACACATTAATCATATCATTTCCATCATGATAGCAGGTTTCCACACTGGGTGTATGCAGCCTTTTGAGTCCTCTTCATTGATTGAATGCATCAGATCATCACAGTTGAGGTCTCCTGAAACTGATTCATGGAACACTTTGTGGAGGCTTTTGGACTCTTCAAAGGTGACATTGATAGATCATCTATCCACCCTTTCTTTTGTTGTTTATACTCTGAGGCTTTGGGATAGAAGAGTAGCCAACCAAACACACTTCTCAAGCTTGGGTTTCAAAATTTCGACACGCTGGTCCCTTGATTCAGACTGCAACAGGGACATCCACACAACATGGAAGTAACTGACATTTGGCTTTCTCCCCTTGAGCAGCTCATAGGGAGTTTTGTTGAACCTTTTCACCACTAAGGATCTGTTTTGAGTGAAGCAGGCAGTGTTAACAGCTTCAGCCCAAAATGATGAAGGCAAACCTGATGCACACAGCATGGTTCTGGCAGCTTCAATGAGAGTTCGGTTTCTCCTTTCAGCAACTCCATTTTGTTGAGGAGTTCTTACTGCTGAAAAGTTTTGACTGATACCTTTCTCTTCACAGAAATCTTCAAGAGTACTGTTTCTGAATTCAGTACCATGATCACTTCTAAGCTGCTTTACTTGTGCAGAGTTCAGCATTTCCATCTTTTTAACAAATCCAATAATTTCTCTCGCAGCCTCTCCTTTGCTCTTCAAAAAGATCACCCATGTGTACCTGGAGAACTCATCAACCATTACAAGAGTGTATCTTCTTCCTCCTAGACTTGGGACATTAATAGGTCCAAACAAGTCCATATGGATTAAGAAGAGTGGAGTATCAATAGAGAAATTATGTTTGGATTTAAAAGATGTTTTTCCCTGCTTGCCTTTCTCACAAGCTGTGCATAATCTATCTTTGGCAAAAGTAATAGAAGGCAAACCTGTCACCAACTCTTTCTTACAGAGTTTATTGATGTTCTTGAAGTTCAGGTGTGACAGTCTTCTATGCCATAACCAGTTTAGATAAGCATTGGTTCTTGTGAGAAAACAGGTTTCTTGTGGGTCAGATAGAATGCTATCCACAACAGATACATACGTTCTTACGTTGAGCACAGCAGCAGAACAACTTTGGCCTTGGGAATCCAATATGTAAACCCAGGTGCTCATCAAGTTAACCTTGTAGTATCCAGCATCACAAGTTGCTTATGGCGAACAGGGTATGGTTTTAGGCCCACCACATAGGCTACCCTTTTGAACACTGCAGGCACCAGCTTTAAGAGTTCCATATCCCTCAGGGGATCCCTAACAGTTGTCAGCCAAAGGTGGACTTTTGGCCCTTTTCAGGCCGGAGTTCACTCAGGGCAATTCGTTACAAACCTGTCATGTGCCCCTGAGCAGCCACTGTCCAAGTACCAAACCTGGGAAGGTTGTTTTTTTTCACTGGACAGAGTGATAAGATAATTATTAGTCAGTTTTAGGGACCTCATCACAGAGATGAGTTCAAGCCTACTTCATCAACATGTGTTGATGGATTTGGATGTCCACACTAAGATTCCTATCGTGAATGGTATCACAGGCTGTAATACCATCCCCTCAGTGACTGTGACATTTCCATCGCACCCCGTTCTTGTGACAGCTTTGAGGAAACAGCAGAGTCAACAGGCCACTCATGGACCTCAAGATTCAGGACAGTACCTTGGGCCAGATGTGTTCTTCTGTCCCACATTTGTAACATTTTCTCTTCTTTAAATTTGTGGAAGAAGATCCTTCAGAAAACACTTCTGAGCTGTTTTTGTTTTGATAGCTTTCAGCAAAGGTTTAGCATGCTTGGTGAATCAACAGCTGGTGTGGAGAAGTTCATAGCCACAACAGCTTTTGACTGTCTCGTCTGTACCGCTTTTTTGGGAGGAACAGATGTCAAAGACAGGAGTTGATTGGCTTTTGAGCTTCACACAGGGGTTTGGGAAACTTATTCCCATTTGTCTCAGTTTTGAGCATGAACTTGCTTTGCCCCTAACTGGATTGTAATTTTATGCTGGCCTATCATCATACTCACGGGGTTTGGTTTTGAAAAACTATTTTTCATTTAAAACGCAATTTACCACTATGATTGAAAACTTATTTGAAATCACAGCAGTTTTGTTGTCAACAGGAGACTTACCCTTTTTGAAACGGCTGCTTACTGTTTTGAAAACTTTTTTCAAGTGTTTACATCAAAAGGATTAACAGGCTTATGTAGAACAAACGAGGCTTTGGACTCAGAACCTGTTTTGTCACAGGTGTAGCATCCACAGCTTTCAGTTTGAACATGTTTTCCTTTCTTTTGCGTGTGTGACTACAAAGCACTTAGCAAGCTGTTTTTAGGAGACAAGCCCAACATCAGCTTTTGAGCTGAGTTCACCAAGGCGGTCAGTAGTGTGAGCCGACAAACCGGTGGGTGTGAGAGTAAAAGGTTGTACCATTCACCTTGGTGATGACAGGTATTTGGAATTCACCAAGAGTGGAGAACTCTTCTTTCAAATTAACTTATCTCACCAATTGAAGCGCTGGGTCAAGATCCCCTCCAAGAGAGGCTTGGATTTGTGCAGGATCTGTTGGACTTATACAAGGGCTGACTTGTTGTGTCAGATTGGCACCAAGAGTCAATATCTTTGAAGCGTTGGCATCTTTATATCTGGTTCTCTCTTTTTGCGTCTAGTAAAATGGAGGTACGTGTTTTTAATTCATCAAGCTCAGTTTCCAACTTATGGAAACGTCCAGTTACTGGATTTAGTTTAAGATCAGCTTAAGCTAAGAGATTTCAGATAATAAAGCAGCAGGCTTCCTCAACAGCAGCTTTGAGATCAACAAGCATATATTCAAACATTTTAACTTTTCTTCAGAACTGTAAGCCACAAAATTTTGTACCTTATACATCATTGTAGGATTCCAGTTCTCTAAGCGGCTGAAGACTTTCAGCTTCAGCCTATACTGTTGAACACTGCTTGTTGATGGGACATCAGGTTGGCCATCAGACATTGATATCTCTTCAGCGATGATGATGAATCAAGATTCCTCCGCAGTCACATGTCTCCTGCCATGAGCCCTTTTGGCGATTGGAAGACACAGAGTTTTCCAATTTCCTCGCTTAGCCATGGCCATAAGTACTAACCCTATAGCCACATCCTTGTTAGTCTTGTTGGGTTTGGATGACTGACCAACAGCTTTTGACACACAGTCAGCAGCTATGTGGACCAGTTTTGCCACACTTGAAGACTCAGCTTTGGATTTGGTCAAATGCCTTCTTTTTTGCCAGCACTTGAACCTCCTTGCAGCATTTTCTTCCAAACCTTTTCTTGTTGAACCTTTTGACAAGCATGGCTATCATTTGCTCATCATCTTGTTCAGCAAGATCTGCAGCATCTTCTTCGTCTGACACCTCCTCCTTTTCATCATCCTGCTGATCAGGTTGAATGAACACATCACTCACCTGATTTACAGGCTGTCTCACACTAGCCACAAAGGCTGCACCTTTTCTGGACATTTCCAAGGCATTTCTCTTTTGATGCCTTGACTGTTCATCATTCAGTAAGGATCCATACAGATTGACTAGATCCATACTTCTGATAGTACCTGAGTTCCTTAGGATTGTTGAAAAGTAGTTCCACTCTTCAGGTAAAATGTCCAGAAATTTGTTCACCAGGGTAAGACTGTCCTTGGTGATCCCAACAGCTTTGAGATCATTCACTAGAGCAGTGAACCTGGTGTAGGTTTCAGTGAGAGTCTCCTTTGGTTTAGAAAAGAAGAGTTCATACTGTCTAACAAGATTGTTGATCCTGTTATCCAGTGTGATTGTGGGTCCATCATAGACGGTACACAAAGTATCCCACATCTCCTTTGCTGTCTTCATTTTCTCCACCTGCTTGAACACATCATCAGGGAGAGAAATGACCAGGTTGTTTCTGGCCTTTGCATCCAGAGCCACCAATCTCTTGTCTTCATCAGACCATTGAGCTTTAGCTTTCTCAAAGGTCCTGATTTCAGGGCAGCTCCTTCAACCGCTGGAGTTATAGTAGTAACAGAGGTTGGCACATAGGGACCCTCCATCACTATCTCTGGCAGTTGTACATCCAGATTCTCTAAGTAGAGCATCATTCTGCACTTCCAACCAGAGAAGTTTTGATGATTAAATTTTGGAGGCTTGCCCATAGAGCCATTGTCATAGTAAGAAGAATTTGCAGCACTGTTGTCCATGGAAACTTGGGAGAATGAGAGATCTAGAATGACACACACTCTAAACTGCTCTGATACCAGTTGTAGGTCCCGAGAGGTTCCCAAAGTATATAGTTATAAGCTGTAGAGGGGGGTGAATACAGCTATTTAAAAACTACACACTCTTTTCTCAATGTTTGTATGTATTATCAACAATTTGTTAATTACAAACAAGCTTGAATGCGGAAGAGTTCAAGCTGAGATGACAGATACAACAGTATGCTTACTAGTCTAAGACAGACTCGAACTAGTATACAATGAATACACTCACTAAGAAGTACTCACTGTGTTTACAAGACTTAATGAACAGCTTAAGTAAAACAGCTTAATCACACAGATGCTGTTTTACAGAAGACTTGCATGCGTGAAGATCACACTTGCACGTTCACTCTTGGTTTAAGCACTTAGCTTTCTTCACATTCTTTCTGACCTTAGAAGCTTCCTTTTATACTCACTTAGAGGATCTCAGAGAAACATCTTCATTGGACAGAAGGAAAAGGAAAAGTCTTGTTGAAAAGACAACATAACCTTTTCTGCACTTCTCTGAAAAGCAAACTTGTCTTCATATGTGCAGAACTTTTGCCTTTTTACTTTGTCTACTGTTGCATTGCCTTTAACTAATTTAGGAATGTCAACTTTGCGTCTTTCTTCCCTGTAAAGGTCTATTTTGATATAAGAAAAAGGTCTGTCATCCTTTTTCAAATATCCTTTTGTCTTCATGTTACAGAACAGCGTGGGCAGGCTGAGCAGTTCTGTTTTCCACTTTGTCTTCGACTTTGTAAACTGATCTTGTAGTCAAAGACAATACATGATGACTTGGAAACAAATTCCATAAAGTGTTTAGCCTGTTCACAAAGAACAGGTTCTGTTCACAAAGAACAGAACACTTTAAAAATACCCAAGCTGCTCAACAGTGTAGAGCAGCGTAGACAGTTTATGTCCAGCCTGTTCAGCAGACAGAGCAGCTTGGACAAACTGTCTTAGTTGCAACACATGCAACATATAGAACAACTTTAGACTGATATTGCAAATCATTTTCAGGTTTCAATAAGGCATATAACAGGCCTTAAATTCAACCTTCAAATGCATCAACAGGTTTGATTATAAAATCTCCCCCTCAGATGTAGAACAGGTTTGACTGAGGCCTTTTTGTGCCTAACAGTGTTCTATCTGCTGCAGTCGCGATTCGCTGTAAGCATGTCTTCTGTGAAGAGTGTGCATCTAAGAGGTATGCATTTTTTGGCTTTTGTTCCAATATATTCTGTTATTCTAACTCAAATTTCTGGGTTCATTTTTTCCATGAATGTTGTGATACCTTTAGCACATTGTTTCTTCGAATCATAAATTCGATATTGTGTTATTGGACGAAATATCATCAATGATGAACCTCACACTTGTGCTCGTTCACCATATATATGAAGTTTGTGCCATTTTTCCAGTTTTACATGGTAAGGTTATGCATAAAGTGGGCACAACATCTGTGGTTGTCAGAGATCTAAAGCTTACATAGTACCTTAGGGTGAATTGCAGCAGAGAAATCTACATGTTTCTTCATTATACACTATACTCTATCACGTGAAATGGTTTCATTGTAGTGGTCAATCTTTATATCGCTGCCATGGTTTCTATTTCATCGATTTGGAAGCTTTAATTTCTGTCATAGTTATCTACTATTTGCCATCTACCATATTGCATTCTAACTATTTGATGAAATGTTTGCGTTTATCATGCTTCCATCTTCCATCAATTGATGGGTTTGATTGCATCAGTGGAATTGATAGTGCACCATAGGACGTCTAGTCAGTTCAGACACTTCTAAAGTTCAAAAATTAGGGTTCCAATCAGACGAGGTAATCCTGCCATTTAAGAATTCAATTTTATATTTTTGAGTATTATTAGTGTAGGTCCCAAAAGGTTTTCCTAGTGAATTGTTCTAAGCTGTAGAATGGGGGTGGGGGGGGGGGTGAATACAACAATTTAATACTCAACACTTTTTTTCTCAATGTTTGTGTATACTATTAACAAGTGTTAATTACAAACAAGCTTGACTGCGGAAAGGTTCAAGCTGAGATGATAGGTACAACAGATGTTCAACTAATCTAAGACACACTCAGACTAGATACACTGAATACACTCACTAAGATGAACTCACTGATTTTACAAGACACAGATGGACAGCTTGAATAAGAACAGCTTGGACACACGTCACTGTTTTATTCAAGCAGACTTGCATGCATGGAATAACACACTTCAATGCACGATCTGAATTTCTCACTCTTGGTTGTCTCTCAATCCTTAGAAGCTTCCTTTTATACTCTCACTGAGAATATCGGTGAAGCTTCTTCATTGGACAATGAGATAGTGAGATGTCTTTCCAAAATGACAAAACAACTTTTCTGCACATTCTGATAAAGCAGACTTGTTTTCATGTGGCAGAATCTTTGTCTTTTTCTTTTTGTCTATGTTGCATAAGGCTTTAACCAAAAGAGGAATGTCAAGTTTGCCTCTTTCTTCTTTTGTTAAGGCCATTTTGATATAAGAAATGGTCTGTCACCCATTTCAAAAATCCTCTTTGTCTTCATGTAATATGTAACAACCTAGTTTTAACTGAATTTTTAAATTTCTGTGTTTGACTTAAATAATGTAAATTTAATTACATTATTTTTATTGTAATTTAATTAAATATTGAAATTATTTAATTAAGTTAAATATTATAAATTATTGCAGCATACTTGACACGAATAAAAGATTAGAAATTTAACCGTTTATGTAATTTTTTAAAAGTAATGAGAAATATATAATTTAAAGTTAAATTATATATTATGTTAAATTATAAAATTTAAATGCTAAAAGAAAGAGATAAAACAAAGTTTGGTACCCAAAATGAGAATTTTAGAAACTTAAAGAATTATATAAACTCAAATTGAGTTTTAGTACTCATTTCACCAAATTAAAGTTCTTTGCTCTCCTGCTCTCATTTTCTAACCTACGGATCATCATCATCATCGTCTTCAACCTTCACCTTCAAACCTTCATCAAGATCATCAAGTGACAATAAAATTCAAGTTTCAAGCCAATTTTATCATCAAATCTACATCAAGCAACAACAATCCACCAAAAATTTAAGGTAATATTATGTTTAAACTTGTTCTTAAAATTCATGTAATATCCGGTTTCTATGGGTTTATGAACCCAAAATCAATTTCAAATCTGCAAAATTTAAGCAAGTTTAGTGATCAAAGATTTGAAATAATACACATGCGTGTAAGGATTAAGTGTATAAATTGTTGTAATTGTTGTTTAAAAAGAAAACAGAAAGAATAAGCGTAACAGTGTGTGTTTTTGTGTTTGCATGGGTACCGAGACCCATGTCTCAGTACCGAAACTCAATTGAAAGGATACCGAAACCTTATGGTTTCGGTACTAAGATGTTTGATGATACTGAAACCACACTACCGAGACCATTTATGTTACTGAAACCATTGAAGGTTTCGATATAATTTTGATACCGGAACATATATATATCGAAACCCGCAAGCAACCACCGAAACCCACTTGAAGAATACCGAAACTCAACTCAATCTACCGAAACCTTAAAGGTTTCGGTAATATTGTGAAACCACCGAGACCCAATGTAAATTAAAAATGCTTACCGAGACTTACAGAGACATACTGAAACCTTAATTGTTTTAGTAAATACCGAAACCATGAAGGTTTTGATAAGCTTGAAAGTACCGAAACATGCATGATATATGTACCGAAACCTTGGAAGACGTAGAGACTAATTAGTAATTACATGATATATCGAAACCTTAATTGTTTCGGTAAATACCGAAACAATTCAGCAACCTTTCTTTCTTGAATTCGGATATATCATGCATGTGTGTGTATATATATTATATACGTGTCAGAGTGCTATGATACGTGTATATATATAAACAATGAAATGAGATGTGTGTGCATGTGTGTATGTACCAAAAGACATCAAGATATATATATATATATATATATATATATATATATATATATATATATATATATATATATATATATATAAGGGTTGTGTGCATTGAGTATAAAAGAGCATAAGTGTAATCAAACTTGAAAAAAAAAAATAATATATAAAAGTGATCATTTTTATAAATAACTGTTAAAACACACTTATAATTGATACAAGACACAAAATCTATAAACTTTTTAATATTAAAAGCAGATATTATAATATAAACATGACAATAGTCACACATGTCTATGAAAAATTACATAAAAGTTTATGAGTTATCAGAATCAGATCAATTAAAGTTTAAAAACTAACGTTCTTGCAAATGATAAATTTTGGACAGGTTCAGTTAAAATTCTGAACATAGATTTAAAGAATTAAAGAGATTGACAGTGGGTCAAAGACTTGAAAAGAAAACCCAGAGCTCTGATTAAAGATAAAATCCTGAGATAACTCAGGTGGTGGATTATAAATCTGCTTGATAAAGACCCCAAACCAGTGAGTTATAGATATTCAGCTTTACATGATAGATTTCCGGTTGAGACATATTGTTGATGATAGTTTACTTTGACATTCATACATGCTCAGCTGGATTATGACCTGTGCACACCATGGTTCGGTGATGCCCTGTGGATCATGATAGCTACTTGACTTATCATTCCGCTTGACATTGAACTTATATTTCATTTCAGATATTGTTATGAGATTATTGCTATTATGACCTTGATTATCTATGCTTTCATTATAGTTTGCATCTTGACATATTGATTCAGCTTAGCATGATTAGCTTTGACGGTCTATTGTTCTAGACCATGCTATTTCACCAGTTCTATTGAACTTGGTATTGACATTCCGATGTTCCCCCATGTTGACCGCTGGTAGCTAGCCCAGCATAAGTGGATAGGTTCCTCTAAAAAGCATGTGTGTGGCGTGGGCATCATCCAACTCTATGACTACTATGTCTCAATCATGAGTGGCTGTAGCGGCAGTCAATACATATCACGCTTTGACCCATGATCCGCTTGATTAAAGCATGTAATTTGAAAATCTATATTCTCACTAAGCCTTGCTTATAGTTCTTGTTTAAACTTTTTACAGGAAAAGACAAGGGAAAGGCACCTGCTGGACCTAGTTCTTAGGTCTTACAAGATCAAGCTGAAGTTTTCATAGAACACTACTACAACACCCTTTTGGTACAACATTGAAGATGATAATTGTGGTGATCTGGGTAGATTTGATTTTATTGTATGGTGACATGTATTAGATTAGTCTTGTACCCTTTATAAGTTTAATTTGAAAATTGTAGTTCGTACTAAAATCTGTAATAAACTTATCCTAATATTTTGTACTGTAATTTTAAATTCCACAACTTAATTACTCTATCTTAGTTATGATTGATATCGTGTTGCATGATGTGGGACCTAGACTCTGAGGACTGCCCCGTAAGGGGAGGTCTTCACAGGATGGTATCAGAGCCCATAGTTTGAGTGAATCAAGTATTACGAGAGTAATACTTGGTCTCAAACTGAAGCAATACATATGTATCAATCATTTAGGTGGTTTGAACTAAGATAGGATGTACAGACTGTTAGGATGGGACAAAGAGTACATAGATCTAAGTCTATAAACTGATAGTTAAATGATTTTTATTTTCAGTAAAGATGTCAGGATCAGGTGACATTCCCAACAACATGACCCCCAGCAAATGTTCGAAATGATGCAACAACTATTAGCCCAACATTCTGAACAACAAAATAAGATTATGCAAGAACAGTTTCAGGCCAGAGATGAGGCCGAAGCTAAGAGACGTGATGATAAAAAGAATAAGATAAAAGAAAAACAAGTCCAGAATGATGAATCTGATTCTGATAACTCGAACTAGGGGTGAGCTCGATACCGTACCGAACCGAACCAGTACCGATCCCGAAAATACCGAAACCGAATTATTAGTTTTGGAAGAACCGAATACCGAACCGTATAATTTTATATGGTGCCAATTCGGTTCCGAATACCGAATTTTAGCTAATTTAAGAACCGAATACCGAACCGAAAGTACCGAATACCGAATTTTAGCTAATTTAAAAACCGAATACCGAACCGAATATATTAATTCGGTACCGGTACCGGTTCGGTTTCGGGAAATGGTACCCGTCGCTCACCTCTAACTCGAACCCTGAAACCCAAATTGCACAGCCAAAAGGCTGTAAGTTCAAAGATTTCAAAGCTAGCGGTGCCCTGAACTTTGAGGGTACAGTTAATCCAATTCAGGCGATGGATTGGATCAGCCATACTGGGGAGATCTTTAGAATCTCTAACTGTTTAGAATCCAAGAAAGTGAGTTATGCTTCAGTATTGTTTGTTGGTGCTGCCCGTGCCAGGTGGAAAACTCAGAGGAGTATTTATGGTGAGGAAGTTATTCAGACTTTAGAATGGGACCAGTTCCTCGATATGTTTAACGCGAAGTATTGTCCTATTGATCAACGAGACAAGATGGAAGTTCAATTGATGCAGCTGACCCAAGGAACTAAATCTCTTGACGAGTACGAGCACGAATTCTCGCGGCTCTGTGGTTATTCATCATATCAAGTAGCCACTGAAGAAAGAAAGATGAATCGATTCCGCGGAGGGCTTAACCCGAGATACAGACACCCGATGAGCGCAATAAAGTATAAGAGTTACTTAGAAATGGTAGAAGCAGCAAGACAAATCGAGAGGGCAAATCTAGAGTACGGCGATCAACTCTATGCTCCATCAACGAACCCGACATGTCCTTCACCCCCAAAGAAACAGAGATTCGGCAGATTCTTCAAGCCCAACAAAAACCCAGACCCAGCAACCTCAGAAATCTCAACAAAATAGCTCGCCTCAGAAATCGCAAGCCTACTCACTTACGAATTAACCACAATTCTGCAAAAGGTGCAGGAAATCTCATATGGGAATGTGCAATCTCGATGATGTAACTTGCTATGTGTGTAGCAAGATCGGGCACAGTAGTGAAGAATGTCCTCAGCGGGGTCTTGGATGTGCAAAGTGTAGGAAGCGTGGACACTTCATGTATCAGTGTCATAGTGGACGCCGAGGTCAATCGCAATCATCAACTGGTGGTTCAACAATGAAAAGGTCGGCTGCAACTCCAACTGCAAGGACCCGAGCATTTCAAATTACAGCCGAGGAAGCAAAGGAAACCCCTGATGTAGTTACGGGTATGTTTCTACTCAACTCAATCCTTGCTCGTGTATTATTCGATTCCGGTGCTAGTCGTTCCTTTATATCGGCTACTTTTGCTCGAAGACTGTCTAAATCTCCATCGAAGCTTCCCGTTATACTTGATATAGAGACAGCCAGTAACAATTATGTTATGGCTGATTTTGTTTACCGAAATTGCACTTTACTTGTCAACAATATTGTGTTCAACCTTGATCTCATTCCGATTCCGTTGAAAGAGTTTGATGTCATTATCGGCATGGACTGGTTAACAAACAATGAAGCTACGATAGTCTGCAACCGTCGAATCATCAGGATTAAGTCTTCAGATGGCCGAGTGTTAGAAATCAAAGGCGACAAGCGAAAAGGTGCTCATTGCTTCATATCTGTTGAGAAAGTGCGTAAATATCTTTCTAAGGGTCACGAATCCTACTTGTGTTATGTATCATCTGGACTGTCTCTGAAGACAACAAGAAATCTGTATCCAATATTCCTATCGTCTGTGAGTTCCCAGACGTATTCCCTGATGATATATCTGGAGTGCCACCGGAACGACAAGTTGAATTCGGCATTGACTTAGTTCCTGGTGTGGCTCCAATTGCTAAAGCTCCCTACAGACTTGCGCCTTCCGAAATGCAGGAAATGTCAAAGCAGTTGCAAGAGCTGTTAGAAAAGGGTTTTATCCGACCTAGTTCATCTCCGTGGGGTGCACCTGTCTTATTTGTTAAGAAGAAAGACGAAACTCTCCGTATGAGCATCGACTATCGCGAGTCACCATCAAGAATAAGTATCATATGCCCAGAATCGATGATCTATTTGACCAGTTACAAGGAGCAAGTTATTTCTCCAAAATTGATCTTCGTTCTGGTTATCATCAGCTAAAAGTCAAAGATGAGGATATCCCAAAGACAGCCTTCCGAACGAGATACGGTGGAGCAAGTTATTTCTCCAAAATTGATATTCGTTCTGGTTATCATCAGCTAAAAGTCAAAGATGAGGATATCCCAAAGACAGCCTTCCGAACGAGATACGGTCATTATGAATTTCTCGTAATGCCTTTCGGTTTAACAAATGCACCAGCGGCGTTCATGGATCTCATGAATCGCGTGTGCAGGCCGATGCTGGATAAATCAGTTATTGTATTCATTGACGATATTCTGATTTACTCCAAAACGGAGGTTGATCATTCTATTCATCTGCGGGAATTGCTAGATTTATTGAGAAAAGAAAGGCTCTACGCAAAATTCTCTAAGTGTGAATTATGGCTCAGACAGGTAAAACATTATATTGCCTCGAGCTATTTCCTAGGCGTTCTTGGTTTGAATAAAAACTTGAAATTCTACTTTGTTACTTTTATAGATTCAATTCCTTGGCCATGTTATATCTGGCGAAGGTATTTCAGTTGGTCCATCTAAAGTCGAGGCTGTTCAGAAGTGGCAAACGCCTAGCAATGCCTCTGAAATCCAAAATTTCCTTGGATTGGCTGGTTACTACCGGCGATTCATTAAAGATTTCTCAAAGATTTTTGTACCACTCACGATGCTAACACGAAAGAATACACCTTTCGTTTGGTCTGATAAACAGCAAAAAGCTTTTGAGACTCTGAAGCAATATCTTATTCAAGCGCCAATCCTAGCCTTGCCAGAAGGAAATGATGACTTCGTTGTCTATAGCGATGCATCTGGTACAGGTTTAGGATGTGTCCTCATGCAAAGGGGAAAAGTGATTGCCTATGCTTCAAGGCAACTAAAATACTACGAGAAAAGTGCACCAACTCATGATCTTGAGTTGGCTGCCGTTACCTTTGCACTGAAGATCTGGTGTCACTATCTCTATGGAACCAGGTGTCAGCTTTACACCGACCATAAAAGCCTTAAACACCTCTTTACTCAAAAGGATCTGAATATGAAACAACGACGGACCTTGGAGCTCATCAACGACTATGATTGTGAGATCCTATATCATCCCGACAAAGCTAATGTGGTCGCGGATGCTTTCAGTAGGAAGGTGTATCCTGAAAAGTGCTGCCATGCCCTAACTCCTGTTGTATTCTCTTCTGATCTTATCGAGGATATTAGATCTGCCCAAGTTGAAGCGCTGAAAGAAGAGAATCTCTGTTTTGAAAATCTTAAAGGGCAGTTTGAATTCCTATCTGTGAATCATTTGGGACTTCAATGTCTCAACGGAAACCGAATTTGGATTCCTAAATATGGTTCTATTCGCAACACTCTTCTATCTGAAGCTCATAAGTCCAAATTTTCTATTCATCCTGGCAGCTCAAAGATGTACTTCGATCTGAACGCTGACTACTGGTGGCCAGGAATGAAGAAAGACATCGGTCAATATGTTGAAAGTTGCAGAGTCTGTCAAATGGTTAAGGCAGAACATCAGAAACCTTCGGGGATATGCAACCACTGCCAGTTCCTGAATGGAAGTGGGAGCATATAACCATGGATTTTATCACGAAACTGCCAAAGACCAAGAGACAGCACGACTCCATCTGGGTAGTCGTGGATAGATTAACGAAGTCAGCTCACTTTATACCAATGAAAGAGACATACTCCCTTGATAGATTGGCACAAATATACATCACCGAAGTAATTTCTCGTCACGGTGTGCCGAAATCTATTGTCTCTGATCGCGATAGTCGTTTCACTTCAATATTCTGGAAAGCGCTGCAAGACGGGATGGGTACTCGAATCTCCATGAGTACATGTTATCACCCAAGTGCGGATGGCCAAAGTGAGCGTACTATCTTAACTCTAGAAGATATGCTCCGTGCCTGCGTTCTTGATCTGGGTGGTAACTGGGATGACCACTTGCCTTTGGTAGAATTCTCATACAAGAACAATTATCATTCCACGATCAAGATGGCTCCTTTTGAAGCTTTATACGGACGAAAGTGCAGAACTCCCACCTGTTGGCTCCTTTTGAAGCCTATAGCGGGTCCTGCCCTTCTACAGTTGACTCGTGAGAAGATTCAACTTGTCAGAAGGAACATTCTTGAAGCTCAAAGCAGGCAGAAGTCTTACTACGATAATCGGCATCGATCATTTAGTTTTGCAGTCAACGATTGGGTGATGCTGAAAGTATCTCCAATGAAGATTGTGGTCTGGTTTATTAAGCGAAACAAGCTAGCTCCCAGATTCATTGGTCCGTTCAAGATCATTGAAAAGATTGGGAATCAGTCTTATCGTCTTGAATTGCCAACAGATTTAGCAGGAATACATCCTGTATTCCATGTTAGTCATCTGCGAAAGAGCCTAGCTGATGAAAGAGAAGTTCAGATACCACATATTGATCTGAAGATTGATGAGAAGCTTCGAGTGGTTGAAGAGCCAGAATGTATTCTGGACTCGAAGACCAAAAAGCTTCGCAATAAAGAGGTGCAGATGGTGCTCGTTCAGTGGAAACACCACAAAGGTTCGCATCAGTCTTGAGAATCAAGAGATGTCATGAAAGCTACATATCCAAGTCTGTTCGAACATAGCTAACTTCGAGGACGAAGTTTGTACGTGTTGGAGCCCATTCTGTAACAACCTAGTTTTAACTGAATTTTTAAATTTCTGTGTTTGACTTAAATAATGTAATTTTAATTACATTATTTTTATTGTAATTTAATTAAATATTAAAATTATTTAATTAAGTTAAATATTATAAATTATAGCAACATACTTGACACGAATAAAAGATTAGAAATTTATCCGTTTATGTAATTATTTAAAAGTAACGAGAAATATATAATTTAAATTTAAATTATATATTATGTTAAATTATAAAATTTAAATACTAAAAGAAAGAGATAAAACAAAGTTTAGTACCCAAAATGAGAATTTTAGAAACTTAAAGAATTATATAAACTCAAATCGAGTTTTAGTACTCATTTCACCAAATTAATGTTCAGTGCTCTCCTGCTCTCATTTTCTAACCTACGGATCATCATCATCATCATCTTCAACCTTCACCTTCAAACCTTCATCAAGATCATCAAGTGGCAATAAAATTCAAGTTTCAAGCCAATTTTATCATCAAATCTACATCAAGCAACAACAATCCACCAAAAATTTAAGGTAATATTATGTTTAAACTTGTTCTTAAACTTCATGTAATATCCGGTTTCTATGGGTTTATGAACCCAAAATCAATTTCAAATCTACAAAATTTAAGCAAGTTTAGTGATCAAAGATTTGAAATAATACACATGCATGTAAGGATTAAGTGTATAAATTGTTGTAATTGTTGTTTAAAAAGAAAACAGAAAGAATAAGCGTAACAGTGTGTGTTTGTGTGTTTGCATGGGTACCGACACCCATGTCTCTGTACTGAAACTCAATTGAAAGGATACCGAAACCTTATGGTTTCGGTACTAAGATGTTTGATGATACCGAAACCACACTACCGAGACCATTTATGTTACCGAAACCATTGAAGGTTTCGGTATAATTTTGATACCGGAACATATATATATATCGAAAGCCGTAAGCAACCACCGAAACCCACTTGAACAATACCGAAACTCAACTCAATCTACCGAACCTTAAAGGTTTCGGTAATATTCTGAAACCACCGAGACCCAATGTAAATTACAAATGCTTACCGAGACTTACAGAGACATACTGAAACCTTAATTGTTTTAGTAAATAACGAAACCATGAAGGTTTCGGTAAGCTTGAAAGTACCGAAACATGTATGATATATGTACTGAAACCTTGGAAGACATAGAGACTAATTAGTAATTTCATGATATATCGAAACCTTAATTGTTTCGGTAAATACCGAAACAATTCAGCAACCTTTTTCTTTGTTGAATTCGGATATATCATGCATGTGTGTGTATATATATTATATACAAGTCAGAGTGCTATGATACGTGTACATATAAAAACTATGAAATGAGATGTGTGTGCATGTGTGTATGTACCAAAAGGCATCAAGATATATATCATGCATGTGTGTGTATATATATTATAGGGATAATTACGCAAAAAATCCCAAACTTGTTCGCTTTTTGTGATTAAAACCCCAAACCATTTTTCGTTGCATAGAAAACCCCGAACTAACTAAAAAACAGTAAATCAAGGTTTTATCAATGAGTAACGGGTTGAAACCGGTTATTAATCCTACGTTGACTGGTAAATAACCTAGGTAGAATTATTTTTAATTGTTGAAACCGATTTTCAAGTATTACACATCATTTTTAAGCACGTTGATAATTTTTAATTGTAATTTTTAAACGGGATTACCTCATCTACGAGCGTTAAAAATGATGTGTAATACTTGGAAATCGGATTCAACAATTATTATTTATTCTACGTAGGTTATTTACCAGTCCACGTAGGATTAATAACCGGTTTCAACTAGTTACTCATTGATAAAACCTTGATTTACTGATTTTTAGTTAGTTCGGGGTTTTCTTTGCAACGAAAAATGGTTTGGGGTTTTAATCACAAAAAGCGGACAAGTTTGGGGTTTTTTGCGCAATTATCCCTATATTATATACTTGTAAGAGTGCTATGATACGTGTATATATATAAACTATGAAATGAGATGTGTGTATGTACCAAAAGACATCAAGATATATATATATATATATATATATATATATATATATATATATATATATATATATATATATATATATATATATATTGAAAGGTCTACACAACACGGATCTATCTAGACGCGGAACCGTCAACGAGTGCGGAATCCTCGTTAACGGGTAGACGGTAACTACTCTCACACGGAACACGAAGACTATCAATAAGCTGCACGAAATACGACGGACGCACCTACGAATTGATTCTCTCCGAAACAACACTAAGACTGATGATAAACTCGAAATCGCTTTATGCTTAATCCCTCACGAATTCTGCAAAAAGTCTCATAATTATTCGAGTCTATCCCTAATTATAGAGACTAATTCGAGTCTGCCATGGGCCAAACTCGAATTAGGCCCAAGGCCCATTCGAGTTTGTCCCCACTGACACTCTCGAATCTGCCTACTGAGGAACATTCGAATCTATCTAGGAACACATTCGAATCTGTCATAGATTCGAATGCCAATCCTTATAGAATTCGAATTTACTCTATCACCTATTTAACTTAGAATTGAAACTTATGTTTGATTTTATCTTTGATCTTTATGTTTGAACTTCTTGTAATACGTTACATCAAGTTCAAACATACAATCAATAATAATTATCAAACATATATAAACATATATATCAAACACTTGCTAAATCACAATGTTGGATCACTTAGACTGCTATCGTCACACAGGGTGTACCAACAGACTCCCCTTGACGATAGCTTCTAACAATTCACACATTTGATTAAGTACTTTGTTTATTAATTATTCAAACTGCTGCCAACATACAAACCCTTTTCAATACACACTCTAACTACATTTTCATACTTTCTAGCCTCACTATCCATATGAGTGTTGCTAGAGATCTTATGAGTATGCCGCACTTGAAGGTCATCTTTAGAAAGGTTTACCAGGTGAAGGGGATCATAGACTCTAAGAATCACATTTTCTTCAAAATCTTCCATCACTGCTTCTCCCGTTTCACTTTCCACATACCACCAGTTTAGGTTTTTCATGACGTCCTGTGGCATTGGCTTGAGTGGTACCTTTCTCAGACATCTCACTGGTCTGTACTGTATCTTCATCCATGGACGCCCAGTCAGAGGATCAATTCGAGAATGATCCATTACTCGTTTTCCTATCCTCGGATTAAGACGTTCAAACTTCCTCGACCTTCCTTCTTTTCTTATGATTTTGGCAATTATTTCAGCGTAAGGATCGTTGCCGATATTGATTAGCTCTTTCCAAGCTAATGCCTTTATCTCAATCTTCGGCAGGGAGTTGAACACTTTCAGACTTCTTCTAAGGTACTGGAGACCGTCTTTTCTTTTGATAATGAATAGCTGCAATTCCCGACCAAAGAACCAGCTTAATATACTTCCTGACAGCTCTCCAGCACCAGGCACACGCATCTTTTTCTTCAACACTAACTCCTTTTGCTCTGCCCTGAACCATAGTTTTCTTTTCTCTTCATTGGTAAGCTCTCTGGCAGGCTCTTCTCTTGATGAATCAACATTTAAAGCAACATTGACTACTTCTATGTTAATCACATTGTTTTCGTCTATCATATAAGTGTCCGTGATTGGGTTTTGCTGAACGATGATCTCATTGGCTTCATCATCTTCATCAGCACAAACTTCATCATCGGATTTCCAATCTGTTATATCTTCGGGAACAAACTCTCCTTCTTCTAATTCCTCCATATCATCCTCACAATCAAAGCCCAAGTCCATAGGGTCATCGTCGAGATCCATAAGTGCTTCAATCATCTCATTTATCTCAGACTCTGTAGCTTTGGATGAACTGGCCTCTCCTTCTTTAGCTCCCGATTGACTCGGCTCCCCCTGAGTCTCGGCATCCTGAACAACAGAAAAATCTACTGGCTCATTCTGTCTTTGCGTGCTGGGATCATTGCCATTGTCATCTTCATTATTGTCATCATCATCTCTGGGCAGCTCCACATGATTTGAGTAGTCTTATACACCATTTAAGCCAAAATCACCGATTTTTGAAGGTTTATAGGTCGAAATCTTGTTTTTCAAAATTACAAAGTTTGGACCTGTGATTCCGCAATTGTTGTTGTATCCACGGAACCTATGAGCAGCAACTACCAGCAGCAACATACTCGGCCTCGCACGTTGACACGGCTACCGACGTCTGTTTCTTGCATTGCCAGGAAACCAGTCTCCCTCCTAGGAATTGACAACCTCCAGTTGTTGATTTGCGCGTCAAGCTGCATCCTCCGTAGTCAGAATCCGTGAACGCCTCCAACTCTAGATCTCCCTCCGCGTGATACCAAAGTCCCAGCTTCGGTTTCGACTTCATGTATCGTAGAATCCGCTTCAGAGCTTTCATGTGCATCTCCTTCCGATTAGCTTGAAACCTAGCACAAATACACACAGCAAACATGATGTCAGGTCTTGAAGCAGTTAAATACATAAGTGATCCAATCATGGCCCGATATAACGTCGGATCCACATCGGTATCACTTTCAGTACCCGGTCCGAGATTGTGATTCACTTGAATTGGCGTGCTGAAATGGGTAGTTAGTTTCGTTCCTTCCATCCCGAAGCGTTCCAATATGTCATAGACATACTTCGTCTGATGGATAAACATACCTTCCTTCTTCTGGTCAACTTGTAACCCCAAAAAGAAATTTAACTCTCCCATTGCACTCATCTCGAATTTAGACTTCATCACCTTCTCGAAATCTTTGCACATTTGTTCGTCTGATGATCCAAAAATGATATCATCCACGTACACTTGTACCAAGATGAAGTTTTCTCCCTTTCTCTTAACGAACAGCGTACTATCTATCCTACCCCTTTCAAACCCGTTCTCTAACAAATGGTTGGATAAAGTCTCGTACCACGCCCTTGGTGCTTGATGCAATCCATATAGAGCCTTATCTAAACGATATACTCTATCTGGATATTTTGGATCTGTAAATCCGGGCGGCTGTTCTACATACACCAGCTCCTTCACTTTCCCATAGAGGAAAGCACTTTTAACATCTAGTTGATATACCTTAAATCCCTTGAAGGAAGCAAACGCCAGAAACAACCAAATGGCTTCCAGCCTTGCTACTGGTGCAAACACCTCATTGTAATCGATTCCCTCCTCTTGGTTGAAACCCTTTACAACTAACCTAGCCTTGTTGCGAGTGACTATACCCCGATCGTCTCTTTTGCACTTAAAAACCCATTTGGTTTCTATGGCAATTTCCCCTCGAGGTAATGGAACTAACTCCCACACTTCTAGTTTCCTAAACTGCAAAAGTTCTTCCTGTATCGCTTCAACCCAAGAGTTATCCTTTAGTTGCATTTGCACATTCTTAGGCTCTACTTGCGAGATGAAACAAGAATAGAGACAGGTATGATATGCCTCGGAGTCGTTTATCATCGACAACAACACAGTGTTGTTATTTAAACTACTCCAGGTCCTCACACCCTCGTTAGGATTTCCTATGATGCTTTCTATAGGATGGTTCTTGTTGATCCTAGAGGTCTCTATCTCGTCAACTCTCAGATTATCTCCTAAGTTAGATCCTATTTCACCTAATGGGGGAACATCCTCAGCTTCCACGTTTTCCTCCTCGTGGACATTTTCCTCAGAGTTGGAATTCGTTGTCTGAGTCTGATTCACAGTTGAAGGTGCCTCTGGATCAGTAACTTCTGGAGATCCATCTTCAGTCGAAGTAGGCTCGGATGTGGATTGAAATGTAGTTCTCGGAAAGGTATGACCTTCGTCATTCAGATGCAACGTCGCCATGTCCTTTTCGATTGTACCTGCATTTTCATCCAAAGGAATGTTAAATGACTCAAACAATTTATCATAGTCAAATATCCATTCCGGACCTGTTTGGGGTTCATGTGTATAACTTGTGACTTCAATGTTATACACAATTTCCACTGTACCATTTGTTTTGTTAAAAACCCGTTTGTTTGGTGAGTTCGGCACATAACCTAGGAAGTATCCTTCGTCAGCCTTTTCACCAAACTTAGGTTGATGCTTTGTTCGCAGTAAAGTACATGGTACCCCAAACGGATCGAAGCCAGTTAAATTAGGTGGCCGTTTATTCAAAATTTCATAACAGGTTTTGTTCAAAGATTTGACAGTTAGGACCCGGTTTAAAATATGACATGCGGTATTCACTGCCTCCCCCCAAAACATGGTAGGAAGCTTTGAATCCGAAAGCATAGTCCTAGCTGCCTCAATCAATGTCCTGTTTTTACGTTCGGCCATCCCATTTTGTTGAGGCTCATACGGTGCACTAAATTGATGCACTATGCCCTTTGATAGGCAATATACACCAATTACAGTATTTTTGAACTCAGTTCCATTATCACTACGAAGCCTTTTATCCCGTGTTCCATAGGAATTCTCCACTTGGTCTAAGAACCCGATGAGCTTGGAAGCCGTCTTGTCCTTTGTACCTAGAAAGAAAACCCAAGAAAATCGTGAGTAATCGTCAGTGATAACTACACAAAACCAACTACCTCCTATACTCTTTTTGTTGATTGGTCCGAAAAGATCCATATGCAACAAGTCGAATGTAGAGGTGATGGAATTCTGAGTCTTGGACTTGTGTGCCTTCTTATGTTGTTTGCCCTTCTTGCATGGTAGACACTTGTCCTCGAACTGAAAACTTTTCATAGGCACACCTTGCACCAACCCATTCTTCATTATGTAGTTCATTTTTCTTAGGTGCAAGTGAGCCATGCGTCTGTGCCACAACACTAATTCAGTCTCCGAAGCTTTTGACAGTAAGCAGATCGGACCCATCGAAGTATCCAGCTTGTTCATATCGAGCATGTACAAGTCATTCTTCCTTGGAGCCCGCATCAATATCCATTCTTCAGGTATCTTGAATCCTGGTTTTAGCACTAACGCTTCAGTGTCAGTAAAAAGCACTGAATTCTTCCTATCACAGATTTGAGATACACTAATGAGATTATGAACCAGTTTATCAACGTGATAAACTTGATCCAAGGTAATCGTCCCATTAGTGACTTCTCCAGTACCAGTGATGGTTCCTCCTTTATTTCCCGCGAATGATACAAATCCCCGATTCCCACCCATGAAGTCTGTAAGGAGACTTCTTTCCCCTGTCATGTGCCTGGAGCATCCACTGTCGACGAACCATTTGTTGTTTGGACCTTTGGTAATCTCCTGCACATGAAAGAAAATAGGTTAGTTATCACGGGGAACCCAAGCCATAACTGACTTGGTAATACCATTCTCGTCCACATACTTAAACTCTTTCAAATACTCATCTCGCCTTTCAGGTGACTTGGGTCGTTGAACAGGAGTTTGTTGTGGTGCCGAGTGATGTACATTCACTCTTTGCCTTTGAGTAGGCATTTGTTGTTGAGCTCTTGAATAATTCCGATTATATTGCATTTCAGATTGAGATCCCTGAGCTCTAACCGGTGTGTAATGTCTAACAGGAGTATGTGACCTAACTGGAGTGTATGCCCTGCTAGGTGTTGTGCTCCTATAGACTTGTTGAGGTCCTGACCTAAATTGATTAGGGACTCTATTTGGTGAATTAGTCCTAACCACTTCATTTGGTCTACCTTTTACCGGTATTTGTTTCAAAACCTGTTTTGGTGTAGCCTGCACAGTTTTCTTGGTATTCTGAGAATTACTAGTGCTCGCCACACTTGTTGAAGGTTTAGGTTGTTCTGGCTTCACTGTCTTAGGTGTAGTATCAACTTTCCTATGCGGACAGTTAGAAGCGACATGTCCCCTCTCGTGACATCTAAAGCATGACATTTTGTCAATTGGCTTCTTGTGTGAGCCCTTTGTCTTAAGAGTGTCACTAGTGTCTGGTTCTTTTTGAACATCTATTGTGACTGGTTCATCATCCTGATCATTAAAATCAATTTTTTGTTTTCCTGAAGGTGTTTCACTAGAGGAAGACACAAATTTGACTTTCTTAATCTTGACGGTTGTATCAGTCACCTTAGGTGTATTTTCTAATACAGGCTCAGACACAGGTGCAGGTATGTCCTCTAAGTCTACTGATGTCTCAGTTTTCTCCTGAGGTTGAGGCACGTAGTTTGCATTAAAAGGAGGAGGAATCTCATGAAATCCTAGACCTACAGGCTTTTTAGATTGGCGTTGAGCATCTAAAACTTTTCCTAGGTTCAGACTTGAGTTCCTAAACTTTTCTAGCTTACTATTGGCCTCTGCTACCTTCACCTTAGTTTCAGCTAGCTCTATGTCTTTGTTCTTAAGATCTTTGGTCAAGGCCTCTACATGCTCATACATCAGCTCTAACCTAACACACTACTCACTCAGCTTGTCTTTCAGAACTATTACATCTTGAGCATCAGCCTTAAGTTTTTCCTTAAGATCTTGCTTAATGTCATTCAGGCTAGCATTATCATATTTTAAAGACTCATTTTGAGCAGATATGTTCTTATGTGATTCTAATACTAGATTTAATCTGTCGTTAGAAGTAACACATAACATACATAATTCATGAAAAAGAGAGTAAGTCAGACTAACCTTTGTGTGGTCGGATTCCACGTTGGTCATTTGAGCGACAAACTCCAGAAGCGTCTGATCATTCGTCTTCTCCACCTACATCGGACTGCTGTCCCTTGTGGTCTGCTCTTCCCCTTCACATCCATTCTCCGTGACTTCAGCCATAAAGGCTCTAGCATTTGATTCCGGATGTGAGCTCCAGTCGTAGGTACCATCCAGTTGTCTGTCTGATGTTACGTTTGATAACAGACCAGCTAGATTGGCTTGACCGGTAGATGAACTTGGAAGGTATCTCTGTTGAGACTGATTCTGAAACTGTCCATGATGCTGATTGTGCCCTTGGTAAGTATCTACCTTCGGTCTCTGACATTCTCTGGCGAAGTGTCCCAGACCTTGACAATTGTAGCATTTGACTTTGGACTTATCAAAGCCAATCCCCTTATTATTCATAGTTAGATTCCTCCCAGTCCGTTTGATGAATCGTTTAACCCGTTGGGTTACCATGGCCAGTTGCCATTTGAGATCCATTTTCTCAAGATCGTCAGGGTCTACCTGATCATAGTCTTCATCCCAGAGAGCAGGATCGTTTATCTTCCCCTGAACGCAGTTTCCATACGCGGCAACAAATGACGTAAGCAAGTTCAAATGTTCTTCAGCCGATTTAGCCCTCATGGGCATCTTAGAGTAGCCCTGAGATGTTGATGCCTGTGCTGCTTGAGGTTGCTGTTCTTCCGATCTACCTAACCCTAAGAACGCTCTATTCAGTGTGTCATCAGTCTCCGCTGGTGACGATGTTTCTCCGGTGAAAAACGCTGTAGCAGTCTTCAGATCAGCTACGACTGAAGGTTTTGTTGATTTTCCAAAATACATGGCTGGATTTTGGACTTGTTCATAATCCGTTTCGGCCTTCAGTAGCTCGAAATGATATGCCCGCAACGTTCCCACGATATCCTCCAATGATTGGGTATAATACTTGTCTTCATTAAGCTTAATCATAGCCACATACATTGCCCACTTGGCTGGTAAGGCATCAAGAAGCTTATTGTTCTTTTCTGTGTCATTATACTCAATCCCATGACTTTTAAGCTCCATCAATAGATGATAAAAGCGGGTGATGGTATCGTCCAGCTGTTCATCCTTTAACGCCTTGAAAATAGCAAACTGCTGTTTCAACAACTCCATGTGCTTCCTTCTAACCCTCGGATTACCCTCACACCTCTTTTCCAGTGACTCCCAAAGTTCTTTAGATGTCTTTTGAGTCCGGAATGTGTGTAGTATATCTTGAGGCAAAGCCATTCGAATTATCGAGAAAGCTCTGTTCTCGGCTTCATACAGTTTCTTATCATCCTCCTTCATCATCTGGTATGATAAGACTCTTTGGCGGCCTTCAACTTCTGAGATAGGTGGAATGTATCCTTTGTCAATACATACCCACATGCGCATGTCATTGAAACGCACAAAATCGGCAAAACGATCTTTCCACCAATAATAATCTCCGAGTTTCATCAGCTTAGGCGGAGTGTTAGCCTTTCCGACCTCATGATCCATTTCTAGAAACTTTTGAAGATTTGACATCGTTTCAAAAATAATTGAATTGAACTTAATAAATTTAATTCGAAACTAATTTAAGTTAATTCTTTCGACTCTAGATAGATTCGAATATAATTAAATTTAAATTTATTTGGGATTAAATTCGATTAAGTTTTGTAATTCAATTAAATTCGAAATTGATGACAGATTCGAAAGTCCCCAAACTCGAAGGCAAGACAAACTCGAACACTCAGTAAATTCGAAGCACCCTGTTTGACTATAGTCCAAACTCGAAGCAAACTCGAATCACAGCAAATTCGAGACCCCTAATCGATTTTAGCACAAACTCGAATTAAACTCGAACCCTACTAAACTCGAAACACTCTTAATGAAACTCGAAAGTAGCGGATTTTGGTTAGACTCGAGACTAAGTAAAACCCTAATTACTCCTAATAGATTCGAGCGCCGCAAACTCGAAAAACGGCTAACACTTCGATTTCTTTACGTTTTGCAGATTAAATCAATATTTTTACAACGAAAAATATTGATTTCGATCAAAAACGTGAAAAACACGAAGTATTTCCCGTATGACAATTTGCTAAGCTCGAAAAACACGAACACGAGAGAATAACCGTCCAACACGTCAAGAAACCTAGGATGTATCTAGATGAACACGAAGAACACTAAGAACACCCCGTATGCTCTGATACCACTTGTAAGGTCTACACAACACGGATCTATCTAGACGCGGAACCGTCAACGAGTGCGGAATCCTCGTTAACGGGTAGACGGTAACTACTCTCACACGGAACACAGAGACTATCAATAAGCTGCATGAACTACGACGGACGCACCTACGAATTGATTCTCTCCAAAACAACACTAAGACTGATGATAAACTCGAAATCGCTTTATGCTTAATCCCTCACGAATTCTGCAAAAAGTCTCATAATTATTCGAGTCTATCCCTAATTATAGAGACTAATTCGAGTCTGCCATGGGCCAAACTCGAATCAGGCCCAAGGCCCATTCGAGTTTGTCCCCACTGACACTCTCGAATCTGCCTACTGAGGAACATTCGAATCTATCTAGGAACACATTCGAATCTGTCATAGACTCGAATGCCAATCCTTATAGAATTCGAATTTACTCTATCACCTATTTAACTTAGAATTGAAACTTATGTTTGATTTTATCTTTGATCTTTATGTTTGAACTTCTTGTAATACGTTACATCAAGTTCAAACATACAATCAATAATAATTATCAAACATATATAAACATATATATCAAACACTTGCTAAATCACAATGTTGGATCACTTAGACTGCTATCGTCACACAGGGTGTACCAACATATATATATATATATATATATATATATATATATATATATATATATATATATATATATATATATATATATATATATATATATATATATATATAAGGGTTGTGTGCATTGAGTATAAAAGAGCATAAGTGTGATCAAACTTGAATATATATATATATATATAAGTGATCATTTTTATAAATAACTGTTAAAACACACTTATAATTGATACAATGCACAAAATCTATAAACTTTTTAATCTTAAAAGGGATATTATGATATAAACATGACAATAGTCACACATGTCTATGAAAAAGCACATAAAAGTTTATGAGTTATCAGAATCAGATCAATTAAAGTTTAAAAACTAACATTCTTGCAAATGATAAATTTTGGGCAGGTTCAGTTAAATTCTGAACATAGATTTAAAGAATTAAAGAGATTGACAGGGGGTCAAAGACTTGAAAAGAAAAGCCAGAGTTCTGATTAAAGACAAAATCCTGAGATAACTCAGGTGGTGGATTATAAATCTGCTTGATAAAGACCCCAGACCAGTGAGTTATAGATATTCAGTTTTACATGCAAGAATTCCGGTTGAGACATATTGTTGATGATAGATTATATTGACATTCATACATGATCAGCTGAATTGAGACCTGTGCACACCATGGTTCGGTGATGCCCTGTGGATCATGATAGCTAATTGACTTATCATTCCGCTTGACATTGAACTTATAATTCATTTCAGATACTGTTATGAGATTATTGCTACTATGACCTTGATTATCTATGCTTTCATTATAGTTTGCATCTTGACATATTGATTCAGCTTAGCATGATTAGCTTTGACAGTCTATTGTTCTAGACCATGCTATTTCACCAGTTCTATTGAACTTGGTATTGACACTCCGCTGTTCCCCCATGGTGACCGCTGGTAGCTAGCCCAGCATAAGTGGATAGCTTCCACTAAAAAGCGTGTGCGTGGCGTGGACATCATCCAACTCTATGACTACTATGTCTCAATCATGAGTGGCTGTAGCGGCAGTCAAGACATATCACGCTTTGACCCATGATCCGCTTGATTAAAGCATGTAATTTGAAAATCTATATTCTCACTAAGCCTTGCTTATAGTTGTTGTTTAACCTTTTTACAGGAAAAGACAAGGGAAAGGCACCTGCTGGACCTAAATCTTAGGTCTTACAAGATCAAGCTGAATTTTTCAAAGAACACCACTACAACACCCTTTTTGTACAACATTGAAGATGTAATTGTGGTGATCTGGGTAGATTTGATTTTTATTGTATGGTGACATGTATTAGATTAGTCTTGTACCCTTTATAAGTTTAATTTGAAAATTGTAGTTCGTACTAAAATCTGTATTAAACTTATCCTAATATTTTGTACTGTAATTTTAAATTCCGCAACTTAATTACTCTATCTTAGTTATGATTGATATCGTGTTGCATGATGTGGGACCTAGACTCTGAGGACTGCCCCATAAGGGGAGGTCTTCACATAATAGAACAGCGTAGGCAGCTTTAGCATCTTATGTTTTCCACTTTGTCTTCGACTTGTAAACTGATCTTGTAGTCCAAAACAATACATGAGGACTTGGAAACATATTCCATAAAGTGTTTAGCCTGTTCACAAAGAATAGGTTCTGTTCACAAAGAACAGAACACTTAGAATTTGTCCAAGCTGCTGAACAGAATAGAGCAGCGTAGACAGTTTATGTCCAGCCTGTTCAGCAGACAGAACAACTTGGAAAATCTGCCTTTGTTGCAACGAATGCAACAGGGTAAACAACTTTGACTTATATTGCAAATCACTTTTCAGGTTTCAATAAGGCATAAACAGGCCTTAAATTATACCTTCAAGTGCATCAAACAGGTTTGATTAAAAATCTCCGCCTAAGATGTAGAGCAGGTCTGCCTGAGGCCTTTTTGTGCCTAACAATCTCTCCCTATTTGCAATAATCAGTGTAAGCTGATTTTATCAATAATCACTATATATTTTTACAATACATTTGGATGAAATGAAATTACAACATCAAGTTAAAGTAAAACATCAGTTTATATATACTGATTTTGATTACATAAACAACTCATGTTTTTACAAGAGTACAACTGATGTACTAATGCAGATTACAACTGATGTAAAATAAACATTACAACTAATGTAACAAAGTACAACTAATGTATATAGAAATCTCAACATATTGGACTGTTGATGATGAGAGCAATTAATGGCAAGCCTGTCCAACTGATGCACAACTTCCATTCTTCATCTACTCAGATAGTAGATGGACTTCAAGGCAGTGGTGACACTCCTTCTTGAAACATGTCTTCAAGTTGTTCCCTGGTTTCATCCATTTCTTCCATTTCAACTCTTAGGAACATGAAACTGGGATGTTGAAGCTCCCCTCTTTCATAAAAGCCTCTGAGCTGATCCCAGATGGTTGTCTACACTTTATGGATTGCCTAAAGGAGTTAGCAAGTCTGAATGCAGTAAGCTATTTGAGACCAACCTTGTGCAAGTCCGATGCTCTTTGGAAGCACTTCTTCTTTGTAAGGGGATCTACAAAAAATACCCCCAGCTCAGGTTCTTCAATCAGCTTGTCTTCCTCATGTTCCACTCCTTTAGGCAGGTTATGGTCTACTCCTTTGATTTCCACGGCTACATCACCTTGTTCAATCATTATCAGAAGTTCCTTCAGCTCTGTATCCTTTCTCTTTCTCTTGGCCTTTATCTTGGGTGTAGCCACTGAGATACCCTTGATCTGTTCTTCTGTGATCAGGCCAAGATCCTTCACTCTCTCCATCAACTTTTTGACGTATGCCCTGATAGTCTTAGCTGTTTCAGACTTAGACTGGCTCAGGGCAACTGCCAACTCCACCCATTCTCTGTATCCCATTTGTGCAACATCAGTGTATTCATATGCTTCCAGTTCTGGGCTGTAACACCCATTCTGGTTATCTGTATCTTCCACTGTTTGCCTTTTCTTGAGATGGGAACAGCTTTGACAATTGGTTCCCTGGCAAGTCTTCTGTCAGCAACATCAAAGAACTTTTTCCTTGCCAGGTTGTCAAAGTGAATCTGGGCTCTTGCGGAGGAGGATGCTTCCTTGGACTTGGTCACTGAGACCTAAGCACCCTATTCCTTTTCACCTTCCTTTTCAACCACTGACTCCCTAGCAGCATCAAGCAACTTTCTTTGCACATCCAAAGAAGACATTTTAATTTTGCTTGCCTCTTTGAATGCAAAGGATCTAGCAGCTTTGGCAGAGGCTTCTTCATTCTTTAGTCATTCAAGGGCTTGGAGCTGTTCATCTCTGTATTCACAGTATTTCTCCATAGAACCACCCATTTCTTTAGCTCTTGCCTTGTCAAACTTTAGCTTTGTAGCTCTTAGATGGTCAGGGTCTACAGATTCTTTCTTCTTTCCTTTAGCTGTTATAGTTGGAACATCTTCAGGAATCTCTTCCTCTTCTTCTTCTTCTTGCAGAATTAGATGCCTCCTTCTGCTTGGCCTGTCCCCAGGAATGGATTCCTCCCCCTTAGTTTGTGCAGGGTTTGAAGATCCAGCCTGAGTAGGCTGAGCAGCTTCAGTGTGATAGGAGACATCCTCAGCGGGACCTGTTTGTGATATACCTGCTGCTTGACCAACAGATACTGTTTTCTCCTTAAAAGGAGAAGAAGATTTCTCCCCCTTAGACTTAGTCTTTGAGGCAGATAACTTCTCCCCCTTTGAAGGAGATGGCACATAGCCTTCAACATGTGGTCTGCCTAGAGAAACAAATTCAGCAGGCTTAGCAGCAGTTTTGGCAGCAAGCTTAGGGCCAACCAGGCAATGCACTAAGAAAGCCAGATTGTCCTTAACCTCTGCAAGCTGGGTAAGGCAGGTCTGAAGAGAAATAGATTTAGAATCAGTAATGGAGGAAAGCTTTGATAGGTTTTCTCTGTCAGAAGCTGTGAACAACAAACTTTGAAGCTGTGCAAGATGTAGTTCAAGAGAGTCTTGCACATCATCAAGGTTTGATGACACAGAAATGGACAGAGAGACAATGAGAGTATTTAAGCTGGCCAATGTAGATGGAAGGGTATTGGTGCAAGTATTAAGGATAGTGGACAGCTGTTGGGAGATAGCTGTCATGGAGGACACAGAGTCCTGTTGAGTAGAAAGGATTATGGAGAGAGTAGTGGAGATATTTTACAGCTGTGTAGTGAGTGCAAGCAGCTGTGAGGACGGATCAGCTTGAGGAGGGGTTGGAAAGGAATTCTTGAACAAATCAAAGAATCCTTTGAGTTGTGCAGACACAGAGTCTGAGATTATTGATGGTAGGGATATCATGGAATTTTCCAAAGAGCCAACTTTGTTGGTCAACAAGGATAGCTGGTCCTTCAAAGGAAGATCTTTGGGGGATGGAGGAGTATGGGTGGACTGTTTGGATTGTGTAGATGGTGAAGAATGAGAATGTGATGAGGATGAGGCCGGTGTTTGAGGATGTGAGGGAGAAGGTAGGGTTACTTTTGAAAGAAACTCCATAGCCTGGGCATAAGTAAGATGACCCAGCTTGGAAGGGTCAATGGATCCTTCAGTAGTGGCTGTAGCTGCTTCATCAGAAGGAGGGGTAGGATATGGTGGCCTTTCAGATGCAGCTTGTGTTGCCGCACCTTCATTAAAGCCTGGGGTGGTTTGTTCAGCAGCACCTTGGTTTATAGGTGCCTCGTCATGGGGAGATGAGATGTGCATTTCAACATCAGCAGTGTTGAAACCTGCTGATGGAATTTGCATTTGAGGAGTAGCCTCACTCGAGGGATGGTCTATTCCCTGTGGTTCAGCAGCTTGGGATGTTGGTCCTTCAGCAGCTGTTGGGTGTACAACAGTTGTATCACGTGGAGCAGAAGTTTGAGGCTGATCTACTGGATGGTCGAGTCCAGCAGGTTTGGCCCCTCGTGTAGACTCAGGTTGTGTAAGAGAAGTATGGAGTGGAGACTGTGTGGACTCAGTGTGAAGTGGAGTGAACTCCTATCTTTCAATACCCTCAGCCTGTTGGGAGGCTGGGATAGTGGATGTGGTAGTCTCCATGTGTACAACTGGTTCCTGTTGGGAGGAACCAGAGGGTCTAGGCTGACTCAGGGTGGACTCATGTTTTTAGCTTGGAGATCTCAGACAACAAAACATTGTGCTTCTCAATAGCAGCTTTTAAGTCAACAAGCAGATATTCAAACATTTTTACTTTTTCATCAGAACTACAAGCCATAAAGTTTTGTACCTTGTACATCATTGTTGGATTCCAGTTCTCTAAGCTTCCGAGGGCTTCAGCTTCAGCCAGATCTTGTTTGAAGTTGCTTGTTGATGGGACATTAGTGTTGGCCATCAGACAGTTATTATCTTCTTCAATAGAAGATGAGTCAGATTCCTCTCAATCACATGTCTCAACCATGAGTCCCTTTTGCTTGTTGGAAGCCACTGAGTCTTCCAACTTCCTAAGCTTAGCCATGGCCATAAGGTACTTAACCCTGTAGCCATCGTCCCTGTTTGTCTTGAATGGTTTCGATGATTGACCAACAACTTTAGACACACAATCAGCAGCTATATGGCCAGTTTGCCACATTTAAAGCACTCAGCCTTAGTTTTATCAAGTGCCTTCTTTTTTATGGCACCTGACTTTTTCTGCAGCATTCTTCCACCAAACCTCTTCTTGTTGAACTTCTTGACAAGCATTGCAATCATTTGCTCATCATCTAGTTCAGCAAGATCTTCACAGTCTTCCTCTTCAGACATTTTTTCCCTTTCATTATCAGCCTGTTGATTAGGTTGTGTGAACACATCACATGCCTGACCAACAGGTTGTCTCACGCTGGCCATTAAGGCAGCACATCTCTTAGACATTTCCAAGGCATTTCTTTACTGTTGCCTTGACTGCTCATCATTTAGTAAGGATCCATACAGATCTACAAGATCCATACCTTTGATGGTGCCTGAATTTCTTAAGATAGTAGAAAAAGTTCCATTCTTCAAGCAGGATGTCCAAGAACTTGTTCACCAGAGTCAAGCTATCCTTAGTGATCCCAACAGCTTTGAGATCATTAATAAGAGCAGTGAACCTGCTATAGATTTCTGTGAGAGACTCCTTTGGTTTTGCAAAGAAGAGTTCATACTGTCTAACAAGGTTGTTAATCCTGTTATCCAGTGTGATAGTGGGACCATCATAGACGGTACCCAAAGTATCCCACATCTCCTTTGCAGTCTTCATTTTCTCAACCTGTTTGAACACATCATCAGGAAGAGAAATGACAAGGTTATTCTTGGCTTTTGCATCAAAAGCAACCAGCCTTTTATCTTCATCAGACCATTGAGCTTTGGCCTTCTCAAAGGTTCTGATCTCAGGGGCAGCTCCTTCAACAGTAGGAGTGATAGTAGTAACAGAGGTTAGCACATAGGGACCTTCCATTACTATCTCTGGCAGTTGTACATCCAGATTCTCTTAGTAGAGCATCATTCTGCACTTCCAACCAGAGAAGTTTTGATAATTGAACTTGGGGGGTTTGACCATAGAACCATTGTCATAGTAAGAGGAGAAACTGGCAACACTGTTGTCCATGGGAAAGTAGGGATAATGAGAGATCTAGAGTGAACACACACTCTATCTGCTCTGATACCAGTTGTAGGTCCCAAAAGGTTTCACTAGTGAATTGTTTAAAGCTGTAGAGGGGGGGGGGGGGGGGGGGAGGTTTGAATACACTCAACATTCTTTTCTCAATGTTTGTGTATCTATTAAAAAGTGTTAATTACAAACAAGCGTCAAGCGGAAAGGTTCAACCTGAGATGACAGGTACAACAGATGTTTGTTAGACATTTAATTTCGATCATGTGGACTTATTTTGTAATAATTATTTACTTATTGTTTAGTCTTGTATTTATTTCCTTCGTATTTTATTTCTATGTAAAAGTCAAGGGGCCAAAGGTGTCAATGTTCCATAGTTAATTAAAGGAGCCTATGTATAGGCTCCTAGGGTTTGTAAGCTTGTACACGGTTGAAACATTGAATATTCACACATTATTCTAGCCGCCAAAATACATATTCTCCCAAACATTCTTATTGTCTTCTTCATCATTACACAATTATTGAGCTTGATTCTTCTTGTGTTTGATGAAAGAAACATTAAAGTGCTGATTATTAAAGGGAATACATTACAACAATTGGTATTAGAGCTCAAAAGGTGGATTTCAACTTGCATTCTTTCGGATTCTGCTGGGTTTTCTTATGTTCTTCGAGTTCTTCATCATCTCCATCGGTTAGATCCTTTTAATCTTCTGTTTTCGGTTGTTTTTTGTGTTATTATTGTCATATATTCATCACATTATCATCCTCTTATGATTTAGAGTCTCTTAGGTTCAATCTTTCCATCAAAATCCTCATTAATCGGCTGTTTTTCAAAGTTTAAAAAAATATGGGTTTTAGTGGGTTTTTGCTCGTTTTTTAACTGATTTTTAAGTGTTTTGGTATATTTTAAAACATAAAAAGTGTCTAAAATAGTTTCCCAATCATTTCGGAACAATTTTAGGCCTTAAATCTGCTAAAAACGAAGTCTGAATTGTTCTGATATTTGAATATCTGTCAAAAACCTGCTGTAATTCGGACCTAACTGTAGCATTTCGGACCCCATTTCGGACCACCTAAGATCCCAATTCGGACCAATTTCGGACCATATAAGACCCTAGTTCGGACCTCATTTCAGTCCATTACGAACCACATTTAGGTGTATTTCAGACCATCCTAGTGCCTATTTCGGACCCTAATCCGGTCCCATCCGAAGTTCAGATCAGTCACTTTCATTTTCATCATTTGACTTGTGCTTTAATTTCAATTCTCACTTCGGACCTTTTCCATTTCGGACCAACCGAATCCGGACCATCCAAATTCGGTCCCCTTCCTGGACGACTTCAGGCAGATAAAGCAGCTATAAAAGCTATGCTTGTCAATCGAGTAGGTGATTTTGGATTAGCTCCTGGGATTTCGGGTTATTCCCTAAGTGTTTGTCCAAATTAGTCACTGTTCACCCGAATCCGGACCACCCGAATTCGGTTCCTCCATCCATCCGAAGTCCGCACTGTTCATCCGAATCCGGTACATCTGAATTCGGTTCATCGGTTTTCAATCGTACGAATTAGCACCCTGTCCGAAACCACCATTTCGTCCAAATTCAGTCCCTGTCTGAATTGACATCCATCCGAACCAGTGTGTTCATCCGAATTCGTTCCATGTCCGAATTACTGTTCATCCGAATTCGGCTTCATCCGAACTCAGTCCTTAGATCCGAATTAGTACCATCCAGGGTACTATTCATTCACCGTCCAGTCCATCCGATTCAAGTTTCCACCTTCAAGATCTTATTTGTTCAATTAGCACCCTGATCATGTCTCGTGAAGCTCTCGTACTTAGATCCGAGAACAGACCACCTGTTCTATATCCTGACGAGTATGAACAATGGAAATCCCGGTTCCTCAAATTTGTCGGAATGCAACCCCTTGGCAACCTAATGCTTCAATCCATCTCTGAGGGCCCCATTATCTACTATCGGGAAATCGCAGCTAGACCCGAGGCTGACCCCCCTGTCCTAGCATCTAAGGTTGAAAGAGAACCCGCTAATGACGCCGAGAGAGACAGGCAGCATGCCGATAAGAGGGCTGAGTATTCGATCTATCAGGCCCTCCCCACTGATATTTTGGTCGGAGTACACAGCAAAAAGTCTGCTAAAGAAATGTGGGACGAATTAGGAGTACAAATGCTGGAGGCAAATCTTGCTAATCGTGCTAAAATAGAGGAAGCTAAGGCTAAGTTTACAGAATTTCGAGCCAAAGACGGGGAATCTCTGCAGGCTATGTTCACAAGGTTCTGTGCAGTCCTAAATGAGTTAAACAAACTGCACATCAAAAAGGACAAGGATGACATAAACATCCAGTTCTTTTCAGCCTTAGCCCCCGAGTGGCAGATTGCTTGCCGGGCCACACGACGGGTCCTGAATATTCCCGAAGTATCGATCAATGTCGTCTTCAAAGAGCTGAAAAGGTATAAAGGGGATGTGGATCACCAGAAACAGATGGCCAATCAGCTCGCATCTTTACTGCTATCTGCTAACACTGGCATCAAACCAAATGATTCCCTAGCCTTGATCACTAACACGAATATTCCTACTGCATCTTTTGCACAAGGTTCATCTTCATCTCAGTACAGGTATGCTTCTCCTCCGCGTGAGGTAATTGATGAGGAAGAAGCAGCTATTCAAGAACAAATAGCCTTGTGGACAAATCGTCTTCAACAACGACGTTTTTCCAACAAGAATAACAATCAACTCCGCTATGACACCGGTCCGCGGAGGTACTTAGATGACAGAAGGGATGAACGACGCGATGATTATCGCCGGGATGATAGGGATGACAGGAGGTATGAAGACAAACGCGACTATCAAGATGATTGCCGTTATGAAAGGCGAGACGATAGGTGTGAGGATCGTAGAGATGACAGGAGAGATTATGATCGGAGAGACGACCATCGTGATGACCACCGGGACGGCCGCAGATTATGTAAGAAGAGTTCCTAAAACCACCATGCTGGATTTTTCAAGTTTTTTTGTGAAGAAGGCTATAATGCCAAGTGAATTTGTTTCTAGAGATAGGATGTCTGTAATCTCTGAAAACAATGTGTGTAACAATGTAACGAATTCGTCTGTTTGTTTAAAGTACTCTTTCAGTAAATTATTTAATCTATGTCCAACTCGTTATAGACGACAGGTTCCTGAAATGAATGCTTATGTGCCATACCCTGTTAAAAGAATTCGAAAAAAGAAAATAAAAAATGTTGCATCATCAGCCACAAATAAAATTGAGACTTGTCCGTTGCCGAGGCCCAAAACCAAAGCAAAGGTCAAAAAGGTCTCAAAAAGTCAAAAACCAAAGGCAATTTCATCGCCTAAGGTTCCAAAGCCTAATTAATCCAATCTTCAATGGATTCCAAAGGGCTATGCATCTGGACCACACATAAATGCTAAATGGGTTCCTAATACTGCACACGTGCCATATACATCTGGAACTCCTAACAAAAAGGGACCCATATTGAGGTGGGTACCCAAAGTTGTGTGATCTTTATGCAGATGGTTCTTGGTTACTTCTGATCAAGACCCGTTCTTCAATGAAATGGCTTCTAGTTATCATAGACTACAACCCGTTCTTTTGCTTGTCGGTTGTGCTTAAACCGACACGTTTGGCTTATGTGCACACAAGTCAGGACCCGGTCTTAACTCATCATGTTTTCTGAACATCTCGGTTCAGAACACGGTTTGATTGTAAATAACAGATGGATGTGTTTGAATGCATATAGTTTTTCATTATATGAATTTATTTGCTTTTCAGGCCAAATCCATCTGGTATATGGATTCGGGTTGCTCTAAGCATATGACGGGGAGAAGAGAATTACTGTCCAATGTAGTTGAACAATATTGTGGGACGGTAAAATTCGGGAACAACCATCAGGCTCATATTAAAAGATACGGTGACTTAGTTCTAAATAATCTAGTCATCAAGGACGTTGACTATGTTGAGGGATTATCGCATAATCTATTTAGCATAGGACAGCTCTGTGATAAAGGACTAGAGGTAACATTTAGGGCTAAGAACTGCAGTGTAAGGAGTATGGATGGAAAAGAAATCTTATCTGGTTCCCGTAACTCTAACCTTTACACCATAGACGTAGCCAAGCTTATAGTAAAGGATAGCATTTGCCTCTTATCAAAAGACTCTTCAAAAGACTCTTGGTTATGGCATCGAAGGTTATCCCACTTGAATTTTGACAATATCAACAAGCTGGCTGCAAAACAACTGGTCAAAGGTCTCCCTGAATTGCGTTATGAAAAAGACCATCTTTGTGGAGCTTGTGAGAAAGGAAAGATGAAGCGATCATCTCACAAACCAAAACCCGAACCATCAACGAAAAGAGTATTGAAGTTACTTCACATGGATTTATGCGGACCGATGCGGACCCAAAGCATAAACGGGAAGCGATATGTGTTGGTTATCGTTGATGACTACTCACGATATACCTGGGTCAGGTTCTTGCGATCCAAGGATGAGACAGCTCAAGAAATCATAGATTTTATAAAGAGTGTCGAGACCCCGTCAGTTCAATCAATCAGATCCGATAACGGAACGGAGTTCAAGAATTCGGTAGTTGAGGGCTTCCTTGAATCCAAAGGTATTCAGCACCAATATTCTGCTGCTCGAACACCACAACAAAATGGAGTCGGGGAAAGGCGTAACCGTACGCTTGTGGATGCCGCTCTTACAATGCTAACATACTCAAAGCTACCTCAATTCTCGTGGGCCGAAGTCGTATCAACAGCGTGCTATACACAGACTCGCTCAATTATCTATAAGCGCTTCAATAAAACTCCTTATCAACTCTTTTTGAATAAAGTGCCTTTTATCAAGTACTTACGTGTATTTGGTTGCAGGTGCTATGAGCTGAACGATAAAGACAACCTCGGGAAATTTAACGAAAAAGCGGATGAAGCGATCTTCATTGGATACTCATCCAACTCGAAGGCTTATCGCGCATTCAATACCCGAACCAGGACAGTCAATGAAAGTGTGCATGTCACATTTGATGAGTTGGCTGAACTGGCACCCGAAGTTGATCATACAGGACCTTGCATTACACAAATGCCTGGAGACTCTTCTACTAACCCTACTTCTTTTTCTTCTTCTGATTTAGTTAATTTGTTTGATCCTTTTTACGTAGAATTTTTCGGTCCTAATGCTAACGTGTCTAATGTTGTCAATAATGTAGGTAATCCATCCAATTCAACTGCACCTCAAAGTTTATCCGCTCCATCTTCATCCTCATCATACCCTCATCCATCAACATCATCCACTGAAACATCCGCAGTTGAATCTACTACTGTAATACCCTCACATATAATGCCAAATATCCTTCCCTCACCTGAACACTCGGAAATCGAACCGGAACTAGTGGTACCATCACTTGAAACCATTGACCATGAATCTTCATCCATCCCCACTTTAACCACTGAGATTCCATCCTGAGCACCCCCTTCCACACGAGACCAAATGGACCCGAAGTCACCCAACCGATCAGATTATTGGTAATGTTTCAACTGGAGTCCAAACACGTAGGGCGTCTGCTAATGAATGTCTCTTCACATCATTCCTTAGTATGATAGAGCCCGCTCGTGTGGATGAAGCCCTAAAAGACCCAGACTGGATAGTTGCAATGCAAGAGGAACTCAACCAGTTTGAACAGCTCAGAGTATGGCGGTTAGTTCCCAAACCAAAAGACCATACAGTGATCGGAACAAAATGGATCTTTAAGAACAAACGAGATGAGAACGACATTGTGATAAGGAATAAGGCAAGACTTGTTGCCAAAGGCTACCGACAACAAGAAGGGATAGATTATGACGAGACCTTCACTCAAGTTGCACGGATCGAAGCTATCAGAATCTTCTTGGCGTACGCGGCACACAAGGACTTCAAAGTGTACCAAATGGACGTCAAGACAGCCTTTCTCAACGGTGAACTTAACGAAGAGGTGTACATTGAACAACCACAAGGCTTTGTTGACGCACATAAACCTGACCATGTTTATGTGCTAGATAAAGCCCTCTATGGTTTAAAATAAGCACCTCGCACATTGTATGATAGTCTTTCTAATTTTCTTATCTCTGCCGGTTTTAGCAAAGGTGTGGTGGTGTAACAACCTAATTTTGATCTAGTCGTAAACTCAGTAATATTTTGAACCGATAATGCAATAATGTTGAATTATTTGAATTATAATTTAATTAATAATGAAATATTAAATTAAATTATATAAATATTTAATTTATGAATTTATTTAATTATTAAGGAAAATTAAATAAAAGAGATATAATATACAACAATGAAAGTGAGTTAACTAGCAAATGTAACTAGACGACGTATATAAACGAGAAATTAGACTCACAATTCAGATTCAGCCTCTCTCTCTAACTCTCTCTCTCTAAAAACTCTCTCTCTAGCTTTCTCTCTCTAACTTCTCTCTAGAATTTCTCCTAAACCGACCGTCCGATTATCAAGATAAATATACCGATAGGAAGATCTCGGCGAATACTACGTGATTATACTAGTTCCTGCACGAATTCATACGAATTGAGGTAAGATTTTTGTATTTTTTACGTTTTATATATATATACGGTATTCTCGAATCTATTAAGTTTTAAGAAATTTAAAGCTATTTTTAGCGGATTTAACTAGAATAAGTGTAAGATAATCGAACATAGGTTTAATATTGATTATATACATGATTTATGTCTTAGAAATTCAAGTTTTAGAGTTGTAAATATGATCAGGTTCGAGGATGTTATGATCAGATTCGAAAATGCATAGAACAGACTCGAAATGGAGTTAGATTCGAAAATACCTAATTAGATTCGAATTGTGTGAATGGTTCGAATCTAATCATCTAGATTCGAGATTATGTAGGTTCGAATCTATATGTTCGAATCTAGGAATGTGCATCGAATCTAAGTCTTAAATTCAAATCTATATGCATGCTTCGAGTCTATATGCATGGATGGCTTGAATCTATATCACTAATTCGAATCTATTCCTTAGAATCTATTCCTTAGAATCTATTCTATAGAAGCTTCGAATCTAAGCCAACAGATTCGAATGATATGTGTTCGAATCTAATGCCCCAAACTTGAATACATGAGTTCGAATCTATCACCCTAGACTCGAATATATATGAAAATATGATTCTGTTCCTAGTCTAAGGAATTAAATGAGTTATGACCGAACAAGTTATCAAAATCAGATAAAAATAAAGATTTTAAACAACCAAAGAGAATGATGATAATGATATGATATTGATATGGTATGATATGATAATTCTGGACAGGTTCAGTGAAATTCTGAACATTTAGACAAAGATTTTAAAAGATTTAAAGCGGGTCAGAGACGTGATTTGACAAAGAACAGATTGATAAAATCCTGAGATAACTCAGGTGGCAGATTCATATATCTGTTTGACCAAGACCCAACACTGTGAGTTATAGATATTCAAATTGAACATGCAAAGATCCGTTTGAGATATATTGATGCTGTTACATTATTGACATTCATTTATCAGCTGGATTGAGACCTGTGCATACCATGGATGGGTGTTGCCCAGTGAATCATGATAGCTATTTGCTTATCATTTCATATTGCATTTATTAGCGCTTCAGACTTTGCTTTATGATTGTTGCTATCATGACTCCTAAGACTTATGCTTATTTCATTGATCAGACTTGATAAGATTTGTTCAGCTTGACTAGCCCTTAGGGTCTATTGTTCTAGACCCGGCTATTCCACCAGTTCTCACGAACTTGGTAATGACCTCCGATGTTCGGCCATGTTGACCTACTGGTAGCTAGCCCAGTATGTGGCTGATCCCCACGATATAAGCGTGAGTGTGGTTTGAACATCATCCGATCTTAAGATACTATATCTCAATCATGATGAGGGCTGTAGCGGCAGCCAAGACTTATCACGCTTAGATTTATAACTCCGCTTGACACGCATGTTAATATTGAAAATCTATAAACTCACTAAGCTTTGCTTACAGATGTTGCATTATAATTTTACAGGAAAAAGCAAAGGAAAGTCACCTGCCGGACCTAGTTCTTAGGTCTTTCACGCTCAAGACAGAAGTTTCATAGACCTCTACTCAGCGATCCCATTTTGGTACTAATTGGATGATGATATTGTGGTGATCTGGGTAGATTTATTTTGATAATATGATGATATTATTTAGATTAGACTTGTGCCCTTTATAAGTTTAATTTAAAATTGGTAATCTGTATTAAACTTAAACCCTAATAATTTGTACTGTAATTTAATTTTCCGCATTAAAATTACTCTATCTTAGTTTGGTTGATATTGTATTGCTATATGTGGGACCTAGACTGGTGAGAACTGCCCCGGAAAGGGGTGGTCTTCACAGGATGGTATCAGAGCCATAGTTTGAGTGAATCAAGTATTACGTGAGTATACTTGATCTCAAACTGAAGCAATACATATGTATCAATCATTTAGGTGGTTTGAACTGAGATAGGATGTACAGACTATTAGGATGGGAAAAAGGGTACATAGATCTAAGTCTATAAACTGATAGTTAATTGATTTTAATTTTCAGCTAAGATGTCAGGATCAGGATCAGGTGACATACCAAGTAACATGACCCCACAACAAATGTTTGAGATGATGCAACAATTACTAGCACAACACTCAGAACAACAGAATAAGATTATGCAAGAACAGTTTCAGGCCAGAGATGAGGCCGAAGCTAAAAGACGTAATGATAAGAAAAATAAGCGAAAAGATAAGCAAGTCCAAGATGAAGAATCTGATTCTGATAATTCAAATCCAGAAACCCAAATAGCTCAGCCAAAAGGCTGCAAATTTAAAGATTTTAAAGCGAGCGGTGCCCTGAATTTTGAGGGTACAGTGGATCCAATTCAAGCGATGGATTGGATCAGTCATACCGAAGAAATCTTTAGAATCTCTGACTGTTTAGATTCTAAGAAAGTGAGCTACGCATCTGCGTTGTTTGTTGGAGCTGCTCGTGCCTGGTGGAAAACCCAGCGAAGTATCTATGCTGAGGAAGTGATTCAGACTTTAGAATGGGAGCAGTTTCTAGACATGTTCAATGCGAAATACTGCCCGGTCGACCAGCGAGATAAAATGGAAGTACAACTGATGCAGCTGACTCAGGGAACAAAGACAGTCGACGAATACGAGCACGAGTTTTCGCGATTATGCGGTTATTCTTCATACCAGGTTGCTACTGAAGAAAGGAAAATGAATAGGTTCCGAGTAGGACTCAATCCTAGATACAGACATCCAATGAGCGCGATTAAATACAAGAGTTATCTAGAAATGGTAGAAGCAGCTAGACAGATTGAACGAGGGTACTTAGAGTATGGCGATCAGCTCTACGCTCCATCTACTAAATTGATGAACCCGTCTCCTCCAAAGAAACAGCGATTAGGCAGATTCTTTAGGCCAAATAAGTCTCCGTCACAGTCTCAGCAATCCTATCAGCATAGTTCACAACCGAAAGCGCAAGCTTACTCACTGACAAACGAGCCTCGATTCTGTAAGAGATGCAGAAAGTCTCACATGGGACTATGTAATCCGGATGACGTTACCTGCTTCTCATGCAACATGATAGGTCATAGCAGCGAGGAATGTCCACAGCAGGGACGTGGATGTGCGAAATGCGGTAAGAGAGGGCACTTCATGTATCAGTGTCGTAGCGGACCACGTTATCAATCTCAGTCATCAGCTGGAGGGTCTACAGTTAAAAGTTCTGCTGCAACGCCGACTGCACGGACTCGAGCTTTCCAAATTACAGCTGAAGAGGCGAGAGAAACACCAGACGTAGTCACCGGTACGTTTCTGTTAAATACAATTCCTGCTCGTGTGTTATTTGATTCCGGTGCTAGTCGTTCCTTCATATCAACTACTTTCGCTCAAAGACTATATAAATCTCCCTCGAAGCTTCCCATAATACTTGATATCGAGACAGCCAGCAACAACTATGTTATGGCTGATTCTGTTTATCGTAACTGCACTCTACTTATCAATAACATTGTATTCAATCTCGACCTCATCCCGATTCCTTTAAAAGAATTTGATGTCATCATCGGTATGGATTGGCTAATGAACAACGAGGCCACAATTATCTGCAACCGACGAGTAATCAGAATCAAATCTTCAGACGGTCGAGTACTTGAGATCAAGGGCGAGAAGCGGAAAGGTGCGCATTGCTTTATATCTGTAGAAAAGGCTCACAAATATTTGTCTAAAGGTCACGACTCTTACCTTTGTTATGCTCTATCTGAGTCCAGCTCTGAAAAGAAGTCTTTATCCGATATTCCTATCGTCTGTGAGTTTCCAGACGTATTTCCCGATGACATTTCTGGAGTGCCACCGGAACGACAAGTCGAGTTCAGTATTGACTTGGTTCCTGGTGCGGCTCCTATCGCAAAAGCTCCATACAGACTTGCACCTGCAGAAATGCAGGAAATGTCAAAGCAACTGCAAGAGCTGTTGGAGAAGGGATTTATCCGACCGAGTTCTTCTCCGTGGGGTGCACCAGTACTATTTGTTAAAAAGAAAGACGGAACTTTCCGTATGTGCATCGATTACCGCGAGTTGAACAAGGTTACAATAAAGAATAAGTATCCTCTGCCCAGAATCGATGATCTGTTTGATCAGTTACAAGGAGCCAGTTACTTTTCGAAAATAGATCTCCGATCTGGGTATCATCAGTTAAAAGTCAGAGAAGAAGATGTTCCAAAGACAGCTTTCCGTACAAGATACGGCCATTACGAATTTCTCGTGATGCCGTTCGGCTTGACAAATGCACCAGCGGCATTCATGGATCTCATGAACCGTGTGTGCAGACCAATGTTGGATAAATCAGTTATCGTGTTCATAGACGATATTCTGATTTACTCCAAAACGGAGGCTGATCATTCTATTCATCTGCGGCAATTGCTAGAGTTATTAAGAAAAGAAAGACTCTATGCAAAGTTTTCTAAGTGCGAATTCTGGCTCAGACAGGTATAATTTCTATTATATAAGTCTTGAGCTGTTTCCTTAACTATTCTATGATTCACCTCAGAATTTGAAATTCTATCTTAATTCTTATAGATCCAGTTCCTTGGCCATGTTGTTTCTGGCGAGGGAATTTCCGTTGATCCTTCAAAAGTCGAGGCTGTTCAGAAGTGGCAAACACCTCGCAATGCCTCTGAAATAAGAAGTTTCCTCGGATTGGCTGGTTACTACCGGCGATTCATAAAGGACTTCTCGAAGATTGCTGTACCTCTAACGACGCTAACACGAAAGAATACTCCTTTCGTTTGGTCCAATAAACAGCAAGAGGCATTTGACATTCTGAAGCAAAAGCTTATTCAAGCGCCGATTCTAGCCTTGCCAGAAGGTAATGATGATTTCGTTGTCTACAGCGATGCCTCTGGTACTGGTTTAGGATGTGTTCTGATGCAAAGGGGAAAAGTAATTGCCTATGCTTCAAGGCAATTAAAAGATTACGAGAAAAGTGCACCAACTCATGATCTTGAGTTGGCTGCCGTCACCTTTGCTCTGAAAATTTGGCGTCACTATCTATATGGGACTCGGTGTCAGCTCTACACCGATCATAAGAGTCTCAAATACCTTTTCACTCAAAAAGATCTGAACATGAAACAGCGTCGATCCTTGGAACTCATCAAGGATTATGATTGCGAGATCTTATATCATCCCGGCAAAGCAAATGTTGTCGCGGATGCGTTGAGTAGAAAAGTATATCCAGAAAAGTGCTGCTATGCCCTAACTCCAGTTATATTCTCTTCTGATCTTATTGAAGACATCAGAGTTGCTCAAACTGAAGCAATGAAAGAAGAGAATATTGATTCCGAGAATCTTAAAGGGCAGCTACAATTACTATCTCTGAATCATTTGGGACTTTACTGTCTCCAGGGAAACCGAATCTGGGTTCCTAAATATGGTTCTATTCGTAGCACTCTTCTGTCCGAAGCTCATCAGTCCAAGTTATCTATTCATCCTGGCAGCTCAAAAATGTACTTTGATCTGAAAGCTGACTACTGGTGGCCAGGAATGAAGAAAGATATTGGAAAATGTGTTGAAAGCTGCAGAGTATGTCAGATGGTTAAGGCAGAACATCAGAAGCCCTTCGGGGATATGCAACCACTGCCAGTTCCTGAATGGAAGTGGGAGCATATAACAATGGACTTCATTACGAAGCTGCCAAAGACCAAAAGACAGCACGACTCCATCTGGGTAGTCGTTGACCGATTAACGAAATCAGCACATTTCATTCCGATGAAAGAAACATATTCTCTCGATAGATTGGCGCAGCTGTATATCTCTGAAATTATTTCTCGTCACGGTGTGCCGAAGTCTATCGTTTCTGATCGTGATAGTCGCTTCACATCCAGATTCTGGCAAGCATTACAAGAAGGGATGGGTACTCGGATTTCTATGAGTACTGCTTATCATCCAAATGCAGATGGCCAGAGTGAGCGTACTATCTTAACTCTTGAAGATATGCTTCGTGCCTGCGTTCTTGATCTAGGTGGTAACTGGGATGACCACTTGCCGTTGGTCAAATTTTCCTATAATAACAGTTATCATTCTATGATCAAGATGGCCCCTTTTGAAGCCTTGTACGGAAGAAAGTGCAGAACTCCTACCTGTTGGCGTGAAACAGGCGAATCGCCAATAGCAGGACCTGCCCTTCTGCAGTTGACACACGAAAAGATTCAACTGGTTAGAAGAAATATTCTTGAAGCTCAGAGCAGGCAGAAGTCGTATTATGATAATCGGCATAGATCAATCAGTTTTGCAGTTAACGACTGGGTGATGCTGAAAGTATCCCCAATGAAGAATGTGGTGCGATTTATTAAAAGAAACAAGCTAGCTCCAAGATTTATCGGTCCGTTCAAGATTGTGGAAAAGATTGGAAATCAATCTTATCGCCTTGAACTACCGACTGACTTAGCTGGAATACATCCTGTATTTCATGTTAGTCATCTAAGAAAGAGTTTAGCTGATGAAAGGGAAGTTCAGATACCACATGTTAACTTGCAGATTGATGAGAAGCTTCGCGTGGTTGAAGAGCCAGAACGTATTCTGGACTCGAAGACCAAAAAGCTTCGGAATAAAGAGATACAGATGGTGCTTGTACAGTGGAAACACCACAAAGGTTCACATCAGTCTTGGGAATCGAGAGATGTTATGAAAACTACTTATCCAAGTCTGTTCGAACGTAGCTAACTTCGGGGACGAAGTTTGTGCGTGGTGGAGCCCATTCTGTAACAACCTAATTTTGATCTAGTCGTAAACTCAGTAATATTTTGAACCGATAATGCAATAATGTTGAATTATTTGAATTATAATTTAATTAATAATGAAATATTAAATTAAATTATATAAATATTTAATTTATGAATTTATTTAATTATTAAGGAAAATTAAATAAAAGAGATATAATATACAACAATGAAAGTGAGTTAACTAGAAAATGTAACTAGACGACGTATATAAACGAGAAATTAGACTCACAATTCAGATTCAGCCTCTCTCTCTAACTCTCTCTCTCTAAAAACTCTCTCTCTAGCTTTCTCTCTCTAACTTCTCTCTAGAATTTCTCCTAAACCGACCGTCCGATTATCAAGATAAATATACCGATAGGAAGATCTCGGCGAATACTACGTGATTATACTAGTTCCTGCACGAATTCATACGAATTGAGGTAAGATTTTTGTATTTTTTACGTTTTATATATATACGGTATTCTCGAATCTATTAAGTTTTAAGAAATTTAAAGCTATTTTTAGCGGATTTAACTAGAATAAGTGTAAGATAATCGAACATAGGTTTAATATTGATTATATACATGATTTATGTCTTAGAAATTCAAGTTTTAGAGTTGTAAATATGATCAGGTTCGAGGATGTTATGATCAGATTCGAAAATGCATAGAACAGACTCGAAATGGAGTTAGATTCGAAAATACCTAATTAGATTCGAATTGTGTGAATGGTTCGAATCTAATCATCTAGATTCGAGATTATGTAGGTTCGAATCTATATGTTCGAATCTAGGAATGTGCATCGAATCTAAGTCTTAAATTCAAATCTATATGCATGCTTCGAGTCTATATGCATGGATGGCTTGAATCTATATCACTAATTCGAATCTATTCCTTAGAATCTATTCTATAGAAGCTTCGAATCTAAGCCAACAGATTCGAATGATATGTGTTCGAATCTAATGCCCCAAACTTGAATACATGAGTTCGAATCTATCACCCTAGACTCGAATATATATGAAAATATGATTCTGTTCCTAGTCTAAGGAATTAAATGAGTTATGACCGAACAAGTTATCAAAATCAGATAAAAATAAAGATTTTAAACAACCAAAGAGAATGATGATAATGATATGATATTGATATGGTATGATATGATAATTCTGGACAGGTTCAGTGAAATTCTGAACATTTAGACAAAGATTTTAAAAGATTTAAAGCGGGTCAGAGACGTGATTTGACAAAGAACAGATTGATAAAATCCTGAGATAACTCAGGTGGCAGATTCATATATCTGTTTGACCAAGACCCAACACTGTGAGTTTTAGATATTCAAATTGAACATGCAAAGATCCGTTTGAGATATATTGATGCTGTTACATTATTGACATTCATTTATCAGCTGGAATGAGACCTGTGCATACCATGGATGGGTGTTGCCCAGTGAATCATGATAGCTATTTGCTTATCATTTCATATTGCATTTATTAGCGCTTCAGACTTTGCTTTATGATTGTTGCTATCATGACTCCTAAGACTTATGCTTATTTCATTGATCAGACTTGATAAGATTTGTTCAGCTTGACTAGCCCTTAGGGTCTATTGTTCTAGACCCGGCTATTCCACCAGTTCTCACGAACTTGGTAATGACCTCCGATGTTCGGCCATGTTGACCTACTGGTAGCTAGCCCAGTATGTGGCTGATCCCCACGATATAAGCGTGAGTGTGGTTTGAACATCATCCGATCTTAAGATACTATATCTCAATCATGATGAGGGCTGTAGCGGCAGCCAAGACTTATCACGCTTAGATTTATAACTCCGCTTGACACGCATGTTAATATTGAAAATCTATAAACTCACTAAGCTTTGCTTACAGATGTTGCATTATAATTTTACAGGAAAAAGCAAAGGAAAGTCACCTGCCGGACCTAGTTCTTAGGTCTTTCACGCTCAAGACAGAAGTTTCATAGACCTCTACTCAGCGATCCCATTTTGGTACTAATTGGATGATGATATTGTGGTGATCTGGGTAGATTTATTTTGATAATATGATGATATTATTTAGATTAGACTTGTGCCCTTTATAAGTTTAATTTAAAATTGGTAATCTGTATTAAACTTAAACCCTAATAATTTGTACTGTAATTTAATTTTCCGCATTAAAATTACTCTATCTTAGTTTGGTTGATATTGTATTGCTATATGTGGGACCTAGACTGGTGAGAACTGCCCCGGAAAGGGGTGGTCTTCACAGGTGGACACAACTTTGTTCACTAAAAAGGAAGGCCCACACATAATGCTAGTACAGATATATGTCGACGACATTATATTAGGATCTACTGACGGTAATTTCTGTAAGGATTTTTCAGCCCTAATGGAGTCCAGGTTCGAGATGAGTATGATGGGGGAAATGAAATTTTTCCTCGGATTACAAGTCAAACAACTTGAAGAAGGGATTTTTGTGAACCAGTCGAAATATACTCTTGACATTCTCAAGAAGTATAAGTTAGACTCTTGCACGAGTATCGCAACTCCCATGGCCTCTAACTGTACGTTAGACACCGATCCTTCTGGGAAAAGTGTCGATAATACAATTTACAGAGGGATGATAGGATCCTTGCTGTATCTGACTGCTAGTAGGCCTGATATAATGTTTTCAACATGTCTTTGTGCTCGCTTTCAGGGCGACCCGAAAGAATCACACCTAACTGCGGTAAAATGCATTTTTCGTTATCTTAAGGGTACACCCGATCTTGGTCTATGGTATCCAAAGGGAACCGATTTTGATCTTACCGCTTTTTCAGATGCTGATTTTGCAGGTTGTAGAGTTGACATAAAAAGCACGTCGGGAGGAATACAGTTCTTAGGAGATAGACCGGTGAGTTGGTCCTCCAAAAAGCAGAATTGTCTTTCAATATCCACAGCTGAGGCTGAGTATGTAGCAGCTGCAAGCTGTTGCTCTCAAGTGCTGTGGATGAGAACACAATTACGCGATTCTCACTCACCAATATCCCTATTTACTGTGATTCTCGAAGTGCAATTGCCATCTCTTGCAATCCCGTGCAGCACTCTCGAACGAAACACATAGATATCAGGTATCATTTTATTAAAGATCACGTAGAAAAGGGAACCATTGAGTTGTATTTTGTTGGCACTGAATATCAACTTGCAGATATATTTACTAAAGCTTTAGACGAACCTCGTTTATTGTTTTTAGTATCCCATATCGGCATGTTGAATCCGCCTTCCAATTAAATATCAGATATTGTCTTAAATAATTCTATTTCAAACTATCATGTTTGAAATTCCTTTATTTTAGAAAATATCTTTTATTTAAATTTAAGGATTGTGTCAAAAAATTGAAACTCAATATTTCCTTATCTATTTTCATTTTTAATAATTAATGATCCTGACAAATTGTTGTGTGAATTGTTCATCACTGAGTGGGACGCAAACATAATCCAGGTTTGTCTGTATCTTTAAGGCTAAAAAGATTCACGAATTTAATCTGAAAAGGATAAAAGAAGAGAAGCGGTATTTATTTGAGGGGGAGTATAGTTAGGATGTTAATTTTTATAAGTCTTTGTTTCTTTTTAATTTTAGTAGTTAAATTTTAAATTTTAGGTTGGTTATATTTTATTTTATTTTTAAGTTTACTTTAATAGGTCAGAAAACCCCAAAAAGATTTTAGTTGTTCAAACTTATCAAAAAGCCAAAAATATTTTATTTTATTTTATTTTATTTTATTTTTGTCTTAACTTAAATGCTAAAAGAAAATATCAAAAATATTTTATTTTGTTTTTTGCCTATTTTTGTTTCAAAGAATAATTCCAAAAAGATGTAATCAATTGGGCCAAATCTTTATTTAAAATTTTTTGTTGTTTTTAAGGGCCAAAAGTTTTCTGTGTATGTGTGTTTGGTTGTGGGATCCGGCGGCCCACTTCCTCTTGGGCGCGGATCCTGGTCGCCCCGACCCGACCCGGCTGTCTTTAAAAGGGTGGGAGTCAACGGTCAAACCTCTACTTCCTTCTCTCTCAAGTTTTCTTCACCTCCTTCTCTTCTTTCTCTTGTCGACGATCGCTGTATCCACTATAACCATCGTTCAAGCTCGGTGAACCATCGTTTTTCTCCATTTTTCTTTCATTTTTTGACTTCTGCATCATCAGGTAACATGTTTCTAACTTCATGTCAGTGTTTAACTTCATAACTTGTGTGTTTGATTTTCAAATTTTTATTAGTTTTCATTTTCGGTTTTTGCAAATTTTCAGTCATTTAATGTGTTTTATTTACTTAGTTGTAGTTATATAAAATGTTCTTTACATGTTTTTAGTCTAGGATCTTCATTTTCATGCATTTTTATCAAAACTTTAGCTGTTCACGTTGCATGTTGCATGAACACATTAACTGCACTGCTAGACTTCGGACGTCCGAATTCGGACCAAGCCCCGAATTCGGATGTCCCACTTAGACAATTTTCAAGTGTTTTCAACAAATATCCGACCGAATTCGGACACTGTGCATCCGAACTCGGACCACTGTTGATCCGAATTTGGTCCATCAAAAATATTTCAAAATGTTCAATAAGTCTAAGTTTCAGTGTTGTTCATCCGAATTCGGATGGGATCTGAATTCGGTCCCCATCCAGATTCAGTGTTCCATCCGAATTCGGTCCCGCATCAACCACATCATCCGAATTCGGTCCATTCCTTAACATTGCATACACCAACTTCGGTCCTTATCCGAATTTGTAGCACCATCCGAATTCGGACCATCACCATTTAATCACATCACCCGAATTTCGACCCCCATCTGTCATTCATCATACATCATCTGTGTTTCGGCCGGACCCGAATTCGGTGGCACTGTTCATCCGAATTAGGTCCATCCGATATCCAACACTTAGCATATTTTTCAATTTTTCACTTTTTGCATTTTCACTATAAATCAAAAAATCCAAAAAGATTTTCATTCCGGTGCACCATTGATTAGAGTTAGGATTAGTGTTTGAGTGAAAATGCATGTTCTAACATTGGTCTCTTAACGATTGACTTAGAAACTTTATTCAGTAGAATTTTATTCTACTAATAAAGACCCGATACTTTGAACAGATCAGGCAGTTTCTATTTCACACTTATCTAGACTTCATATCAATGTCTTATTCTTTAAAGTCTTATGTTCTAACTTTGATGCACCTTTACAGGAATAATGGAACCCGCTGTTGTTCTTACCCTATCCCATCCCCCCATTCCCAATAACAATGCCCAACTACCCGAACAATCCATTCTCCCTCAAGCCGAGTTTGTCGAGTTCATACCCCATAACTGGCAGCTCGATGTGTCCATCCTCACCAAAGAACCCCAAACTCTAGCCTTCGACATCCTCACTCACCACCCCATATACTACTCCCTTTCTACAGCCATCGCAGTTCCCCAAATATACCTGCAACAATTCTGGAACCGATTGCAGTTTATTCCCGATGCTAAACCTCATTTCACTTCCACCATTGACTGTGTTCCAGTCAAGATAACCACAGCCGCCATACGCCATATACTTCACCTACCCGCCGAGGCCTATTTGCCAACCCGTTTTCACTTTGATCCCATTCATTCAGTCCAAGAAACCCTCGCTGAAATACAAACCTTGGGATATGACGGCCCTCTTACCAAACCCTCTGATTTCAAAACCAAGAATCTCCAGTCTCATTGGAGGATTCTGTTCGACGTCCTCAATAAATGCCTCACTGCTAAACATTCAGGCCACGACTCAGCCTCCGCACAGGTCCTAGCCATGTTCACCGGCTTTGCATTCGACCGCCATGTGGATTAGGCAGCGTTCCTCTTCGAGGAATTGAAGAGAGTTCATATGGAGAGGGGAACTAAAAGAGGACGCAAGTATATCCCTCTCCAACGTTTCCTACAGCTTCTCATACAATATGCCATGGATAACGATGAAGATATTCATGAGCGTCTTGAGGCCGATGTCTACCCTACAATGGCCATCCAGAAGCTGAATCTGCCAAAAGGGGCTCCTGCGGTGCCGGTAATGACTGTCCCACTGTCCCTTATTCTAAGGGCAGTGCAATCGTAAAGGGTTCGGGCTTATATATGTCAGTTTTATCCGGATGTGGCTCCGTCACAACCGACTGAGCCTAGCCAGTCTGAAGGTGAGGATAGATTGAGTGAGGACGAGGGAGAAATGGTGGAAGTACAACAATTTATGGGGTTAGGTGAGCGGGAGACTGTGCGTGGGAGCGAGGGAGAAGCAGGTGAGGCGGCAGAGGCGGCGGATTCCAAACGAACCGTCCCTATCATACGAGGGATAGAAATCACATCTGAGGGTGACTGCAGCCCAATAAGTCGGACAACCCACTCGAAGACCATAAGTCCGATGGTCGAACTAACCCCCTCCACCCACTTAGCATCCTCTCTACAGGGTGCTATTTCATTCCACGGGGACATACCACATACGCCATCGCCCTCTCATTCGGAGAGTGGCGGTGTTGAACGAGGTCACACTCCGCCCCACGTGACCGAACCTCTTTCTTTCACGATTCCCTCCCCACCCATACACACACCGCACGATGCCTTTGTGGCATCCCCTAGAGCTGCCTCTGTGGCAGCTCCATAAACTTCTGGATTTGAGCGTCCCATAGTGGAGCCAGAAATGACAGAAGGAAGACCTGGAGTGGCTTCATCAATGCCATCCACTTCAGGCCATCTCGAAATCAATTTAGAGATGCTAACGGCAGCTTTACGTGCTGCCGGAGTTGTTACCCAGGCTGACCTGGATGCCCAAAAGGAGGCTGCTGAAGAACGTCATACCGCCCTTCTCTCATTTATAAAGGGTAAGGGTGTCGCTTCTGAGGATATGCCTCCACCAGGATCCCATTCAGTCCAGACACAAATTACAGAGCTCTCAGACAAGATAGACGCGCTCACTTGCCTAATCCTTCAAGTTCATGAGCAACTCAACTCAAGAATGGACCGTCTTGAGTCTGCTGTCGTCGAGCTACAGTGCCGTCCTCAGGCTGAGTCCCATAAATGAAAGCATGACGATCAGGACGACCCTGATCGCCATGAGGGGGAGAAACGCTAGAAAACTCAGTCTGAGGACCCCATGTTGATTGAATGGGGAGCTATCTCCGAAAGAATAGAGATTTAGGGGTCTGGGGATCAGAGTTATGAGGCTCGGGAGACGCTAATGATAGAGTATGAACCTTTACTGATTCATGGTCCAGCTCCATTAGACCCAATGTCAGCGATGGTGGAGTATGAACCTTTATATGAAAAAGTCGAAATCATATTAGTGTCTGACTCAGACTCTGATACTGAGGACGACTATCCCTTTCTCACACCAGAGCCTGAACCTGAATCACCGCAAAAATCATCCTCCCCGGTTGAACTTTTGAATTCCCCAACCCATGCACCTCAAGAAGAAATAATTTCTACCATCCAAACAACTTCACCTTCTCCCATAGAAACTCCATCAATCCAAATCACTCCCACAGTAAAAGAAATCCCATCAGTTAACCATACCCCAACAGTCCAAACAACCCTTCCAACTCAATCAACTCTGCCAGCTCACATTGCGGAATCATCAGGGTCCAGAACTGTCGATTGCTTTGATACATGAGACGTCACCGCAATATACGACATGACAGACGTAGAATGGATCCGATGGTATTCAAGGGGTAAAGTTCATTCTCTGGATGCAGAAAAGAGAGAAGAATTAAGTCAGGATCGGAGGGCTCAAGTCTTGAAACTTTTTGAATCTCCTCCCACCGAATTAGAAGAACCTCCGGTCTAAGGGTTAAAGGAATTCTTGAGAAAGTTCCCTGCTGAATAGTTTCAGAATCTATTCTTAGAAGAAAGATTCAAGATGGTATTTAGAAAGAGGTCGGGGTCTTTCAGTAGACGTCTTCTGATGGTCATGACCGATGCATCTCGAGCTAAACAAGCAGAATATAATCAGATGATGCTAAGGAAAAAGAGAGATAAAAGCAAATACTGGTCTAAATCAAAAACTGTAAAGATCAACAACATCCACATGTACAAAAGAGCCAGAGTATTCACTCCGGCATTTGAGGTACTCAGAGAAGACGGAACGGTTCAAGAATTGCATGAAAGTGATCTTGATTTTGCAAATATAGACGACATCGAGCTTCTGCACAACAAGTTGAAATTCAAGATCAAGGGTCGTCTGACTCACATGACTGTAGTTGCGGCCCTGGTCCGAAGCATGAATCGCCGCTCAATTGTAATGTGCCTCAGAGATTTTCAAATGGCAATTGAGAGTGCATTAGTTAAAGTGGGTCTGAAAGCTCCTTATCAAGACATATTTTTGGTAGACCACTATTCGGCCTATAAAGTACTGCTTCGAAGTCAGCCAGGTGTTATATTTTTGAATCAGAAAGGTTACAAAAGATTCATGCGCTTTGAGGATCTTCCATGTTATTCCGACGGTACTCTTAGATTGGTTAGAGCCGCGCTTACTCAGAAAGTTCAAGATTTTAACGCTCAACCAGATCCGGAACTCAGATGCTCACCGAAGGAGATCAGGATATCCTCAGCGGCATAGAATACCTGAACGAACGGCTACATATGAGACAAGTGATCAGACGATTTGACGTCATCCTTGGACTCCAAGAATCTACCGATCATGCCAAAGTTCCAGGACCTCCACGTTGATCGAAAAGGGGGAGATTGTTAGACATTTAATTTCGATCATGTGGACTTATTTTGTAATAACTATTTACTGATTGTTTAGTCTTGTATTTATTTCCTTTGTATTTTATTTCTATGTAAAAGTCAAGGGGCCAAAGGTGTCAATGTTCCATAGTTAATTAAAGGAGCCTATGTATAGGCTCCTAGGGTTTGTAAGCTTGTACACGGTTGAAACATTGAATATTCACACATTATTCCAGCCGCCAAAATACATATTCTCCCAAACATTCTTATTGTCTTCTTCATCATTACACAATGATTGAGCTTGATTCTTCTTGTGTTTGATGAAAGAAACATTAAAGTGCTGATTATTAAAGGGAATACATTACAACATCGTTCAACTAATCTAAGACACACTCAGACTAGATACAATGAATACACTCACTAAGATGAACTCACTGATTTTACAAGACACAGATGAACAGTTTGAATAAGAACAGCTTGGACATACGTTACTGTTTTATTCAAGCGGACTTGCATGCATGGAATAACACACTTCAGTGCCCGATCTGAATTTCTCACTCTTGGTTGTCTCACAATCCTTAGAAGCTTCCTTTTATACTCTCACTGAGAATCTCAGTGAAGCTTCTTCATTGGACGATGAGATAGTGGGATGTCTTTCCAAAAAGACAAAACAACTTTTCTGCACATTCTGATAAAGCAGACTTGTCTTCATGTGTCAGAATCTTTATCTTTTTCTTTTTGTCTATGTTGCATAAGGCTTTAACCAAAAGAGGAATGTCAACTTTGCATCTTTCTTCTTTTGTTAAGGCCATTTTGATATAAGAAATGGTCTGTCACCCATTTCAAATATCCTCTTCGTCTTCATGTAACAGAACAGCGTAGGCAGCTTTAGCATCTTCTGTTTTCCACTTTGTCTTCGACTTGTAAACTGATCTTGTAGTCCAAAACAATACATGAGGACTTGGAAACATATTCCATAAAGTGTTTAGCCTGTTCACAAAGAATAGGTTATGTTCACAAAGAACAGAACACTTAGAATTTGTCCAAGCTGCTCAACAATATAGAGCAGTGTAGACAGTTTATGTCCAACCTGTTCAGCAGACAGAAAAGCTTGGACAATCTGCCTTTGTTGCAATGAATGCAACAGGGTAAACAATTTTGACTTATATTGCAAATCACTTTTCAGGTTTCAATAAGGCATAAACAGGCTTTAAATTATACCTTCAAGTGCATCAAACAGGTTTGATTAAAAATCTCCCCCTAAGATGTAGAGCAGGTTTGGCTGAGGCCTTTTTGTGTCTAACAACTAGTTCTTAAACATATGGGATTGATGATGGATGTCATTGTCTTTTATCTTTTTATGTTGTTGATTGAGGTTGTTTCATAAGCATGCCATTGTCATTGCAATTGCAATTGCAATTATATGTTTCTACTCTCATTTTTGAGTTGCTATCAACTTTCCTGTTATTGTAACAATATGTCTATGCTTTATATTTCTAAATTATGTAATTCTTTATGCTTGTTACGTGCTTCCAATTTTTTAGAATTCATTATATGTGATCAATGAAAGAGCTTCAATATACTAATTGTTGCAATCAATTGAGAAGCTAGAATATTTGTGGATCGTCACTACTAATTATGTTTCCAAATTTGAAGGTTAGGCTTTTTTTTTTGCAAGTGGTGATTCTCTTCTGACCTAATCTTTTCTTTACAGATGTTTCTTTATATTCAGTTATCAACTCTTTAATACTTTATCGAATTTAATGATTTGATCTCTTTTACTTAAGGTTCAAAGGTTTGTGTTTTAGTTGTTTTAAATTCATTTGATATGTATCCCATGATCAAGATTATTTTGTATCAATGGTGCTTCTCTCTAGCTTGGCAAGTCAACTGCAAGGATAATACGCCAACGAACCTTGCTAATGTCTGTTACTAACTCGTTTTTGTTTCATTAACTCGAGGTTTGGGTGAAGGTTCGATGTTGTCTGAAGAGATGAAAGAAGCTGAATATTCATTAAGGAAGTGGAAGAAAAATGAATAATTAAACGATTGAAGATTTAAAGCTACTCATACGAGACTCAATAAGGTAAAAATTCTTTGACATAAAATATGGTGTCATGTCCGATACCATAATATATGTGCAGATCATCCATTGTAATTTGATATTTTTTTGTTGAATATGTTGAAACCCATAACATATAACAGCTAAAATATGAATACACATGTTTCTGGAAAGAGTCTTTCTTGTCTTCTATAAGATGAATTGGGGGCTATTGTCAAACAGTTAATATTTAATTTAGATTCTATATCACTATATGCTCGATATTATTTTAGATTCTATATTACTATATGCTCGGTAAAATGCTTACATATCCAAATTGGTCATGTAATATGAATGTTTTTGGTAATATGTTAGTTGATTAGCCTAATTTCAATAAATTTTGTGTTATGTCTCTGCTTTTATAATGCTGCTGGCATAAATGTGTTATATGTCTAACTACGACTCTACCACTTATTTGTTCTGAATTTTATTTATTCTAACTTTTTTTCATTGATTTATCATGTTTGTTTATTAAATTCTTGTGTTTGTTATTTTCTAATGAAACATCCACATAGTCAAGCTTGTGATAAAGATATTTTCTTTTATATTTGATTTTATTATGGCCAGATTTTTAGATTTTATTATATGAAATTCTTGAAAATCTGAATTTGGGTTCCACTTTGATTGTTCTTAAATTCCATGGTTTTTAATTTAATTTTGGCTAAAGTATTTGTCTTAGATCATCATTTCAATGAGGCTAAATAACATGCTTTGGTAGTGATGCAGATTACATTGGTTTAGAAGAACAAACAACAATACAACAGCACAACAGTATAACAAGCAGCAACACTGTGGCATTAATCAGTTCGAATATATGCTGTGATGCAGATGAGTTCGCTTTTATAGTGACCAAGTTGGGGGAGGGTAAGAGATGGGTTTGGAGGAGAGTAAAAGTTGAGTTTGCGGGGGTGTAGCCTTGTTTGTTTTTACTTAGATGATTTTCGAACCTCTTATGTCTGCGAACTCGAAGACATGGGAAGATGTTTTATATGAAAGTGCGTTTGTTTTTTTTCGTCTGCCCGCGTCTGCAGTCTCGCCCGCGTCTGCGGACGTCATCTCGCATCTGCGGACGTCTTTTCGCGTCTGCGAACGTGTTTTCGCGTCTGTGGACGTTTGCAGACCTTTAGACCATCTCTTCTGATCGCAGATTTATACAGCTAAGTCCGCAGACTACAGACATTAATCTTAAAAAAAACAAACAGCATCTAGGAGTTGCTTTGGGGAAAGAAATGATAAATATGATCTCTGACATTTAATTTCTGTCCATTTTTCTGATTTTTTTACTGCATTAAAATTCAAGATTGTCTTAAAATTCAAGATGATGTATTACTTGATTGTACCTTAAAATTCAAGATGATGTATTACTGGATTGTATATATATATACACACACACACTAGTATTGTACCGCGCACGACGATGAATAATAGAAAAAAAACATAATTCAGTCATTCAAAATTTTTTTATGAAACCAATATTACATTTATCAAAAAAATCATTATATACTCAGTATTTCAAACTAATTAATATTCATATTGATAACAAAATTTATAGGGTAAATTACAAATTTCATCCCTCTGCTTATACAAAAATTATGGATATCGTCTTTTTCATAATAAAATTACTTTACAGTACTATAGTTGGCTTTTTTATTACGCATTTGGTCCCTTTCTCCAGTATTTTATAAAAATGACAATTTTACCCTTTAGTTTTATTTCAATTTTGGTCCCTAATTAAATATTTTTTTATTTCACTTTATTAATGTTTTTTTATTTTTTTATTATTTATTTAATATAATTTTATTATTACTATGAAAATTTAAGTGAAGTAATACATTATTTAATATGTTGCCTTTTTATTATTTATTTGATATTATTGTTAGTATTATTTTATTATAGTTTAAGCATTTACATGACTAAGAAGTAGTAATAGAAAATAACTTGTATATTACTCAATTTAATTTATTAATTTTTGTTATTAATACTACTATTTTTATTCTTACGTATTAGTATTAAATATGTATTGGACTGTTTATATTATTATATTTTTTAGCTGTATTTATTTTATTACTTTTCATTTATAAAATTTATAATTATTTATACATTTAGTTTATTTTTCTTTTGTCTCTACAATATATTACTTCATATAAATACTTATAAATTTAATCATTTTTATCCTAACTTATGCATTTTAATTAAATATTTTATATTTATATCAACATTATATGTTCAATAAAATTTTAACATAACAAAATATATAGTTTAACGTGTTTTCTATTTAATTTGCTTATTTCTTAAAGTTAATGTACAAATTATTCACATATGTTCAAAGTTTTAATCCATTAACCATAACAAGAACTGCATATGAAATTATAACAAAAGTTAACAATTTAGTTTAATTTATGCATATAATATGTCCAGTTTATATATATTACGCTTTGTGTAACTACATTTAAATATATGCACTTTTTATACATAACATATTTTTCGTATAACAATTATAATTTCATTAAAACGTTATATATATTTTCTAAAAAAATAAATCAAAATGTATACACTTAACAAAATTTATAATTTATAGATAAGTAAGTATATATACCAAGGAAATCTAATATTGAAAAAGATAAACAAATTAGATATATAAATTACCATAATTTTTTGAAAATATAAAGTAGTATAAAATAATATAAAAGTTTAAAAGCATATAGATACACACACATTTGAATATATATATATATATATATATATATATATATATATATATATATATATATATATATATATATATATATATAAATTTAATAATAATAATAATAATAATAATAATAATAATTATTATTATTATTATTATTATTATTATTATTATTATTATTATACTACCTCTAAGTAGTTCAAACTGTTAGTTAGACTTCTCAGACTGTTAGTAGAATTTCTATGTAAGTACAAAGTTCATGCTGTTAGTTGAAGAATCTCAAGCTGCTAATGTAAAAGTTCATGCTGCCAGAGTAATTTCACTCAAGCTGCCCTACTCAAACTGTTAAGAGATTCAAGCTGCTCAACGGTTTCATAAACAGAAAGTGCTGATATTCAGGAAAAGATATCTACACGAAGATTTCAGCATATCTACTATCAGAGAAGTCAGAGTCCTTCAAGGAAACAAATCAGAAAGCGTTATAAATACATAGAATAGGTTTTAATAATTGTATAAGAAGTTTCTGCATATTCAAGTTTGTAATTTGCTTTTTGTTTAAGTTTTCATAAGCCTCTAAGGTTGTAAAACCCTAAGAACAATTTGTGTTCTTCGTCTAATCAAACAGATTAGAGGTGATTGTAATCATTCTGATTCAGCAATACAAACAGTTTTGATTATTACTTGTGTTTATTTGTTATTGATTCTGAAAGCTTTTATCAAAATAATTAAGTGTTATTCTGCAAACTTCTTAATTAGACTTTGATTTAATACAAAATTATTGGTTTACACTCTGATCAATTCAAATCAGTTAATCTTAGGTAGTTAAGTTAAGATCCTGACAAGTGGTATCAGAGCCACAGGTCGTTCTTTGTTTTTCAAAGTCGAAAGCTTTCTTTTAAATTTTTAATCTTTTGCAATGGAATTTGATAATAGCAGCAGTGGATCTGGGCAAGGACTTAAAGTGCCTATGCTCAAGCCCACTGAGTTTGAGATGTGGAAACTCAGGATTCAACAGCATATTCAATTCATTGATTATGCCATATGGGAAGCTGTTGAATTTCCTCCTGTAGTTGATCCAGAACTTGATGATGATGGAAAATCAGTCAAAACTCCTCCAAAAACTGAACTTGAAAGAAAGGCTAGAATGAATGAAGTGAAAGCTCTTACACTTTTACAAATAGCCATTCCTAATGCTTATCAACATCAGTTTAAAAAGTTTTATACTGCTCATTCTCTTTGGAATGCTTTAGAGAAAAGATTTGCTGGTAATGCCAGTACCAAGAGAAATCAAAAGGATCTTTTGATACAGCAGTATGAGAACTTTTCTGGTGGCAAGAATGAAAACCTTACTCAAATCTTTGACAGGTTTAACAAACTGATAAGTGAACTGGAAAGTGCAAAAGTCAGCCTGGATCAAGATGAGGTCAACAGAAAGTTTCTCAGATCTCTTGGAGAAGAATGGACAGTTTATGCTGCTCAATGGAGAACAAAAAGACACTCTTGATGAAATAGAACTGGATGATCTGTACAATAGTCTGAGAGTGTTTGAGACTGAGAGTGATACTAAAAAGAAATCTCTTTCTTATAATCACAATACTGCACTTATGTCATCAGAAAAATCTAATTGCAGTGATTCCTATTCAGGTGGTGATGGTAACTCTACTGAAGCTCACTATGAGGCTTTTGTTGCCAATGATGGATTGTTTGCACTAAATGCTGAAGATCTAGAACAGATTCATCCAGATGATCTTGAAGAGATGGATCTGAAGTGGCAACATGCAATGCTGACCATGAGGGCCAAAAGGTTTCTTAAAAGAACTGGCAGGACCAACTTTCAAGCTAGAGCAGAAGGCAAACCAGCTTTTGATAAGTCAAAAGTTGAGTGTTATAAATGTCACAAACTTGGCCACTTTGCCAGAGAATGCAGATCTCAAAGTCAACAATCATCAAGGCCTCAGCAGACTAATCAGGCTTCATCATCACAAGCCATTGTCTCTCAAGAAGACAATGTGTTTGACTAAAGTGATCAGACAGAGGAAGAGTTTCAAAATCAAGCTCTAATGGCAGAAACATCAAATGTCTCCTCCACTGAACTACCATCTGAGGTAAATTCTAAACTCTGCTCACAAACATGCAAAAATATGGTTAAAAAGTACAGAGATCATAATGAGAGCATGTGCAAAACTCTAGCTAAGATGGAAGAGAGGAGATATGAATACATGCAAGCCATAGAAGATCTTGAAAAACAGATCAATGACTATAAGGATAATGAGATTCAAAAGGGACATGATAGAACATATCATGAGTGGGAGAAAAAGGAGCTAAATAAGAAAATAGAATCCCTAAATAAAAAGGTAGAAGAGACTGAACAAAAGGTGTTAGAGGCTAATAAGAAACTAGAATATGTCAATATAGATCTAGGTAACTTCAAATTGGCTAATCAAAAGCTGGAACACCTAATGGATGTCCAATTTAAAGATAGGGTAAAATCTCAGGTTAATCCCAAAGAAGGCATAGGCTACAGAGCTACTCCACCTCCATACAACAACAAATACATTCATCCAATGAGTGAGGTTGCTGATAGGCTTGTCAATGAACCATTAGATGAGTCTATGACTACTTTAGATCCTATCCTTGATAACAGTCCTGAATCTAAAGAAGATCAGATTCAAAATAGAGACTGTGAGTGCACAGCAGTTGAGAAAGAACACAAAACAATGAGTGCACCTAGAGCAATCCAAGCCCCCAATAAGAAAGGAAAAGAGAAGATGAGTGAGTGCAATACTGCTCCACAGGTTTCTGTACCTTCTAACTGTAACACTACATCTTCTTCAAAGAATAATAGAAAGGGTAAAAATGTTCCAGTCTGCACATGTCAAAAGCATGGTGTCCAAACGTTTCCCAAACAACAGCAGGTTAAGGGAAATCACAGGAACAAGAACCAGAAATTGTCAAATAAAACTGGTTCTCCAATTCAAACAGTCAAAAAATGTTTTCATTGTGGCAGAAAGAATCATTTGGCCAGAGATTGTTTTAATAAACCATCTGTTGCAAAACAGACTGTGAAATATCCAAAGAAAAACTCTCAAAATTCAAAGAATCCAAAGGCCAAACCTCCTACTGCATCAGTTCCAAAGAAAACACTAGATCACAGGTTCACAAAAGTTAATAAGAAACAATCCACAAACCAAAAACAAGTTTTAGCTAAACCAAAGGTATTTTAAACAAATATGGTGTGTCAAAGGTACAAACTCAGGTGAACCTGTTGATAAAAATGTTGAAACTGCCAAGTCTAAAGTTGAGACTGCTAGTGAAAATTCTCAAGCTGTTAGCACTACAGACTCAATTCAGACTGGTAGGCTCAAAATTAGGACTGGTAATGGATCATCTGAGACTGTTACTGAAAAGAATGGACAAAATACCTGGATACCTCATGTGCTAACTAAGTACTCTCCACAAAATTCATCAGTGGATCTTACTAAGTATAAGAAATCCAAGACAGTATTTAGTTATGTTAATGCACAAGGACAACCCAAAACCAACTTGGTTTGGGTTTACTCCACTACTAACTAAGCTTTTATTTGTGCAGGGCAACCACAGGTCACCACACAAAACAAGATGGCATTTGGACAGTGGATGCTCTAGGCACATGACAGGCAATTCTGAGTGCTTGTCAAATTTCAAAGGCTTTGATGGAGGATTTCTTGCATTTGGAGGCAACTCCAAATGAGGTAAGGTTATAGGTAAAGGTACTGTTAATGCAGGCAACATGATTTTTAATGATGTTTTGTATGTTGAACAACTTAAGTATAATTTATTGAGTGTCTCTCAAATCTGTGACAAACAAAATATTGTTTTGTTTACAGATTCTGAGTGCATTGTCCTTTCAAAAGATTTTAAAATTCATGAAAATCTTGTTTTACTAAGAACACCAAGAAAGGACAATGTATACTGTTTGGACACACAACTTTTATCCAAATCAAATACTTTAAGCTGTTTGATATCCAAAGCATCATCCAATGAGTCTGCTCTTTGACATAGAAGGATGTGTCACATGAACTTCAAGTCCATGAATGTGTTAGTCAAAAAGAATCTGGTAAGAGGTTTGCCACAAAAGGAGTTCATATGTGATGATCATTGTGTAGCATGTCTTAAAGGCAAGCAACACAAAACTTCTCATAAGGCCAAAGAAGTAAATTCAATCTCATCTGCTCTTCAGCTTATTCATATGGATCTATTTGGTCCAACATCTGTTTTGAGTTTGAATAAAAGGGCCTATTGTTTAGTTATTGTTGATGATTTCACCAGATTTACTTGAGTTTACTTTCTTAGGTCTAAAGATGAAACTGTTGAGCTAGTTAAGTCATTTATTCTTAAGATAGAAAACCAATCCAATTCAAAAGTTAAGGTGATAAGATCAGATAATGGAACTGAGTTTAAAAATCACATTCTAAACAGTTTCTCTGAGTCCAAAGGTATTGCTAGGCAATATAGTGCACCAAGAACACCACAACAAAATGGTGTAGCTGAAAGAAAGAACCGAACATTAATTGAGGCTGCTAGAACCATGTTAGCTGACTCAAAACTGCCAATGATCTTTTGGGCAGAAGCAGTCAACACAGCCTGTTATGTTCTAAATAGGGTTCAGATTGTTCAATCACAAGGGAAAACTCCATATGAGTTATTCCATAATAGAATACCCTTAATAGCCTTTTTCAAGTCATTTGGCTGTCCATGCACCATTCTTCACACTAAGACTCACTTAGGGAAGTTTGAAAGTAAGGCTGAAGAAGGTTTCTTTGTAGGATACTCATATCAAAGCAAAGCCTATAGAGTATATAACAGTGTGTCTAAAACCATTGAAGAAAGTGCCAATGTTGAATTTAATGAAAATACTGCTAATGTCAAAGGCACTGATCCTGATTGGTTGTTTGATTTAGATTCACTAACAAATTCTCTGAGCTTTGTTGAGTATACTGCAGAAGCTGATGCAAACAGGATTGAAGCTGTCAACGCAAATTCTCATGCTGGTAGCACAAATGATCAAGCTGTTGGCACAAAGTTTCAAACTGCTGCAGATTCAAAGACTGGGATGAGTATAAAATTATACCACTTCTGTCTTGTGACCCTCCAGGGGTTCTGAATGCTCAACATGATTCAAATCCAGACACTGAAGTGCAACTCCCAAGTCCTGAGAGAACAGCTCCAACACAAAGGGAAACAGTCCCAGATTCAAGTCAAGCTGTTCCAGAAGCTGAACCATCCACTGGTCCTGATGGAGATGATACAAACCTTGGATCTTCTTTTCAGACAGAAAGAGAGCCTACACTCAGAGTTCACAAGTATCATCCTCTCAATCAAATAATGGGTGATCCACGTACACCTGTGCAAACAAGGAAAATGGTTCAAAATGAGACGACCGCTGCTGAACAAGCAGTTCCTGAATTCAGTCTAGCTGCTTTTGAACATGCCTGTTTCATGTCTCAGCTAGAACCTAAAAAGGCATCAGAAGCATTGAAAGATTCATCCTGGATTGAGGCAATGCAGGAAGAGCTGCTACAATTCAAAATTCAGAATGTATGGACACTTGTTGATCTTCCTAAAGGAAAGAGAGCCATTGGTACAATATGGGTGTTCAGAAACAAAAAGGATGAGAGAGGGATAGTCATCAAGAACAAAGCGAGACTAGTAGCACAAGGGTACACTCAAGAGGAAGGCATAGATTATGATGATGTATTTGCTCCAGTGGCAAGAATTGAAGCCATCAGACTGTTTTTGGCTTATGCAAGCTTCAAAGGTTTTAAAGTATATCAAATGGATGTGAAGTCTGCTTTTCTATATGGCACAATTGAAGAGGAGGTCTATGTGTGTCAGCCTCCTGGTTTTGAGGACTACAAGTGTACAGATAGAGTCTACAAGCTAGACAAGGCTCTCTATGGACTTCATCAAGCCCCCAGAGCATGGTATGACACTCTGTCATCATACCTTCTACAGAATGGGTTCAAGAGAGGCACGCTGGACAAAACACTTTTCGCAAAGTCCATCAAAGCTGAGATTCTGCTTGTACAAATCTATGTTGATGACATCATCTTTGGCTCAACAAATGATTGTCTGTGCAAAGAGTTTGAGGCATTAATGCACAAAAAGTTTCAAATGAGTTCAATGGGAGAACTCACTTTCTTTCTAGGGTTACAAGTCAAGCAGAAGCCCACTGGTCTCTTCATTAGTCAATCAAAGTATGTTAAAGACATACTGGAAAAGTTTGGGTATCAAGACACCAAAGTTGCAAGTACTCCAATGGATCCTCACAAACAGCTCCATACAGACAAAGATGGCATAGATGTGGACATTCATTTATACAGATCTCTTATAGGATCTCTTATGTATCTAACATCTTCTAGACCTGATATTATGTTTGCTGTCTGTGTGTGTGCTAGGTTTCAATGCTCTCCAAAGGATTCTCATTTGGTTGCTGTTAAGAGAATCTTTAGATATCTCAAAGGCCAACCACATTTAGGCCTCTGGTATCCTAAAGACTCTCCTTTTGAACTAACAGCCTATTCTGACAGTGATTATGGAGGATGCAATATTGACTATAATCCACAACTGGTGGATGTCAATACTTGGGAACAAGATTGGTCTCTTGACAGTGCAAAAAGCAAACAACTGTCTCCACATCATCTACTGAAGCAGAATATGTAGCAGCTGCAAGTTGCTGCTCCCAAGTGATGTGGATTCAAAATCAACTGAGAGACTATGGTATGAATTTCCTATCCACTCCCATTTATATTGATAATTCAAATGCAATTAGCATTGTACAAAATCCAGTGAAATTTCCCAAAACCAAGCATATAGAAATTAGATTTCATTTTATAAGGGATTGCAATGAGAAGAAATTAATCCAAGTTACCAAAATTCACACTGATGATCAGTTAGCTGATCTATTTACAAAACCATTTGATGTAGGAAGATTCACCTTCCTAGTATCAAATATTGGTATGGTTAACATGGATTAATTTGATTTTCTGTGTATATATGCTTGATTAAGGGGGAGTCACTGTTTCATTAAACAGTCGCCTAATTTTCAACTAACAGCTTGAGTATCTTCTCAAGCTGCTAGTTCATTTTCTCGAACTGTTAGTTGTTTCACTTGATTTGTCAAAGTGTGCAGGGTAATATGGTCATTTCCATAAGTGTGTGCGCGGGTTTAGATATTTTCAAAACCTTTAAAGGTTCCAGTTTCGTTCTATTGTAACTACCAGTTGCAAAATATCTTCTTGAACCCTTCTTGATTCTCTGAAACCATTCACACGCACATCACTCAAACCCTAAAATCTCCGATTGATCTTCAATGGAGTTCGTCAAAGAACATAACTGTCTTCCCTACTCTCTCAAACATGATGATCTTGAACCGTTCCATGACATGATGGAATTCCTTCGAACTACTCATATCCATCATGCCCTCAATATCAATCCCACCATATACATCTCACATATTGAGCAGTTCTGGAACCGTGCTTCTGTAAAAACCATCAATGGAGTCTCTTCTCTGATATCCAAAATCGATGGCACTATCATCACAGTGACTGAGGATTCGATTCGACAACATCTACATCTTCAAGATGCCTCAGGTATAACAGACCTATCCCTTAATGAGTTACATACTGGTCTTTATAATATTGGATATAGGGGTCCTGCTGATTCTTTTACTTTCTTTAAAACACATTTTTCTCCTAAATGGAAATATCTTGTGCACATTATTCAGCAGTGTATTAGCCCTAAAAGAACTGGTTGGTCTGAATTTTCATCAAACATTGCCACTGCCTTGGTGTGCTTTTCAACAGTCCAACAGTTCAATTTTTCAAATATGATTTTCCAGGGGATGTTTAGGCATCATTCCCTAAAGAATGGGAAATTTTTTATGTATCCTAGATTTTTAGCAGAAATAATTGCAAAAACTTGCACAAATTTTAATATACATAAGAGGATACATGTTTCCCATAGGCACTCACTATCTTCTATTAAAAGGCTTTTAAAGCCAAGTGCCAATTTTTTTAGTATAGATGTCCCATTGCCTTCTGCAATGATGGGCATCATTCCAAGAAACAGAGGAGAGGGTCCTGAGCAGGCCTAGCCTAACACTACTGCTTCACCCCCAGGACCCCAACCCCCTCCTCATGATACACAAATTCCTTCAGTTCCTTTTGTTAAGCCCTCATCCCCACTACTACTATATAAAAGGAAAAGAGGTCCAGGAGCTCCTTCCTCCTCAGCCCTCATACAAGAGCCAAATAACCATGTGCAGGAGGACACTTCTGCACAGAATATCCAAAGGGAACCAATTGAGGTCACTCCCAACCTCATTCAGGAGGTGGACATCTCACCAGAGATTGTCCATATGGGTTCTGTGGCTGGCACAACTGATGCTTCTGCACAAGAGGCACAGGACAGTGCCAACATCTCTAAGACCACACCCATGGCAACAGTAGGTGTGCAAGCACCAGCTGGAAGTCCCCAGTACCAAGAACAGAGGGGCCCAGAGGTTTCTACTTCTGGTATTCATGCCAGTGATAGATCACAAGCACCACTTACGTTTGCTGATATTGAGGCTAGTCTGCAACTCATGTTATTAACGGATCCTAAGCTGCAACCTGTTGTAGCAATGTTGGAATATCATCAGTCCATCATTGCTGCACAGGGGGCACAAATAATTGCACTCAGGCAGGCAGAAGCGGCTCAAAATCAAAGAATGGATTATCTCCATAAAGGGTTTACCCTCTGTGGGAATAAGATCATTAAATTAGAGCGTATGATTCAAACCCAATTGGCAAAGGTTGTAGGTCCTCCTGACCAAACCAATGCTTCCAAAAAGGGGGAGAATCAGGAGATCCCTAAAGCAGTCCAAGCAACTCCAACAGAATCAGTCCAAGCAGCTCCAACAGTTCAAGAATCTAGGCTAACAGTCCCAACAGCTTCTCGAGCTGTTAGCATAGAAACTCAAGCTGCTTCTACAAAAGCCACTGGAGTTGTTATAAGAGAAGGTACTCAAGTTCCCATCAGTTCAGTCCAAGCTACAACTTCTTCTACAAAACATAAGGGCAAGGGCATTCTTATAGAGTCTCCAAAGCACAAATTTTCCACCAAAGAAGCCCAGATTGCCTTTGATGCTGAGATTGCAAGAAAATTAGCAGAAGAACCAGACAAAGCTTTAGACCAGCAAACCCATGCCCCAATGCAAGATGATGAAACCTTAGGAGACTACCTAAGAGGGTTTGTGGTCAAGCAAGGTGAAAGAAAAAGGAAGATGCCAACAGGGCACACAAAGGCTGAGCATAGAAGATTTCTAATTAATTTTGCCTTTGCAGCTGGTATTCCAAAGAAGATGTCTCAGTCTATGAGCACAGAAAGGCTGCAAGATATCCATGATAAGGAAATGGAAAAACGTAAGGTAGCCAAAGTCTCCCAAGAAGTCCAAAGTTTAAAAGATTCAGTTCAAGCTGCTGCCAGTGATCCTGCTCCTTCTGTTCAAGCTGTTGCTCCTATTCCTCAACTAGAGCCAATCTCACAATTAAAGTTTGATCAGGTCAAAAAGGTGCTTTTTGAGCATCAGTTGCAACAAGTAATGGAGATAGAGAAGTCCCTCGACCAGCATGATTTCTCCAAACCTCTTATTACTTACTGGTATGCTAAGCCAATGGATAACATTAACTTAAGATATCATTTGTAGTAAGAAGAGAAACTGGTCCTGAGGAAGAGTATAAAAGCATAATGCATATGGCTCAAGGGATGACAAGAGATGAGCTTACAAGGATGTATCATGTTGGGACTACCACTCAAGTCAGATCTTCCCTCCCACAAGTAAAGCAAGCTATTAAAGATCTATAGAGCATTTTTGATCCAGAGTCAATAAGGAAGGATATAGAAGATGCCAAGGAGATGAAAGTTGTACAAGTTGATCTGTTTGTCAAATCAAAGACTTACAGAATCAAGTTTGCAAATGGATCCTGCATATTCTTAAATTTTGAATTCTTTGATCTTCCAAAGGCTATGCTACTTCAAATGAGGTCAGTAAGAATATACTGTGATAGAGAAGATTTGAAGAGAGAATTTTTGAAGGCTGTCAATCAGAAACTTGCACAGTTGTAAGTTTTTAAAAGCCTTGGTTTGTAAATAACAGTTACTTATTTTATTTCCTTATTTGTATAGAACTTAAAGTCTTGTGTAAAGAATTTAAGTTAGGGGGAGATTGTTGGGAAATATTCTAAGTAGTTCAAACTGTTAGTTAGACTTCTCAGACTGTTAGTAGAATTTCTATGTAAGTACAAAGTTCATGCTGTTAGTTGAAGAATCTCAAGCTGCTAGTGTAAAAGTTCATGCTGCCAGAGTAATTTCACTCAAGCTGCCCTGCTCAAACTGCTAAGAGATTCAAGCTGCTCAACGGTTTCATAAACAGAAAGTGCTGATATTCAGGAAAAGATATCTACACGAAGATTTCAGCATATCTACTATCAGAGAAGTCAGAGTCCTTCAAGGAAACAAATCAGAAAGCGTTATAAATACATAGAATAGGTTTTTCTATTGTATAAGAAGTTTCTGCATATTCAAGTTTGTAATTTACTTTTTGTTTAAGTTTTCATAAGCCTCTAAGGTTGTAAAACCCTAAGAACAATTTGTGTTCTTCGTCTAATCAAACAGATTAGAGGTGATTGTAATCATTCTGATTCAGCAATACAAACAGTTTTGATTATTACTTGTGTTTATTTGTTATTGATTCTGAAAGCTTTTATCAAAATAATTAAGTGTTATTCCGCAAACTTCTTAATTAGACTTTGATTTAATACAAGATTATTGGTTTACACTCTGATCAATTCAAATCAGTTAATCTTAGGTAGTTAAGTTCAGATCCTGACAATTATTATTATTATTATTATTATTATTATTATTATTATTATTATTATTATTATTATTATTATTACTACTACTACTACTACTACTACTTTAGCTAAATTATTACGAAAATTATTAAATATCAAATAATTAATAATAGGCTAAAAAGTAATTAAAAATAATATAAAAAGAAACTAATTGGTGAGGGACCAAAATTGAAACAAACTTATAAGGGTAAAATTGTCATTCTTTAAAAGATGACTGGTCAAAGGACCAAATGCATAAAAAAAATGACAACCATATGTATTGTAATTGTAATTTCGACTTAAAAAGGATCAATACCATAATTTATATATAACCACGGGGATGAAAATTGTAACTTACCCAAATTTATATGAAGAGAAATATTGGTGAAAGTTTCATAAAACATAAAAATTAGAGTAAAAGACATTTTTCATCCTTGTGATTTGATGGTTTACCCGGATTCAGTCCCTCAACCTTGATTAGGCCAAGTTTTATCCCTATTTTGCTAATTTTGTCCACTTTTAGTCTCTCGTCCGTTAAACTTAACGACACAATCGTTAAATTTGTATGAATGACATTTTTACCCTTTTCACTGTGACGCTTTTAGTCCCTATTGTTTTATTATTTACCCATTTATAGTCCAATATTTATTTTATTTCATTTTATCTTTATAATTATATGATTTATAGATATACTTAATTCATTATAAACACACTTATTTTATTTATAAATACACTTATGTTTTAATATTTTATTTACATTTACTATTGTTCGTATTTTATTTAAAAATTGAACTTTTATTTTAATTAAAATTTTATATTTTGTTTACTAATTTATTTAAAGTTAATCTTCCTTATTAATATTAGTTTTTATCATATTATTGTTAACATTTATATATGTAATTTTTGTTAGTTGTGTTTATGTAAAGATAATATCGTCGATATTTTTCCTCTTCAATGTCATTATTTTTTCAAGTAATTCTCCAACCTAATCAATAATCGACACATAAATTATATATATATGTGAATGCTTCTCAAAACATCCATCGGGACATGGGTGACACCAAGATCCACCACTCCCATTGGAGTCCCATATGGTGCCATTCCAGCCGCAACCTGATGTAACGCATGTCCAAAATAATGCCCGGTACCATATACCACTACTCTTGTGTGCCCGTGTTTAAAAATTAAATATAAGGCGTCGGTCTGTGGACAACACAAATGAAGGAAATGATTTTGTTCTAATTCGTGCTTCTGAATTGAGCATTCAATATTTAAACTTTTAAGATCATGGTGCTTAACTGGAAGAAACAGAGGTGTAAAGAGAAATGAGAAAACGAGCTGGCATACCGTATGGCCTCAATAGCTTCTCCCAAAAATGACATGGAGAGCTTGCGAGCTAGACCGTTGCTTAGGTCATTCACATGCAAACTCACCTTGTGCCCCTCCTGTAGATAATTTTTAAAAGTCATTATTGGATATCCCAAATTCGATCATTGGTATGTGTAGGCATACTTAAAGGAAAACGTAACAGACTTGAGCCTGCTATTATGCATGATCAGAGTGTGTGGGTTTGGGTGGTTGAGTGATGAGTCACCTAAGTGACTAACTAACACGTGTTATAAAGAATAATTACGTGATCAATTAGAACATCATACCTCTGCCATTCTTTTATAATGATATAGAAAAATCAAGTTCCAAGTGCTAAAGATGCCTTCGTCTAATAGTTCTCAAGTAGGCTAAAAGATGGTGAACTCTGGGGGGAAAAAGATCAATTAGCAACACAGAAACAAATTATATGATGAAAGAATCATACTTGTACACATAGATTGCATCCCTCAAGACATAGGATTTTGCAACACCCTTTCTGCACCTTAATAGCTTTTCTTAAATCAACATTCTTTTTTATACATCTTCAACTACCATTTTTTTTCATTCTGTGTTTCCTACTTTCATATAGGCTTCAAGATGTCTGCAGCTCATAGCAAATATTTGGACAACACAACCGCACATAAGACAAATCTCTTAAGTAAGATAATCAAATGATAGTCAAGTATAGAAAAGAAGATAATTTATAAGCACATAAGCTCTCTTTGATCAAACAACAGTGTATCCACTTCCGTGATATGAAACAAATTATAATTTTGAAACAAGTCAAGTCAAATAATTTATTGGTGTCTACATGATTTTATAAACTGATTTTGGTTTCCGTAATCATAAATGTTACCAGGCACTGTCTTTTCTATCCAACAAACGATTTTTTTTAAAGAAAGACGCAATATTGAAGTGTTGTAAAATGAGACCATAATCACACAGAAGTCAAAACGCTACTCATATAGATAACAAATTTAGCTTACTGATTGAAGTGCAAGTAAAAGTGAAAACCACACAACTCCATGTTCAATGCATAACCTCGGTTATTGAGTCTAAAGTGTGATTAACTGATTATGTCTTCAAATGCTTCCGTAACTGCAAGTGATGATCCTAACCATGAAAAAAAAAAACAAATTAATACCAAATAACTAAGGCGTCTGCTTTCTTTCTTTTGCTTTTTATTTTTTAATATCTTGCCTCCACGATTATAAGAATGTTACATATAATTTTGTCAAAAGTAGAAGAAAATTCAATGTATAGAACTTAAAACCAAACGCTTAGATAGGAAAAACTAATAATGAAATCTGTCATTGCTACACGAAATGTGCATGCTTATTCCTTAAATTCAAACGAAAATCTTGAAATATAAGCAACTATACCTTTGTGTGACAATATCCCTCTTTGCAAGCATCAACATCAAAAAAACACAGTAACCATTGTTGCACATAGATGCTTGCGAGTGTGCCCACTAACTATTTGACGAGTCCAGTTGTAAATTGTATCGTTTGTAGCTTCCTCAACCTTTAATTTTGATATAAATGATGCTATATGGTTGAATCCTAAAGCTTAAATGATATAAACTTTCAAACCTTTTCATTTGTTCGCAGCTCCAGGTAACTGCGCATCTCAATTTGCAACCTGAAACATTTTAAGCTTGTAAAAGAGTTATTTCCGTGAGTTAAGAGCAACATCTTATATAATTACCTTTTCTTCTGACACAAAATAGCAGTCTGTGCCTTCTTATGGGCAGAGCTGATAATTCCACTCTTGTGAGATGATACCAAATGTGAAAACAAGAAAAGCCAGTGCCTTGTCCTCTCCTTCAATGAAAGTGAAATGGGAAACAAATCCTCTTCAAGCACATGCTCTATGATTTGAGGCCTGAGAGAGGTATTTCACAAAAGTTACATATGCACGCATGAAAATTATGTCAATCAAGATTTGCCAATCTACATACCCAAACTTTGTGTCTTCGTCATAGTAAAGCATCAGAATACCACAAGGTATTTGTTCAAAGTCTACACTTAAGTTCATGACACTACTACAAACTGAAGCTAATGCAACACTTTTAAAAATTGTTGCCTTTTTATTTAAGTTTGCTCTAAAGCAACACATTGACAATAAGTGTTGCATATAATGATTTAATGCAACACTTTTTTTAAAGTGTTGTCATTTTTACTAAAAAAATGCAACAATTTTCTAAAGTGTTGCAATTTTTACTGAAAAAATGCAACATTTGTTTAAAATGTTGCATATTTCAATAAAAAATGCAACACATTTTTAGAGTGTTGCAATTATAATGAAAAAGTGCAACACATTTTAGAGTGTTGTATTTATAATGAAACAAATGCAACACATTTTTAGAATGTTGCATTTATAATGAAAAAAATGCAACACATTTTTTAAAACATATAATATTTTTTAAGTGTTGCATTTATAATGAAAAAAACATGACATGTTTACTACTACAAAAACTCTATTCAAGCCCCTTTATTATAACCAGGTTAAGAAAAAAAACTTTAAAACCTTGCTACAACTTAATCCCGTGTTTTTTAAACACATAAAGCCCGTTTTTTTTAAAAAAAAAAACCGGGTCCTATTTACAACAGAAAGACAACACACATTTTCATCCTCCTAATACACTAATTTTTTATTTTCCCGCTCTTTTTCCAAAAATAAAAGAACTTAATTTTAAAAAATAGTAAAATAAAAGAATTTAATTTTAAAATAATTTTTTTACAATAAAATTTAAAAACTTTAGTATACAATAAACTTTAAAAACTTTATGAAATTATAATTAAATACTTTAGTATACAATAAAATTTAACAACTTTTTATTATCAAATCTTTATATGTTAGTTATGAAACTTTGACACATTAAAAAAATAATCATTCAAATTTCAAATGCATTTTCGTTAATAAAAATTTGTATTAATATTTTCCAAAACTTCAATAAATGTTGAAAAATTTATTAAGTTGACGGTAGAATTGTTGTATCAAGTTTTAATCAGTCAGACAATAAATATGTATTATTAATAAAAAATCTTCAACAAGAAAACTTGTATATGGCTTAATTTAAAATCTTTGACAAATTTATATAATTTAAATTAATATATTTTATAAATATTAAAAATACAAAATAATTATCATAATAATACATGTTAGACGGTAGATATTCTTGAACACCCTCTCACCTTCTCTATCTTCTTTCTCTCTCTACCGAACCCCTACTCGCTTCTCCGGCCGCCGCTCACCGTCTGCCGCCGCTCACCTGCAACTAGTAACACTACTGATTTCTCCATCCCCCTCTCTCTCACTCGCTCCGTCTCCCTCTCAAAACGAACGACAGCGGCCACAAACCTAGCACCGCCGCCGCCGCCACATTATGTCTCCGTCACCACCCTCGGCCTCACTCGCTCTCCCTATCACTCAATCACTGCAATCGATGCTCATTCATCTGCCATCACCACACAACCACCGCCACTGAACAAGGAATGTCCGTTGGTGCAGCGCCGCCACTAGAACCGCCGCTTCTCGTACTCGCCGCTGCTCGCCAACAACGGTTTCATTTCACAATCATTGCTACCGATTTCAATTTCTTCTGTTAATGGGTTTCGTTTTTGAATCTTATGGGTTTTGTTCTTTTGAATCTGTTGAAGTTAGGCTTTCTGTTTGAATGTGAGTTAGGGTACGAATGTTTCTGATTTCACTCCATTAATCCTTTAATGTTTCTGCATTAGATATACATGAATGTGTTATGTAGGGGTGCATTTGATGATATTTGCATTTACATCAACAGCTCCATTTCCTTTTCCTGAAAGAAACAGAAGTCAGAAAGAAAAATGCTGAATTTATATGTTGATTGAATATCCCAACCATCTCGTGCAGTTCTCATATTATGCAAGTAAATTAATTCATACATTTTCCTAAATTCACTTTCTGATTATTGACCTTAATTTGTTGTTTTTAGTTCTTGAAAGTATCAAGTATATATACATTTCTTGCTCTTTGATCATTCTTGTCTAATTTTCAGTTTCTTATGGATGTTTTAATTGAAGGGTAAACGGGATAGATATCTTGTCTTATAAAACTAGTAGAATGGTGATGCATTTGGTTGTGTTAGTGGGTCTTTACTATGGGTGTGTTTGATTCAATATGGGTGTATTTGAGATTGTTGGCCTTGATTTTAAGGATAGAAATCGGTTGTTAATGTGAATCATGACAGACCCTTAACAATTGATCAAGATATTTCTCTTCTTTTTTGCTTATTTCTTTCTCCAAATCAGAGTAAAAAGAGAGTTAACGAAGAGAAAAGAAAGCATATTGGTCAATCTGCTATGAATTGTATGTTCCAATTGTTTCTAGTTTATTAGATATTGATGTGTCGGTGTAGCTTCCTTCGCTTGGTTCACTTTTGAGGAAGATCTTATATTAATGATAGAAAAAGATTGTTAAATCTTCTACTCAGGCAGCAACTTATTTGTCAAAAAAAAGACCCACTTATTGGTACATCAATTAGTAAGCAACTTTTCCATTTATCTAAGATTTAGCAACCAACTTTTTTCTTTACACATTATAGCAGTTAACTTGTAATATATTATATATTTTAGTATTCCTCAACCGGTTACCGAATGATTGTTCACGTAAGCATAAACTCAATCAAATAAGTGTTCTAAAATATTATTTGGCGTAGTGACGGGAAGAAAGCAGAGACATGAAGAAAGTAGAGTCGTAGACGGTCGCTTTTCTCACAATCGGTCAAGAAGAATCTACTCAATCGATCAAGAAATCAATCACGATGATTTTCTATTGACTGATCGCCAAGGTAAGTGTTCTATTCATTCCAAAACCGTTGTTAATCGATGTTTTTCTCACATTCGATCAAGAAGAAGCTTTCCTGTGAATTAAAATTGATATATCGATGTCTCTAAAAAAACTTGAACCGGTGACAAAATAAAGGGTTGCGGAAGTTGACCCATATCATTATGTTGTTTACCTTCTATCGATTTGGTTTGGACTAACAGAAAGATGAAATTGAACATCTGGTCATACTTTTGACTATTATGATTGAATTCCATAGACTTCACCCTGTTGCTAATAATTCAAGAATAAAAAGAGTTAGATATTTGATGAAATGATAATGGGATAACATATAATTAATTAATAGAGTGTAACTTTTATATTTGTAGTTAAAGGAATTCTGTTACACTTGCAAGAGCTTGGTTGCAACTACTATCTATTGCTGTCTTTACTGTAGAAAAAGTAAAAAACATGAACTGATGAACCCCAAGCTCAAACAACGAATGCATGCCCCTGGTACGTTTGGTTGGCCCAAAAATCTTTATCATCACATAGTCTAAAAAAAAATAAGCTGATGCAACTCTAATCATGTGAGGTTATATTTGAATAACAATATTAATCATGATGATGACATGATAAACAGGTCATACAAAGATATAATCTGAATATAAAAGTGGCTCAAAGTCTATAAAGACAAAGAATAATTAGAACCTAACTGAAAGACAGATGCAGAAGCTAAATAGCCAAGGTGAGTTATAGATTTACATGTTACACATTGCCTTATCACACACTAACCCGTACAAAAAAATCCGCCCATATGTCAAGCATGTTAACTGTAATATCTATAATCTCACTAAGCAAAAGCTTACCGTTGTTGCATATCTCTCCTTACAGGTAAAAGCAAAGTCAAGACTTGAAGTGAACACGTACCTAAGTGACCAAGACCGGCAACTCGAAGTGACACCTAACCACTACTCGGACTACATTTTGGGTACTGATAGAAGACAGACTGTTGGGATAACTGGGTAGTCCATATTGTATTATAATGACAGACGATGTAATAGATTAGTTAAATGATGACTGTAACCTTATATCTACTTGTAATAACTTTGTTTTAATCTTGTCCTGTAATTATAGTCCACTTTTATTTAATGTTATCTTAGTTCTACAATTAATACTACATTGCTAGCTGGGACCTAATGGTAAGACTCTAGATGCAAAATAAGCGTCATACAATGTATCATTTATATTTATATAATGACAACATTTGATAAGTGTTGCATTTGATAAGTGAAGTGTTGCTTTAAGTTGGTAACAATAAATTAAAAGTGTTGCTTTATAGTATAAAAAATGTTGCATTTAAAAAGTGTTGCATTTAGAAATTAATGGCAACACATTAAAAAGTGTTGCTTTAGAATATAAAAAGTGTTGCATATAAAAAGTGTTGCATTTATAAAATAATGGCAACACTTTTGAAAAGTGTTGCATTATCTAGTGAAAGTGTCGCTTTAGACCTAAGGCGACGTTGGCTAAGGTGGCACTACATAAAGTGTCGCATTAGGCTTATAGCAACACTTTTAAGGCCTAACACAACACTTTTCCCATGTTGCTTTAGGTTCATTTTGTTGTAGTGTGATGACGGGAAAAAAAAGGTTTTAGATTAAGTCGGGGGTCCCAACCCCGGGCTGATGTCACACCACACAACACTCAGTGGGTTTTTTTAATGCGCCGGGGGTCCCAACCCAGGCCTGATCATATTTAAAAAAACTGTTATTTTATTTAATATTTTAATAAAATCAGTTATTTTTATAAAAAGTTCAACATTTAATAAATAAAAGCAAACCTGAATATTTATTTATCAGTCAATTACGTAACCAAAGTCAATCATATATAAGTGAATGTGCATGTTCCCCGTTAGCTCTTTAAAAATATGTTTATGATTAACATCAACCACCAATACCTTATATCAGACTAAACCGCCAATTTTAATGATCATATAAACACATTTAAGGCAAACAATTTAATAATTCATTATATAACTGAAAACAAACCTGAATGTAATTCACATACGTGAGAAGCATGGACACTTCTAGATGAGAGATTAAAATCCCTAAATTTCATAATACTATATGGATCCTTAGCCATTCTGGTAGTGGAAATAGTGATCGGTCCTTCAGCCTGAAACATCAAGAATTATCTTAAAAATTAGTTGTCAGAAAATAAGAACAAATTCTGAATACAACATCAAAATACTCTGATCACAAACCAAATCCATATCACATGAAATCGATGTTCTTTCAATGCACTATTAACGATAGGCAAACCTTATTAAAAATACTTCTCTGCATACAGAAACATCCTTCCTCTATTTTGAGGAAAAAGAGTAAAAAAAAAAAGAGCTAACTTCCATCAAACTGCCTTCATTCCAAGAAGGTCACACTTATTTTATCCCTAGTGGTCAATGACTCACTGTCCCATGGTTTTTGGCTTGTTTCCATCAACAGTGTCCCATGTTGGCTCCTTAATCCAGAAATTTAGATTCCAATGTCAAAACAAAATGTATCACTAATAAAGTTTACAAACTCATCATCATTAAAGCCATTAATCCTGATTAATCAAACCTATAAGAATAAAATTTGCCAGAAAGTCAAGTGATCAAAAGTTCATAGTAGTAGTTGCACCAGATTGATCATCATTGTCCCCCTCTCCAAAGTCTCTTGTAATGTCTTCCCATTCCACTAAAGCCATTTTAACTAAAATATTACCCATATTGTAGGGCCTTGAATGCTTCACATGACACTCATATAGCTCCTCCTTGAGGTTTGCATCCATACATATTAAAATATTTCACATAACATATATTCATTGAGCAGTCATACACTAATGATACTAAACGGAACATATATTCAAATCATATTCTATTCAAATATGCATTTATGAAACCAAAATAGAAAAACTGTGAAAATCTAAAATCTACACAATAAAACTCAAATCATATTATGTCAAATATGCATTTATGAAACTAAAATAGAAAAACTATGAAAACCTAAAATCTACACAATAAAACTCAAATAATATTCTATTCAAATATGCATTTATGAAGCCAAAATAGAAAAACTCTACAACTTGATTACAAAACAACAACAACAACAACAACAACAACAACAACAACAACAACAACAACTACTACTACTACTACTACTATCTACCTGGATTAAAGTCCAATGGTATAAAGATTCATTCAGAGTACAGTTTGAGTGGACCAATAGCCTTCCAAGAACACGAGATGGGATTTTGCTTCATACACAAAAAGAGTGTGTTGTCCACCCTATTACCAACTATGAAACTTCTAAGTTGTCATGTATTGATGACCAGAAATTGCTTGTTCAGATGATATAGCTATTAGCAAAGACAACAAGGTCAAAAGTGGCCAAAAATATCTACCATTCACCTGTTAAACACAACCATGACCTACCTCTCATCTCCTGCTTCTTAACACAATGTTTAGAAGGCCAAATGAAAATATAACTGCAAGCAGGCCATTAGTGTAAAACCACTGTAAAAATGATAATTATGCAATATTTTACAGATGAAGGAGACCAAAGCAGAAGCAATTAAAGTAGAAAATAGAAGAATTGCAGAAGGCATTAATGTAGAAGATATAAAAGCAGGACCCCTGAGAAGACAAACTAAAGTAGAAGAATCTGAGAAGAAATCAAAGCAAAGAGCACCACAACAGAAAGTAGATTATGGAGATAGATAATGACGATTGATGTTGAAGAAGAGGTCCGAGAGGAGAACACATGTGGTTTCTTCTGCGTATGAATCGAAAAAGGAAGAGTGGAGGATACAACATGGGTAATTAGCTAAAGTAAATTTTAGATTCTTGAATATTGTATTGGGAAATAGGATAAAAATAAATTACAATTTAACACCAAATATCCACTGTAACAAATTGGTTCAAGAGTGGTTGCAGATGTTAGATGTGATCAATTATACACTGCTAAGGAGGCTGCATGGTGACCACAACGACAACGAAGGTAATGGTCTCTAATTCATATAGATATAACCAACCAATTGTCGATCAGACACATTTGTTCATGGCTGAGAATTTGCTTAAATTATGTTCTAGAAACAGAAGCCACATCAGATGAATGTTACTGTAGGTCAACCATTGCGAGTTTAAATCAAGCTTCGTTTATAGAAGACCTGATATGATGTACATGTTTTTGTTCACTATGTTTAACTTTTTTTTTTCGTATTTTTATCCATAAACATTAGTTAATAATTCAATGAAATTGACATGATGACCTCACGTTGTAAGGAAACATAAGCATTGAAGTACTGACAAGCTATAAGTATAGTTATTCTGCCAAACAATATATAATCACTTCAATAATGTTCAAGTAATTTTAAAATTCAAAACAACAAAAATTAGGCAAAGTAAAATTAGGCACAAAACATTAAACCTACAAAAATTAGTAAGATTAAATATTGGAGCATTGTGCTTAGAATTTGTAGCAATAATGAAATCTATAGGTTCATGTACTGGGACAGAATCATTCAAAAGAAAACAAGAAGTCCACATTGCTCCCCAACAAAATTACTTTGGTTGTTAAAAGAAGATCAACGACAGAATGATCAAGTCCTTGATGTAGAAATACAAACTATAAGCACCCCAAATAGAAAAGAAATCAATCATTTGATTCTAACCATTTATTATTTCTCCGTACATGACAAGAATGATGGGGAAGACGTAGATAATAGTAAAAACAACCTTATGAGTTAAAAAAATAGGATTCGAAACATGTCAACTGATTGTATCTAAATAACTAATGTAGTAAAAAAGAAAAGCATATATGGAAGAATCACTCAATACTTGAAAGAATTCAATTTTAATGTCACTTTGCTAATTCAATCACCCCTCAATAAAAGTCAAAAGGATAAGATGAATGAAGTAAATTTTTCAAAAAAGATTATTATTTTGGAATGTTCTCATATTGATTTTGTCCTAGCTAAAAGAATATATCGCTTGTTTGGTTATGTAATGAAAAGATTACCCATATAGCAAATGGGCAAATAGATTAGAGAAATTTGCATTATGTAGTTTTTGGATTTTCACACTGTAACAACAAAAAATAGAAGAAAAATGAATTATTACCTCAAAGACTTTCTCAATGTAGGCTTCTTGGGCTTATCACCTTTGATGTATCTTTCATAGTATTGCAATATAAGAACAATAACATATAAGGATGTTTTAATGAACCAGAAAATAACTAAAATGCTAAAAAATGATCTTTCAATGAAGCAGAAAGTGTCAATTTGCATCTCCTTGTAGTAGTAGTAGTAGTAGAAAACTTAATGTGGGAAAACTCATTCCATTTATCAAGTCCCGCATTAATCAAATGACAAGTACTTCATCCCAATCATATGCTGAAGATGATCGGTGACTAACATCCTCGTCTCATTTTAAATTCGGTATATTGTTGAGTCTATATGTTACAAAACCCTTAATTTACATGGTTCAAAAATTTTTCCAGTTGCCATTGTTATGGATATTAATCATATCTCCTACATGTGTCTAATTCATGTAATGTGTCATCTACAAGATAATTGGTTATAATGCAGGAATCTAAGTGTTATTAAACCTTGTATAAACTTTAAATACCTTGACAGATTTACAGAAAATTATGATAAGCAAGAAATTTACCAATTTTGTTGAAGATACGATCGAAACCCAATTACATTATTTTTTATGCTCATGACTTTGTACGATAAGAGAAGGAATAAGAGGATTCAAGTGGAACTCAAATGTCTTCAACCCCGGTTCAGTCCAGTTTGTGATTACATGAAGACGAAGTAAACCCACACGAATCACTTTATTATTCACAAACTAAAATTCTAACCTGAAATTGGAGGCGATAATACACAAATTGGTTGAAGAAAAGGATATTGTAACCCAACTCCATTCGATTATGCTTTGCTTCTGCTTTTGCTGGATTGGGTGAATATGAACCAAAGTTGAAGTGTAAATCAAAGAAACACAGGAAATGAGAATTTGGAGAAGAAAAAAATTGGTAACCTACCTGACCCAGACGACGAAGACGCAATCGAAGGCCTGAGGATTGGAACAAAATCGAAGGTCTGGGGATTGGAAATCAATCGAAGGTTGAGAATTGAAAGATTGAAATCGTAGGATTGAAGCATGGATAGAGTAAAAATTGAAAACCTAGATTTGCCTTTGAAAAAGTGAAGAGAAGGAAACGTAGAATATGAAAGTAAACTCACCTGCAAAAGCGAACCTGTAAGGCGATTTGAAGCAGAATGAAGGCGATACTGGTTTGTGTTGGTGCTTCTACAATCGCCGCTGCCTCATCGAACTTGTAGGAGAAAACTGTCGAAGGATGTTGCGAGGCTGGAAAATGTATCTGCTGCTTAGGTGATTCAAAGCACAACCAAATCATGGAAATAACCAGAGGTAGAAAGGGCAACCTCGAACAGGAGCGACACTGCTTCATCTGAATTACAGGAGAAAACCGCAGAGGAAGGAGGAGAACGTGGGAGAAAGAGTACAAAGGTGTCAATTTTTAATTGGGTTTGTTATGAATTTTCAAGTTTGGATGGTAACCGTTTAAGCTCCTTTATTATATAGTAATATATATATATATATATATATATATATATATATATATATATATATATATATAGGGAGAGATTCTTTTAAGAACCTCAGAGATGGTGAGAACTTAGGAACCTTTTAGAGCCCTTGGATCAAAAGGGTATTTTTGAAAGAAAAAAAATATTATCTTTCTCTTTCCGCCTTTTTTATTGTATCCACCAAAAAGTTTAAACAGGTTATCTTTAACTATTCAACGATCAAAACAATATCCAAATATAAATATGTTGGGAATTCGTATCGTTTTTCATAATAAACATAAAGATTAATCGAATTAGTGCACAATGGAAGATTTTAAAAATTACGAATTCCGTACACGGTTCATCAAGTAAAACATAAGATAAGTAAATGTGAAGCATATAAAAATCATATATATGTATTCGATGACAAGAATACACGAATGAGATACTTTCGGTATCTACCGGTGATGACACGATCGAGCGGCGCCAGGTACACAATCAAACACACGAAGAATGGGAAAAACACACACATAATTGTGTGTGTTTGGTACGGCCAGAAAACACACCTCACACAAACTCATTTTGTGGGCATTTTGTTTTGTTAAAACCCTACACACAGTGGGTCATTTGTGTGTGTGTGTGTGTGTGTGTGTGTATGGTTGTATGTTTTAATTAAACCTTATATAAGTTTAATCAAACTCTAATATAATAATATAATATATATCTTAATAATTATCTTTATTAATTAAACCTTATACAAGTATCTCTATAATTATATATCTATCAAATAATTAATCACCCATTAATTTAATCTCAATAATCATTTCGTGTCATAAACAATATCCAAAATTATTTATTCAATCGTTTGATTGCATCTGCTCAGTTGTGCTCATCGGTGTGACCCTCAAGTGTTTGATGAAGTAGTATTGTCATCTTTACACACCATACACTAACATACTCCCACTTGTGTAAGACGACATATTGTCCTGCAGCATGCGCCTAAAGAAGGTCATGGCTACACACTATAGGCAACCAAGGTCATAAAAAACTCTGACTCCCATTCGGGCATTCTTGTTGAAACAGCTTTCCAAAAAGAAACTTAGGTTATATCCCATGCATCGCAATATTTCAATGTGAAAGCTATGCATGGATTAGATCAACCGTAGCAAACACGATTATGTTTCTTGACTTCCTAATATCATACTGAACTATAACAGACAGATTAGAACACATCAATTCTATCCGAGCATGGCCATGCATTTCTGTCAGTATCGATCGCCGAGGGGTCCAGAAATGTCTCTTCTTAGTTAAAAGAAGATGCAAATCCAGTATTGACTATCTAGGCCTCCAGCACGACTCCTACTGCAACCAGCCTCGAACTGTTATGATAACCCAGTTATGGATGATGTTAGGTTAGGCCAAGCATAAAACAGCACCCGCACTAAAGTACGTACACATCTCAGGTACTAAGGATTACCTTTTTGAGATGACTCATGACTATGATCCACAAGTGGTCTCAAGCGGTGGGTCAATTCAATATTTGTTCGCAACAAATACCTGTGAATTTGGTTCAACCTTTGATATATTTATCACCCATGAATATCAACCAAAAAGCACAGTAGCCCTTTAATTCTCGTGGTTCCCATGACAACAAGCAACTATAGAATAATTTTAGAATAACTTCAAATTTATTCTTAGATTTTTAAAACACGCAAAATAGAACGACAATTAAAGATATCATGTTGATCTCCTTTATCTCAATAAACACAACATGACTTTCATCAATTTAATGCTATTGTTCATTTATCAAATGTAAGGGTAATATGATATATCGGAAAATTAATTTCAGACATGATCTTATTGGGGGTGTTCTCTAGTTAACTGACTTAACTTCCATTACCGTTTATCTTTGAAAAATTACACTAGTTCTTTATTACAAGTTCTTGTAATATTATTCAGATCTATTCTGAATCTCCTTACAAATTTATATTCATTATCTATAGAGGAACTGATAAATCACTCATAAAGACACCATGATTAAAATTTAGGAGCTCTAGCAATTCAGATTAATTGCTACTAGTGATATGTTTAGATGTTTAGTCTTGAATCTGACAGTATGCGGTTTATATATCTTAACAAGATATCTTAACTTAATAACATTGTGTTCAACATTTGTGATATGTATCCATAATCACCAGAACCTGGTTATCTACAACATTTCATTGTGGTGTTCCGTCAAGTTTGTCGAGTTTTTAAATAAGTCAAAGGCTATTACTTGACTAATCATCACACAAGTTGTATACATTTCACATGTAATTTTATAAAATGTGATTACTTCTTGTCTAAACAATCCTGACTTATCAAGTCCTTAATTGTTTCCGACTAGTTAAGTGAATTAACTTCCATGTAACTCTTTTACATGTAATTTTGCATTTTATTATTCTCATCTATATAATCAAGCGTGACTATCCAACTCATATAATCTCTTGAACTAACTTTCAAGAATTAACAAGTTCAATGAAAACTGCATTTGAACACTTGAACAATTTACACAACAACAGAGTAACCCTTTTTTATCTGAATATGACTACTAGCTTGTCCGATGTAACATCCGGCACTAAACCAGGTTAGCAACTATGACCTAATAAGTATTTACTAGCCAATTATAACCTAATCAGTGGTCATTAGCAATTAATCAAAGAGATTAACAAAGTTCATAAGGAAATTCAATTCAATTAGAAACAATTTCATCGGTGCGATGAATCGGCAAATTAATTAATCCGATCGATTTGCGATATGATGGATTAATTCAACTAAGTACATAATTAAATTAAGATTAGTGACACTAATCATGCATTAACAAACTTACTTAACATTAATTATGCAAGACTAAAACAATTCATTAAACTAATGCATTTATAAGTATTTATGAAATTACATAAAAAGGAAAATACAAGAATACATTTTGAAATACTTTTATACAAAAAAGAAAAAAAGAAAAATACATCATTATTACCCTCCTATGGCTGGCCACCATAGGAGGTACACACCTTCATTTGACTTCTAATATTTTATTGAATCAACCTTGCACCATCAACATCATCTTTTTCATCCATGCTTATATAAACTTGCACACAACCTCCAAGTCTACATCAACTTTAAGACACATTTTCTATATAAATAGAGGATCCTCCTCTCATTTCATTCACACCGTTAAAACATCACAAATACACTCTCTTCCTCTCTTGTTGGATTCGGCCAAGAAGCAACAAGAACACCAAAAAGTTGCAACTTCTTTTGTTCTTCAAGTTTCAAGTGTTTTTGGTACAATAAAGTTCAAGCTCAATTATTCTACTCATTTTCATTCTTACTTCATCAAAGTAAGTAAATACTAACTTATAACTACTTATATTTATGTTTATATAAGTCTTGCATAATATATATAATCAACAACAACAACAAGTTTCATAAAAACTCAAGTTAAAAAATCACTAGTTTTGTTTTAAGTTTGTTTTCTCAAATGTGTTTATAAATATATAAACACATTATGTAAGTATAAATATTATGAAAACAAGTTATATAAATGTGTTTTATAACATTTTATACATGTGGATTTTGAATAAACAACAAGAATCACAAGTTGTTTCAAGATTATGAAATCCGGATTTTCGGCAGAAATATTACGTCGACTTTGAAAAATCATAACTAATTCATAACTTAACGAAATGAGTTGATTCTTATCTCAAAAGTTAGATCTATGTCTTAACCAAAAATCTAGAGGTTTTCATAATTTAATATGGAGTTTGAAACCCCCAAATATTATTTGGGAACCCGAAAGTTTGACAGCTCAAAAATGGCCAACATAGGGTTATTAATGAGCTTTTTCCCCAACCTAAACACCTCGAAAAATGGTCGTTCTTAACTTTAAAAAAATCTTTGTATATAGTAGTTTTATGTCTATGAAAACCAAAGCCCAAATCATTTTGGAGCTTGGTCGAAAACAGCCTCAAAGTAGGCCAAAAAACCTTTAAAAAGCTAGAAAATTATATATATATAAACTTGACGTTTTAAGTGGGTTTTATTTATAAACTTGTAAAGTTGGGAGATTTAAAACATAAAAACCTTTATACATACATATTATCATATATGGGAGTTATTAAGTCCCTCATATCATTTAGGACTCGGTTAAACACATCCAGTTTCATCACCCATCAACAACGCAAATTTTCATTTTACACTCGTATTTGTTATCGCACTCACGGTGAGTCTTCATAGCCCCTATTTTCACACTGTTATATTTTGGGGTGAAATACATTCTTTGTTTTCATATGGACACAGAAATTACTTCATTTCTATTATGTATTACACATGTGGTTCCACCAGCCCTCAGATCATGAACCGTTAGTTACATTTTTCGGTAAGCGCAAATATATTATGGATAGATCTATCGGGATTAATGTCCCCCACCTAGGTTGGTCGCTCCAACTGCTAAAGGGTGCATATATATTTAACATTACGGTATTACATTGGGGAATACTGCACGGGAAAAACTCATAATTAAGTTTCGGTTGCATGATGGTTTTATGTAATACATAACATGGAATTTATGTTTTATAAATTCAAACTCAACTATTGATGTCCATACAAGTCATATTTACGTGTAAACCTATGAACTCACCAACAATTTTGTTGACGTATTTTAGCGTGAATTTTCAGGAAATTAAGGCACGTGCAAAGCATCGGAAGCATTCCAAGGCTTCCGTTCATTTTGGAGTCACATCATTTTCAAAAACTCGGAGATTTATTTGCATCATTTTTGTTAATTTAATTATGAATTTAAATCTCTATAGCTTGCGAACTACTCTTTATCATTTTCGGGCTATGTAAAACATTTCTATATTTTGAAGTTATATCAATGTATTTTTGAAAACATCCATATAATGGTCGTTCACTTGATTATGACTATGCTTCCGTGACGTCACGCTTCATTGCCAACCGGGGTAACGGGGTGTGACAATTTGGTATCAGAGCCATAGTAATAGTGAACTAGGTTGCATTGGTACCCTAGTCTATAACTACACATAAGTCTTGCAAAAGTTTTGAAAATATTTTGTAACTAACTAAAAGACTATAAATGGACCTTGATAACAGAAATATGTCAAACAACACAATCATCATCCTGTTTGACTCCGAAGATGAGTACGCCCCTTTGAGCCCGGAGGTCACGGATGTGTTCACAGAAGAGGACCCATCCGAGGAAGAAGAGGAAGACCCATCCAAAGAAGAAAACCCGATGGAGGACTCCGAGGAAGAACCCATGGAGGTTGACAAATCCTCCAGCGGATGAGGAGAACAGTCCGAAGAGGACCCGCCAGCACCAGTGGCCCCCTCTACCGTCCCATACCTCCCATCTGTACCGTCTCACCGCACCTACCGCCCCCACCCCAATGGCCCACTCATGTTGTTCACACCAAGGAAAAGGGTAATAATGCCACAACGGGAGTCTATCCCGACTCCTGTCCCTCAGCCAAGCCCACCGCAACGGCGACGGCTAGATGCCCGCCGCTGGGACTGGATGCCCAATACCCTCCAGGAATGAAGTCGGGATGAGGGAATCCCCTCCCAATTTGAGATCGGAGGACCATCCTCTGCCCCGACCCCACCGCTCACTCAGGAGCCGGCTGATCAGACCGTACCTCTTTTAGTAGCAAGGTCTTCACGGCTCGACCTCCAAATCAAATTACTTAACCAGGATACTGGAGAGATGACTGCTCATATAGAGCGGGAGGAGTTGCAAAACTCCAATATCCATTGGGCCAACCAGCACGCCCTCAGTATTCAACAGGACGGGCTGGAGGAGCTTCGGCAACAACTAGCCGAATACGAGGCCCGCAATGAGGAGCTAACACGGCGCCTCAATGTATTAAAGCAGGGAGAGACCCCCGATCACTCCCACACCTAGTGCCCCCTTATCTTTGTAATGTTAGGAATTATTATGTAATAGCGTAGGACTTCAAATTTTTGGGTAATAACCCGCCCTGATGTAAGAAATTATGAATTAGTAATGAAATTTCAAGTTATTTATGAATCTGTGTTTGATGATTATAGAATTGTGCCCAAAGAAAACTTGAATCTTTAAGACTCAACTTCTCACACTATGCTCTTTCCTTTAAACTTTAAGATAATGCCGCCAAAAAGAGCTATGAACACTGCCGAGATTGAGCAACTGGTCGCCCAACGAGTGGCAGCAGCTATAGCCACTTACGAAAACCCAAGACCTAGTTTTCTGATCAAGTTCTTCAAAAGTGGTCTAGAAAACCCACTGCATCGGGCGACAAATTCCTTTGGGAAAAAGAAGAAAGATGTCGACAAGAAGGCATAGTTTCAGTTAAATTCATCAAAGAACAACAACAAGAAGACGGCGACGAGGAAGAAGAAGAAGCAGAAAGGGGTTTAGACGAGTCAAGAATCATCAACCATTCGTTTGCGGCCGACCACGTAAAGTTTGATTCTATCAAAAGCGATTGCTCCCTGGGTTTAGAGAACTAAACCCCAGAAACAAAATGTTGATTCGGAAGATGGGAATTCTCGAAAAGATGGTGATAGAAGTAAAATTGATGATGGGATTGTTTTATCCGAGTCAAGAGCCGTGGGTTACTGGTCATTGAGTGACTCAGTGAGCGATGGTGGAAGAACTACTAGACCTAGTTATGGGATTTCTGTCTAGAAAGGGAATCTTGAAAGGGTTTTTGTTGAAGATAATGAAAGAGTTTCAAATTAGGGTCAAGAACATCAAATTACTGAGAGGGTTCCATGGGAGAGAGAAAGAGATTTGTTTAATAGTAGTAGTAATACACCATTAGCAGATAAATTGATACATGAATTCGAATTGAAGAGAATGAGAAACATAGCCGGGAGAATGGTGGATAGATTTAGAGTTGGTGCTGTTGGGGTTACACAGGAATTGGTGGATTTAATTCATGAAAAATGGAAAAGGGATGAGGTTGTCAAGTTGAACTTTAAAGGACCTTCTGCCTTGAATATGAAAAAAATCCATGAAAGTTTAGAGAGTAGAACGGGCGGCTTGGTGATATGGAGATCAGGCAGTTTGGTTGTATTATTCAGTGGAATGGCTTACAAGCTTCCCTGTGTACAGTCATTTACAGAGCAGAATTCAAAGGATAATGAAAATTTTACATGATGTTCATAATCCTTATGATCATCATGAGGGGGAGAAATGCTGAATTTCAGAGACAACTACTGAGTAGTTTGAAGACATTGGCAACAAATGTTCAAGAAAATAGTGACAACTACAGAAGGATAAGATGAATGACGATATCTTTTATATGATTGATCAAGGGAGAGAATCTAAAGTTATTCATGATTCAAGGGGGAGAGTTTGTTCGCAAGAAAAGAGAAGATCAAAAAAGAAGAGTTTTGAAGGTCAGAAAGAGATAAAGAAGTTCAGGGATCAAATAGAAAAGAATTGAAGTTCCTGATTTGAACTTTAATTGAAATAATTGCTTTCATCTCTAAGGGGTAGATTGTTGGGTACAAATGTAACTAGAGATGAAAACAATTAATTGTAATAAGTTCAGCGGTTATTTTGTAAATACATAATACTTGTATTGTGTATAAATAGGATTAGGTACTGTTGTTAGATATGATTGACAAGCGTGCATGTGATACGAATTAGAAGAATTACAGATTGAGAGGATTTTCAAGCAAGAAAGTCAAGAACCTAAATGTAATATTCTTCTCTCAATTCTAAGCATTTGATATTTTGTGTTTGATTGTTGTTCATAATTGTTTAATGTTGTATTGAATTGTTGAAAATTGAAATTATCAATTGGTATCAGAGTCTAATATGGTTCAATTTGGTGGTTTTTGATTCTGAAAAAGAAAATTTCGAACACTGTTATATATATTTTTTCGAAATCAAAAGAACAATTATGGTTTTTGATTCTGTCGATGAAATGAATTGAAAATTGGATTGAAGGTGGAGTTTTAATAGACGAATCAATTGAGATAAGTCTCAGATTTCAATTCCAAACACACAGATTTTAATTCAAAATTTTCTGATTTTTTGAAAAAAGTCGAATTCTTCAAGTTTATGTCTATTTTTTAAAGTTTAATATGAAATTAGACTAAATTTCTTTTCGAAAAGTGTTTCTGTGTTGAAACCGCATCTATGTTGTTAAATTGGTTCAATTGGTTAAATTTTGTTGAAAAAGTTTGAATTTGAACTTGGATTTATTGAAAACTATTAAAACTCGGGCAACATTAAGTTCTTAGTATTGACAAAGTTTTACAAAGAAGTGATTGAGTTTGAACTTAGCTTTGACCGAGTTTTATCAAACTTTGATCGAGTTTGATCAAGCTTTGACCGAGTTTGATCAAGCTTTGATTAAGTTTTATCAAACTTTGATCGAGTTTGATCAAGATTTGACCGAGTTTTGTCAAGTGTTGATCGAGTTTGATCAAGTTATAATCGAGTTTGATCACTTGTTGATCAAGTTTGATCAAGTTATATTCGAGTTTGATGATAGTGTCAACCGAGTTTGACATAGAGTCATTCGAGTTTCATAAGGCTTCAATCGAGATTGATCTTTCTTAATTCGAGTTCAATCTTTCAACATTCGAGTTTGATACTTCTTTCATCGAGTTTGACTATTCAAGAATCGAGTTTCATTCTTTTATCATTCAAGTTTTACTGTGTAACCTTAGCTGCTTAACGAAGCTTGAATCGGTTCGGGCAATTTTCGAGGCCTAATTCGACTCCAGAAAAAAGTTACAGGCGTTTTTCTGCAGAAAAGCTGAAATTTAAACGTCAAAAAGTCAATTCAAAGCTGATTTTCAAAAAAATCATCATTCATAGATACATCTTTCTGTGTTCATAGAGTTTCATCAGAAATCACTCACCAATTTTCCATAAAAGATCTTGGAAGTTCAATATCAACAATTCAAAATGGCAAATGAACATCTTTCAAAGTCTGAGCTGATTGTTAAACTTACTGAATCTGAAAAGATTCGTAAGAATAATTATGACATTCTTGTTCAGTTGAATACAGATAAAGCTTTTTCTTTACTTGATGTATCAAGACTGAAAGAAGAAATTGTGGGTTTACAAGAAAAACAAAAGCATTTGAATTCTCAGAATAATGTTCTTAAATTGAGAATATCTAAATTATCAAATGAACTTGATAATTTAAACAAGATAATTTTCAGAATACAAGTCAGTTAAAATAACTTTTTCCTGAAGGATCTGAGTTGTAAAAGAAAGTTAAAGATCTTGAAGAAACACTTTCTAAGACAAATCATAGGGATCAAAGTTTATTGGTACACTCAGTGTGACGATAGCATCTAGTTTTTGTAATAGATAGGGATTTATTAATACAAGTCATGATTGTTTGTTCATATTTATGTCTTAAGTTCATGATTGAGTATTGTTATCATATTTGCATGTTAAGTTCATGATTGTAAGATAAGTTCATGAGATATGAACTTATGAGAATAAGTTCACGAGGCTATGAACTTATGAGAATAAGTTCATGGGGCTATGAACTTATGAGAATAAGTTCATAAGACATATGTTATGAACTTAGGGCTCATAAGTTCGTACGAACTTAGACTTGATAAGTTCATACGAACTTATCTGCATGGGCTTGAACTTTTAAGTTTGTGGGCTTAGGCCATGCACGAACTTAAGAGTTATATCATGAACTTGTCTTTGCAATTTCATTAACACTTAGAGATTTGGCATTCATATTCGTGAGAGAGCATTCAAACGAATTCAGAGAGTTGCATAGCATTCCAACAGAGCAATACATCGTGCAGGGTCAATACGTGTTCGGTTAGCTATCTGTTCGGCTCCGTGTTCCGTGTGATCGATCCGTCAACGTTAAACAAGGATTCCGCACTCATTTGACGCCGTCACGCCTTGATAAATCCGTAGAGGGTGGACCTTACAAGTGGTATCAGAGCGTATATTTGATTGTTCATCGTGTTCTTCACGATTCGTTGAACATTCAAAGGTTTCTTGGCGTTATTACGTATAAATCACGTTTTTCTCGAAGTTTCTACATTGATTTGAGCAGTTCTTTTCATCCATAATCATCTTAGTTCATATATTCAGTGGGATTCATCGTTTTTAGCATTAAAAATGTTGAATTAATCTGAGTTTTTGAAAAAATTGATTTTTGGACGTTTTCACGAACTTGCGGCGCACGAAGTTAGTGGGATTTTTTAGGGGTTCACGAACTTGTTAGACACGCTCCTCCACGAACTTGCGGCGCATGAATTTGTCAGAGTTCACGAACTTATCAGTTTAGGGTTCTACGAACTTGACAGGCTACTAACTTGTCAGTCTCGAACTAGGGATTCACGAACTTAAAGACCACGAACTTAAAATCCTCGAACTTAATTTCAAACGATTTTAATTTCGTAAAACGAATTTAAATTAAATTCTTACGAACATAATCTAAGTCTGTACGAACTTGATTCAAAATAATTTTAAAAAAAATTTATTAATTAAGTTCGTGAACAAAAGTTTTTCGAGAATGTCAAGTCTGCACAAGTTTTTGGAAATGGATCACGAAGTAGGCAAATCCAATTCACCACCTAAGCTTATGAAGATCGAGGATTATTTTTGGTGGAAGGATAGGTTTGCGGACTTCGCTCGTTTTAACGATATGCATATGTGGATATGCATAGATGAAGGGTATGTTCCCCCTACATAAGAGCTCGAGGGCATGATGAAAGTTCTATCCTATCAACACATGAAAGATGAGGATAAGAAAACTTATGAAGCTGAAAATCGGGCTCTGTCGTCAATCAAAATGGCTTTACCTCTGGAGATTCTACATACATTTAAACATCACAGAACTTCTAAAGAACTCTGGGAGGCTCTAGAGAAGAGGTATGAGGGAAATCCAAAGGTGGGGAAGGGGAGAACTGAGTTGTTTAAACAACAGTTTGCGATCTTTAAGGGTTTGAAGTATTAAAACTTGGATGAGATAATCACAAGGTTCTATCATCTTCTGACCGAGCTTGATAATCACACAGTTGATTATCAAGAATCTGAAAAGATTTACAAATTTTTAGATGCGCTACCGGCAAACTGGGAGATGTACACTACTTTGATAAAGCATGATCAAGATAAGTTGGACACTCTCACTCTGGAAGAAGTTATCGGGACACTGAGGGCTTATAACTTCAAGATTCAAAAGAAGGAGATGGGATACGATCAGGTACAAGATCCTGAAATGTACTTCGGTAATTCTAAGACCTCAACTTCTATTGTACCTAAGTCGGGAGCTACAACATTCTATTCTGGTGAAGAAGAAGGCATACCTGGAGAAGTAGAAGAATCAAATGGTAGGGCCTTTCTAGGGTTTTCAAAACCAGAAGATCATCCACAAAGCTCAGGACCTTCATCTCAGGAATACACAAAAATGCCTATGAGTGCTAAGTCGGCAAAGGAGCAACTAAAGCTTTTGGCTTCGTTTGTAGCAGCATACGGCAACTGTATTCAGGGAAAGATCAATGATCCGGCTCTATGGGAGGAAGATTATGACCAAGTAGATCTCGATGATCTAGAGCAAATGGACCTGCAATGGCAACTCGCCATGATCACACAGAGAGTGAAGAGGTTCATGAAGAGAACAGGAAGAAATCTCAGTGTGAGCAATAATGTAGGTAATGATAAGTCAAAAGTTAAGTGTTACAACTGTCAGGGGTTGGGACACTTCGCGAGAGAATGTCAGAGGCCAAAGATGGAAAACTATCAGAATCCGGGATGACAAAATTCAACCAGTTCAGGGAATCAAGCTTCAGTGGCTGGGTTACTAACAAATGTATCTTCTAACAAGCAGTTAGATGGTACTTATGATTGGAATTCTCATCCGGAGATAAACACTAGAGCTGTTATGGATGAAGTGACTGAGTCTGATAGTGGAGCTGAAGAGGAAAAGAAGGAGGATGCCCAACAGTCCGACACAAATCCATTGGTACTGGAAAAATCTGAGGAGCAAACTACTCTGGAGTTTGCAACTCAGATAGCCAACGTCGAATCAGATCGGGAAAAGGTAACTCTCAACTTTTCTACTTTTCATGATTTATGTGTTTTATGTACTACTTTAAATGATACATATATTTAGTGCTAGAATCACATTCATCTATGATAGCTCAAATCTAGTCTTTAAAATCTGATAATGCTAGTTTATTAGACATTAAGGAAGATCTTATGGCTAAAATGAAAGCTGATGCTCAAGATGTAATAGTTCTGTTAGACAAATTGAGCGAACAATGTGTCAGGATGGAACTTATTTATATGCATGTAGATTCACTGACTAAAGAGATCACCATTAAAGATGTAGAATTAGCAGAAGCTAGGGTTAAGGTTGTTGAGGCTAATAGTAAAATTGAGAAGTTTAGGAACTCATCCTTGAACTTAGGCAAAATCCGAGATTCGCAAAGACAGTCTAAGAAACCAATTGGCCAAGGATATCAGGTTGTGCCTCCACCTTTCAAAAGAAATTATGTGCCTACTCCTCAGGATGAGACCAAGGAAACGGTTAAATCAGAGGAAGTAAAGGTAACTGAGTCAGATAAGGTGTCAACAGCTAAGGTGTCTACAACCGCTTCTCAGGTTAATAAAACGGTAAAGTTTGTGCAGTCTAGTAGTGTGTCGAAACTATAAGAAGCTAAAACTATTAGTGATAATAAACAAGAGGATTTGAACAAAGTTGTTGATACAAACCAATAGGACATTAGTGAGACCCCTGTGTCAAAGAGTGTTTCTAAGAATTCTATTGACAATATGTCGTGCTTTAAATGTCATGAAAAAGGTCATGTTGCATCAAGTTGTCCCTATAGGAAACAGAGTCTACACCAACCATAGGGAAACCAGAACAACAAACCTTGAAAACACTTCCTAGTAATGGAAGCTCGAGTAGTTCTCAAAATTCAGAATAGAACTCGAATGTGACATCACGAGTAGGTAGCAAACAACCACAGGTGTCTAACAGACAAAATGAAGGACCTAGGAATAATTCATCGAATAAATTCCCAAGTCAATCAAGGTTTGGCCCCTAACCTGTCATTAGGAATCATACACCTAAGAGAAGTTATACTCTAGTTAGGTCTCATACTCCTAACAGACATCAGACACCTGGTAGAGCCCAGAGTTATAACACTGAAATGCATTATAACAGAAATTAATCTAGGGCTCCACAATAAAAGACAAACTAAAGGCCAAGAGTGGATATTAATCACTCAGCTCCACAACCGGTTCTTGCTCAAAAACCCAAGTCACCTGAAAGAAGAGATGGGTATTTGAAAGAGTTCAAGTTTGTGGATGAGAATGGTATTACCAAGTCAGTCATGGCTTGGGTTCCCCGTGATAACTAATTTGTTTTCTGTTATGTGCAGGAGTTAACTACAGGTCTAAACAACAAGTGGTTCGTAGATAATGGTTGCTCTCGACACATGACTGGGGAAAGCAGTCTACTGACAGACTTCAAAAGTGGGTATAAAGGATTTGTCACATGTGCTGGGAATAAAGGAGGCGATATCACTGGGATAGGGACAGACACTAATGGGAAAATCACACTCGAGCAGGTCTACTTTCTAGATAAGCTTGATCACAATCTCATTAGTGTCTCGCAAATCTGTGATAAGCAACATTTAGTGTTGTTTACTGAGAAGGAAGCACTAGTGCTAAAGCCTGGATTTGAGATTCCGGAAGAATGGATAATTATGAGGGCTCCAAGGACGAACGATCTGTATATGATGGAGATGACCATAACAGAATCTTCAATGGGGTCTACCTGTTTGTTGTCCAAAACATCAGAGTCAGAATCCTTGATGTGGCACAGGAGAATGGCACACTTGCACTTAAGAAAGATGAATTTCATCACGAAAAATGGCCTTGTGCAAGGTGTTCCATAGAAGAGCTTCCAGTTTGAGGATAAGTGTGTGCCATGCAAGAAAGGGAAACAACATAATAAAGCACACAAACTAAAGACTCAGAACTCAATCTCCTCCACCTTTGACTTGTTGCATATGGATCTTTTCGGTCCAATCAACAACAGGAGTATAGGTGGGAGTTGGTATTGTTTAGTTATTACTGATGATTACTCACGTTTTTCTTGGGTTTTCGTTCTAGGTACAAAGGATGAGACAACAAGCACGCTGATTGGATTCTTAGACCAAGTTGAGAACTCATATGGGAAACGGGTAAAACGTATCAGAAGTGATAATGGAACAGAGTTCAAAAATGCAGTAATTGGTGTATATTGCCTAAATAAAGGCATAGTGCATCAATTTAGTGCACCTTATGAGCCACAACAAAATGGGGTGGCAGAACGGGAAAACAGTACATTGATTGAGGTAGCAAGGACTATGCTCTCGAATTCAAAGCTTCCCACCATGTTTTGGGTGGAGGCAGTGAATATCGCATGTCATGTGCTAAACAGAGTCCTTACTGTCAAATCTTTGAACAGAACTTGTTATGAGATTCTAAATAAACGACCACCAACTATAACAGGCTTTAAAAAATTTGGGGTGCCATGTACTTTGCTAAAAATGAAACATCAACCTAAGTTTGGTGAAAAGGCAGACGAAGGATACTTCCTAGGTTATGTCCCAAATTCACCAAACAAAAGGGTTTTTTAATAAAATTACTGGTACTGTAGAAATTGTGTTTAACATTAATGTAACCAGTTATTCACATGAACCCCAAATTGGTCCAGAATGGTTATTTGATTATGACTCAGTGTTTGAATCATTAAACATTCCTCTTAGTGGTGATGCAGGAACTGTGGAGAATGACTTCTCAACATTAAATCTTAATGACGAGGGTAGAGTCTTTTCCAATTCAAGCATTCCCACGACATCTGAAAATAAGCAAACGACAAAAGACAGGTCCCTAGAAAATGAAGAACCTTTGTTGCCTACGGATGAGAATCAGATAAACAGTCCAGCCTCAGAAGAATGTGATCACGAGGAGGATGTTCCGTCTGAAGTCACACCCACATTAGGAGAAATTGGATCTAATTTGGGAGACAATCTTCAGGTCAATGCAGTTGAAACATCGAGAATAAATAAGGATCATCCTATTGAAGACATCATTGGGAATCTAAATACCGGTGTGAGAACTCGGAGCAGTGTGAATAATAACACAATGTTGTTATCGATGATCAATGACTTCGAGGCATTTCACACTTGTTTATACTCTTGTTTCGTCTCACAAGTTGAGCCGAAGAAGGTATAAATGGCTCTGAAGGATAATTCTTGGGTTGAAGCAATGCAAGAGGAACTCTCACAGTTCAAAAGGTTGGAAGTCTGGGAGTTAGTACCTTTGCCTCGAGGAGAAGTTGCAATAAGGACCAAATGGGTGTAAAAGGGATGATCGAGGCATTGTTACTCGTAACAAGGCAAGACTTGTAGTTAAAGGGATCAACCAAAAGAAAGGATAGATTAGAATGAGGTGTTTGCACCAGTAGCGAGGCTTGAAGCTATTAGATTGTTTCGAGCGTTTGCATCCTTCAAAGGCTTCAAAGTTTATCAGCTAGACGTTAAGAGTGCCTTCTTGTATGGAAAAGTGAAGGAATTGGTGTATGTCGAGCAACCGCCAAGGTCTACAGATCACAAGTGTCCAGACAGAGTGTATAAATTGGATAAGGTTCTGTATGGATTACATCAGGCACCTAGGGCGTGGTAAGAGACACTGTCTACTCATCTCTTGGACAATGAGTTCGAGAGAGGGAGAATAGATAGTACACTTTTCATTCAGAGGAAAGGTGATGATTTTATACTGGTACAAGTTTATGTGGACGACATTATCGTTGGGTCGTCAAATGAACAGATGTGCAAGGATTTTGAGAAGGTTATGAAGTCCAAGTTTGAGATGAGTGCGACAGGAGAGCTGAACTTCTTTCTAGGTTTACAAGTTGAACAACGAAAGGAGGGGATGTTCATTCATCAGACGAAGTATGTCTATGAAATATTAGAGCGCTTCGGTATGGAAGGAACAAAACTCACAGCACATTTCAGTACTCCAATTCAAGTCAATCACAATCTCGGACCGGGTACCGATAGTGATACTGATGTGGATCCGACATTATATCGGGCCATGGTCGGGTCACTTATGTTTTTAACTGCTTCTCAACCTGACATAATGTTTGCTGTGAAGTGTCATCTGAGATACCTGAAGTGGAAACCGAAGCTGGGACTTTGGTATCATGCTGATGGAGATCTGGAATTGGAAGCTTTCATAGACTCAGATTATGGAGGGTGCAGCTTGAATAGAAAGTCAACTACAGGTGGTTGTCAGTTCCTAGGAGGGAGACTGGTGTCATGGCAATGCAAGAAACAGACTTCGGTAGTCGTATCAACATGCGAGGCCGAATATGTAGTTGCGGGGAGTTGTTGTTCACAGGTTCTATGGATTCAACAACAATTGCGGGATTACGTATTGACTAATACTCATACTTTGATTAGGATAGACAATCAATCCATGATTGCAATAACCAATAATCCGGTAAAGCACAGTAAGACTAAGCACATAGATATAACACATCATTTTATTCGTGACTGTGCTGAGAAAAACCTGATAAAATTGGTAAAAGTTCCAACGGAAGACAACAATGCAGATTTGTTCACAAAAGAATTTGATAGATCACGCTTTGAGTTGTTAGTCCAACTAAATGGGATGTGAAATCCAGAGTAACCCGACCTCAGTAGATAATCTTTCTTTTAATTTTTTAAAGTTTTAATTTGTCTTATTAGTTAATTTACTTTAAAAAAAACAAAACAAAAAAAAGAGAGAAAAGCATGAAAAATTCAAAAAAAATGAAAAATGAAAACAAAGAGAGAAGTCTTAGAGTTACAAGTTCAACATGATGAAATTTAGCACAGTCTAACAAACACTTAGCGTTAAACTTTCACACATAATGCTCTATAAAATCAAAGTGATATACATGTTCATGTTCTGATATGTTGATAGGCATAAAACATGAAGGTTTTCCTATAAGCTAATAAAACAATCAAGAAATTGTCATATGTGTAACTAACTTAGATGTGCGACCAAAAGGTCTTAATTTCTGTGTAAGAGGCTCACATATAATAATTATGAATGAGGTATGTAAATCAGTCTGGGGGATGTATGGCTTCGTCAAAATACATCTTAAATAGAGATGAAGGAGGAAAAGTAATGAAAGTCAAGACATGTCGCTTTGTTGTACGTAAGTTTAGACATGTCACCGCTGTTTTGACTTAAACTAGCAAGATTTGTCGCTTTGTTGTACGTAAGTACAGACCTGTCACTGCTGTCTTGGCTAAAATAAAAGAAGTATGCTCTACCCTAAGACAAACTAAGACACTCTGTTGTATGTAAATACAGTATTGTGTCTGAAGTTTGCCTTTTAAAGATGATTTGCAAATACTGAAAAAGTTATAATGATTGTATATCTATCTTGATCATAGAAGTATGTCTAAGTGTGGGATACGTATGTTAATTTATTGATAAATAAAAAGGCTAAAGGAAAATTCTAACTGTTGAGTGTTTAAGTGGACAAACATACCGACAATCGACATGGTATGTATGCTACAACAAATAATAAAGGGAATAAAAAATTCCAAAGTGTGAAAGTGTAACACCGAAAGTGAGTTGGCAAAGCTATCTGATTGAAATTTCTATGACTCTCTCGCAAAAATAGTTAGTGTATTTAGTTTATTCGTGCAATTTATTTTTAATTTAATTTTTGCTTTATTTTATTTCTATCTTATTTAATTTAATTTAATTTAATTTTATTTTTAGTTTACTAGGTAAAGTTTCAATAAATAGGATCGAGGTCAGATACTAGGTTGCATTTAAGTTGGAGAAACAACAGATGCGTGATAAATTGTTTTTCTTAAAGTGAAGTGGTCCGTAATAAGTTGAAAAAGATGAAAAGTTGAAAATTTTGAAAAAGTCGTAAATTTTTCAAAGTTTTTCAAAGGTTCATGTTAAGTTCGTGGGAGCCTAAGTACGTACGAACTTAAGTCAAGTAAGTTCGTGGAACAGTAGGTGAGGCCTATAAATAGTGCAAACACATTAAATTCGTTCACCTACTCACGAATTTGCTTCCTCACGAACTTAAAAGGGCGATTACGAACTTAATCAGCGATTACGAACTTGCCGTATATTCGACGACTTTGATTCTGTTCCACGAAGATCCTATAGTTCCAACTCGAACTTACACTTACTTACTGTTGGTTTAACTCACAAACAACAAAGTAACTGATATTTGGGACTATAAACGGATTCTTTATCGTGTATTTTAGGTTTAGGTAACCGAAAACTAGGTGTTATAAACACTGAGTTTTAGGCTATAAAACTTAAAATGGAACATTTATAAACTCCAATAGAACATTTTAGGACTAGTTTCATTGTTTGGTTAAGTCTAAAAAGGATTAAATCAAGAGTTTTGTTGTTTAAAGTACCGACCACGAACTTGTTCATCAAGAACAAGTTCGTACGAACTTAAGGGATACACAAACTTAACTCAAAATATCCATAAGTTCGTACGAACTTATCCATAATAAGTTCGTACAAACTTAACTAAGTTCGTAAAAACTTATTTGTTTTCAAAAAATTCAGTTTTCAAATTTTAACTGTTTATTGCATGTGCAGGAATGGCTGATCGTGCTTTTGTCAACAAGCACAATATGGTGGTTAGTATAGACCTGCAAGCACCAGAGGCAGGTCAATATCAAGAAATTATAGAGTTTTTGATGAGATCGAGGGTAGTTTATGTGTTGACTCACAGCCCGACGCTATTGATCCAATATATTCGTCAGTTTTGGAGAACTCTGCATGTAGATAGCTCGGTATTGCCCCCAGTACTCAGGGCAACAATTCATGGCCACACAATTGTGTTCTCGGCTGATGATCTGAGAATAATTTTACATTTGGGGTCTATGGCGTAGGAAAACGGTCCGGTTGATTTCTCAGCTCCTATAAGACAAGCAGCATTCCAAAGAATGGGATATGCTCAAGATTTAAAATAAGGAATCCAATGTTAAGAGCGGTTTGATAGGCCAGTGGAAGTACCTGATGCATGTACTGCTGGTGTGTTTAGCTCCAAAGAAGGCTGGTTTTGATGAGATGACATCCAAGCTCCAATCTGAGATGATCTCACTTGTCTATAATAATCCTTATAGTTTTTTGAACTTCCTTTTTGCTGAGTTTGTGCATCAAATAACAGCGCCGAGTCGGGAGCGATTTCTGTTGTACCCGAGTTTTGTAATGCTGATAATCCGACACTGGCTGCTGGATTTGCCACCGTCACCAGAAGTGGTTGCCGTAGCCGGCATCGATAAGAGGATCTTTGCTGACTTTCAAGGTCACAGTCAAAGAAGGGCAGAGAATGTGCGACTGCAGATCACTCCACTGTTCGGAGTTCTGCAGGATCCTGATTTTATAGCTCCAGCTGGAGACGAATGGATAGAGAACGAGCCACAACGTCAGGCAGTGGCTTAAGAAGCAGCAGCTCCCGTCCAACCTCTGCCTAGGTCAGAACCGGCAGCTGTGGTTACTACTCCAGTAGCACAAGTTGATCCGAGACAAGAGGAATTAGAAGACATTTTTTGCACAGGGGGAGCAGCTCAGGAAGCTATTTTTGACGATATTGAAAACTATCAGCCGGAAGAGTCTAATGTGGCTGTGGAGACATATTCAGAAATAGATTCCGATGATGCTAGTGACGTTAGGGAGGTGGCAAATCCAACAACGAATCTGGGTCGTCATAAATCTAGACTTATTGTGTCGTCTCAAACTGAACAACCGCAATCATTCCATCTCAGAGATAAAGATGAGGCTGATGAGGAATATGCGCCAGATGAAGACGCTTTGATTGCAAGGCATCAGCGAGCAAAGAGACAGCATCTAGATCAATCTATGCCTTCCACATCAACCGCCATTCCACTATAAACCACCACCACTCCATCCAAATCCATACCGACCGACACCTAAAGTATTCTTCAACTAAAAACTCAAGTTGATGTCCAATCAATCCAAATACTTCAACTAACAAGGGCAGTCCAAGAGCTACAGTAGCATAATGCAAATCTAGATCAGATAGTGGCTGCTCAACAACAACAAATTGTAACTCTTCATGCTCTTTTGGAGCAGCTGTTGAAAGATCGTGCCGCTCAGGGGGTGAGTTGTAGAGGGGACGAGTTGAGGGGGAGTCAGAGAGAAGATGAAGGAGACGGCCCCAGTGCGGAAAAAGACAATGAGCTAGTAGCTCTTTCTCAACAACATACTGCTCAGCAAGCTAATCTACAGGGGGGCCTGGATCATCAGGCAATGACAGGGGTAAAGGCAAGGCTCCCGAAGCTTCAGAAATTGTTGAAGACGAAATGATTGGAGCCTTTGTTAGGTTGGAAGATGATGATATAAGATTTGATTTTGAAGATGACTTGGATCAGGAAGAGCTTGAGGAAGGAGAATGTATTCCTGAAGATATACCTGATTGGAAGTCTGATGATGAGGTGGTCTTAGATGAAGATGATAATGTTAATGAAATTTTTGTATATAAGTAGCCTGTTAGTGAGCAATATGTAAATACAAATTAGAATCCGATAGATCTAGATTCGCTGAGATCCACACTTAATAATGAGTCGAAATCTGAGATATCTCAAATGCCAGACAGGGAGCTTACTAAAGAAGAGAAGAAAAGATGGTGGTTCAGAGAAGCAGAGAAGAAGAAGGACTTGGCAGTAAAGAGGAAGATGAAGATGTCAAGTCCAGGAAAATTATCACATTGGAATTTTGAGCTGGTTCTTTGATAGAGAAATGCAGCTATTCATTCTTAAGAGAAAAGATGGACTCCAATATCTGAGAAGAATGCTAAAGGACTTCAATTCACTGCCGACATGTGAAGTTAAAGAGTTAGCCTGGAAGGAGCTTATCAACCTTGGAGACGGCCAGTTTGCTGAAGTGATTGCAAAGATCATCAGAAAAGAAGGTTGGTCAGGGAGGTTTGAAAGGCTGAAACCAAGGACGGGAAAAAAAGTCATGGACGAAACCAGGATAAATCCGTTGACTAGCAGGCCTTGGATGAAGATGTACTACAAACTTGTCAAGTGCCTAAAGAAGGTCCCGTTAAAAAGTATGCCACAGGATGTTTTGAGTAACTTGAAATGGTGGTATGTTGATAATGAGACAGTTGAGGATATTGATGAGAAAGTAATTTTGAGAGTATATGATCCCCTGCATCTAGTAAACCTCTCTCAGGGTGATCTGCAAAAACTTCATGAGCAGCCAATTTTCTTACACGAAGGCTGGAGTTCAGAAGGCAGAAAATATCAGAGGGTGGTTAAAGTTTGCATAGAGCAGGGTTTACATGCAGGTAGTAGTTTAAATAAGCCTAGTTCTGTAAATTAATGTATATTCACTAGAAGCTATCGTCAATGGGGAGTCTGTTGGTACACCCGGTGTGACGATAGCAGTCTAGTTTTTATAATAGATACGACTTTATTAATACAAGTCATGATTGTTTGTTCATATTTATGTCTTAAGTTCATGATTGTGTATTATGTTCATATTTGCATGTTAAGTTCATGATTCTAAGATATTCATGAGATATGAACTTATAAGAGTAAGTTTATGAGGCTATGAACTTCTGAGAATAAGTTCATGGGGGAACTTATGAGAATAAGTTCTTAAAAAATAGGATACGAACTTAGGGGTCATAAGTCCGTACGAACTTAGCCTTAATAAGTTCATACGAACTTATCTGCATGGGCTTGAACTTATAAGTTTGTGGGCTTGGACCATGCATGAACTTAAGAGTTATATCATGAACTTGTCTTTGCAATTTCATTAACACTTTGAGATTTGGCTTTCAGATTCATGAGAGAGCATTCAAACGAATTCAGAGAGTTGCATAGCATTCCAACGGAGCAATATATCGTGTGGGGTCGATACGTGTTCGGCTAGCATTCTGTTCAGCTCTGTGTTTCCGTGTGATGGATCCGTCAATGTTAAACGAGGATTCCGCACTCGTTTGACGCCTTCACGCCTTGATAGATCCGTAGAGGGTGAACCTTACAAAGTTACGTTTCAAACAATTCTGAAGAGTTTTTTGCTCTTGAAAAGGAGTTTTCTTTAACCAAAGATTTACTTGAGAAAGAAAGAAATGAGTTCTTACTTAAAGAACAAGATTTCAAAGCGAGATCTAAATTGTTTGAAGATGAAAGAAAGGTGTTCTTAATTAAAGAACAATCTTTTAAAACAGATTACCAATCATTTGATAATGACAGAAATTCATATTTGGTCATTATCAAAGGATTAGAAGATCAAATATTTCATCTTACTAAACAATTTAATGATTCTCCTTCTTCAAAAGAATCGATTCCTTCAGTTTGTTTAAAACCTAAAGTTGATCACTCTGATTTATTTTTTGAAAGTGAAATGAATTTAACTAAAACCCCTAAGTTTGATTCAACTTCAGATTTTTAAACTTAAATATTTGTTAAAGATAAACAAAGGCAAAGATAAAATAGTTAAAAAAAATTCCGGTCAAGATTCACCTAGTGAATCTTCGAAAGCAAAATTTTCAAAAGTTTCTGAAAATACTGGTTATTCTTATCTAAAAAACATCTTCACAGAAAAATACCAAGTATTATTAGAAACAGGCTAGCACCGGACAGTTTTCAAAAAGAAGAGTTTGCAAAATTCTGCTCGTTCAAGTTCAAGTTTCTTTCTTTATTCAGATATTCAATTTTATCATACTCAAAGAAATCTGCTTTCTGAATTTGAGAGAGAAGAAAAGAAATATGATCTCCAATGGGTACCTAAACCTAAATTTCAGTGGGTACTGAAACCCGTTTTGAGATGGGTACCAAAGTGTGCTAACAAGTCTGGATCCAAATCTGTTTGGATACCAAAGAGATCTTGATATTTGCAGATAATAGGTTTCTAGTTAATTCAGACTAGAACCCAGTCTTCAACAATGGCTTCTTGTCATTTCAGACAAGAACCCAATCTTGAGTTCAAAAAGAGGCTTCTACTCACAACAGAGTAGAACCCGGACTTCAATGGGAATGGTTTCTGCACACATCAGTGCAGAACCCGATCTTAAGTTCAAAAAGGCTTTCAGTTATTTCAGACTGAAACCCTAGCTTCCGCAACAAAGGCTTCTAATTTCTAGTGATTAGAACCCGATTCTGAAAGACAAATCATTTTGAAATTCCTGCCCTGAATTCAACTCTGAAGTTGTATTGACAAAGAGGGAGTTTTATTTTTATAAATTTTTGCTCTTGATTTATTTTCCATGAGTTGACTAACTTTGTGTTCTTATTTCTAGAGAGAGTTTCAGATGCACTCTGACGATGACATCTTTTTACAAAACTGTGTGAATTTTTCACGAAAATATTTTGTGCGCACATAAAAAGATTTTTGAGTTGAAAAGAATAATTTTTAAGAATCTTAATTTCTCTTTCTCTGAGTATATCATTGAGGTTAATTGATCTAATCTCTTTGATTTTTCATAATCTCATTACTTCTGATATTCTCTTTGTTATAATTTTTGATATTCCTTCATAATGGATTCTCCCATAATCTCTCATGCGCTAATTCTTTCATAAAAATCTGATTCATTCCATACCTTGTATCAGATTTTACATTTCATTCTGATATCTCCCAACTCATCATTCCCTAAATTTGTTTTGAATTCCATCTCCTAATTCATCTTAGCTTAAAATCCTAATCATTTTTTGTGTCATATCCCATGAGCAGAAATGTTGAACATTACTGACTCCGATTATGCACAAATTGTGTGATAGGCATAAACATCGCTTCTATGGTCTAACCAGAACCGGAAGATGTACCCAAGGAGCAAACTATCTATAGTTTGTGTAGGTGAGGGTTCTTTAGATCTATTAGTTGAGAAGTGTCAGTTATCACGGGATACTGACAGGGTCGAGCAGAGGTAAAATGTAAATGATAGGGGTATATTGAAAGGAGATGGTGGTGCATCAGATCATGATTTCACTACGAAGCTGATTGAATTGTATTTCTAAAAAGTGAGCCGGAGGGAGCTTAGTTGAAAAATGCTGAGAGCTGAGAGTTGAGAAAGAATTTAAGGAAAAGATAATCCTACCTACACTGTGTCGTCTGGGTAAACCTCATAGTCTATCAAGCCTTAAGTGACTTGATATTGAAAAGGACGTCATGGACCCAGTGACGCATGCACTTAACCCCACCAACCACTCAGTTATCTCTCAAAAGATTTCTGTTTCAATCATCACGGAGATATAACTCATTTCTATCGATATATCATATGGATATTATTGATATTGAAACAAGGAAGACATTTGATCCGGTCTCCGACTTCATTTGATGCACATTGTGTCTAGAGCTAATTATATACACTTTTAGGACACATTGAGTTTGACAGTCTACGTGACTATAAACTTCTAGTCCAAAGTGACTAAGCCGAAACAAATAAGAGTGATTCTTTCATGATAAAGGATTTCACGATGACTATTTGGAAATCCTACCAGTGTTAACATCACGCCAGCGCTGAAAGTAGGTCACATAGATTATGTCTATTACGCAAACAGGACTCCTATGTGGACCTGGACTCGTTATGTTACAAATGAATTTGTTTTATTTTTCTTCAAAGTTGAAAAGCTTTGTTTGTTTTTGTAAGGAAGTAGTATTAATTTGAGGGGAAGTGAGATATGTGTTTAGTATAGGGGGAGAGAATATTATTTTGAGGGGGAGGAGACAACTTGTAATATTTCTGCATTATAACTATTGTTGTATTTCTGCTACTGTAAGTTTAATGGATCTACGTCTCTGAAAAATTTACATGATGTTCATAAACCTTATGATCATTATGAGGGGGAGAAATGCTGAATTTCAGAGATAACTGCTGAGTAGTTTGAAGACATTGGCAACAACTGTTCAAGACAATAGTGACAACTGCAGAAGGATAAGATGAAAGATGATATCTTGTATATGATTGATCAAGGGAGAGAATCTAAAGTTATTCATGATTCAAGGGGGAGAGTTTGTTCGCAAGAAAAGAGAAGATCAGAAAAGAAGAGATTTGAAGGTCAGAAAGAGATGAAGAATTTCAGGGATCAAATAGAAAAGAATTGAAGTTCCTGATTTGAACTTTAATTAAAGTAATTGCTTTCACCTCTAAGGGGGAGATTGTTGGGTACAAATATAAATAGAGATGAAAACAATTAATTGTAATAAGTTCAGGGGTTTTTTTGTAAATAAATAATATTTGTATTGTGTATAAATAGGATTAGGTGCTGTTGTTAGATATGATTGACAAGCTTGCATGTGATACGATTAGAAGAATTACAGACTGAGAGAATTGTCAAGCAAGAAAGTCAAGAACCTAAATGTAATATTCTTTTCTCATTTCTAAGCATTCGATATTTTGTGTTTGATTGTTGTTCATAATTGTATAATGTTCTATTGAATTGTTGAAATTGAAACTATCAGAGTGCTTCTTGTGGATATTTCTCTCCTCAACTGTAGCAGTCTCTATAGGAGCACGTCCTGGTGCCCTTTCTAGAACATACGACTTTCACTCTGTACTCAGAACATTAGTCAGATCTTATTCCCAGTTAGGGAATTGCTTCTTTTGAGCTTTCAATTTCCCGAATGGTCCTCAAAGTAGCAATTTTGCGCTTTTAGGGAGGATTTCAATAGGAGGAGATTGAGGAGGGAGATTTGACGTTATTATTATTGTTGTTGTTATTATCGTCATTGTTGTTGTTATTATTTAAACCATTTCTAACTCTGCCTCTTTCAACCATCTAAAACATTTTTCAAAAATTAGTATTTGATTAACCATTAATAAATCAATTACCCAAAATTTAGAAAATGATTTATTAATCCTAAAAACCCTTTTACATATTCATGCACCCAACGAAGGCTGGACCTACATGAGTATGCTACTTAGGCAGGCAACTTATTACTAATTACAACTCCCTTGCAACTCTTAGTTCTTATGAGATTTCCAATTTCTTAAATTGATCATGTTTAATCTCATCCACACCTTGGGCAACAATCTTATTGAGGAACCACCACTGACACACACCATATAATAACTGCAAGTCATTGGCCCAAGTCTTACTTAGGATCCGCAATGCTCAGCTCACAGCTCTCCGACTTTGTGGCGTAAGCACCCACTGAAGGCTGAACCTACTTACGACGACCGGTCACCGTGAGTGTCACTATATGGATGGTGTGTTGTGTAAGATTTTTTAATTTGGGTTTATAACCAGTCTCTTACCAAGAACTAGTGGCCAATCAGGTTAGTCTGCGGGTAGGATCCTTTCGGTTATAAACCTCTCGGAAATTCCTACGACCACAACCCGAGCGAGATTGTCTTAGACACCACCTATTCTGCTAAACAGTCCAGTGAATGTACCAGTTTTAAGAATTTTAACTCTTTGATCATATGACATTTTAAAAATAAATCTCTTTTTATTTGAAAAACTAATTTCATAAAAATGTCATATCTAACACCTGACAAAATAATTAAAGTTTTCAATTTAAACTTCCTTTTAAATACTTTAATTTTTCATCAAAAATGATTGTAGTTTAATTTCTTTTAATTATATACTTTATCACCACAACCACGCAGATATAAATAAAGCATAAATAAATAAAACATACAACCACATGGTGACATAGCCTTGCCAAAACTAAATTGGTTTTCGAGAGTCATACGGACAAACCAATTAGGTCAAAACCTAAGGGACAAAATCAACACACAATGCAAGAAGGATGAACTCTTCCAGCTCCCACTAGCCTCAGCATCAGATAATGTCTCCGAGCGTCCTTGATGGATGGCCTCCTTCTTGATTGATATCTTCGCCAAAATTTTTACATTATTTCAATCTAAATACATTTGCCTATTTTCTAACCTATTACAGATTACATCATAAAACCGGGATTCCAATGGCACGCAGGCCTTCCCAAAAATAACCAATAATAAATAGCAAACATCAAGATTAAATAAACAACCATCACATATAAAGGGGTCTTAAGGCTCGGCTATGTCACAAACATAAATAAGGCAGTAAAGCAAATAAATAATCCAAGATTCATATTCATCTTGCCATGAAAATAATTCCAAAACCAATTAATCTACCATTAATTGAAGTAATCATGTCCAATATCGTTCTTAAACTAAATAGGTTTCGTAAACTCGAAATTTAGAAACACTTTCATAATTAGAAACTTTTTCTCGAAAAATTCAAATTCAATTCAATCATTGCATTATCTTTGGATTCATAACTATACTTTTCTTAAAATATTCAATTAACAATTCAAACACCTTTGAAACTTAGACTTACTATTTTGAAAAAACTTTTTATTAAACAACCTTTAATAAATATAGTTATTATTTTCAAATAATATTGATAAATAATTTAAACTTCCTTTAAATAATTATCAATTAACTATTATTCAATTGAAACACTTTTCAAAAATAAATAAACTTTATTTAAAATGTCAATTTTCTAAATTAACAAATTTACCAATAAATATGTCTTTTAAAAAAAACGATTATCTTTAAATAATACCAAAAACTTTTCTTTATGGTTTTAAACGATTTCTACAAAACACGTTAATGTCGAGATTCAATCTCAAAACATTAAACCATGACCGAGCATGAAACTCAAAGTCACGATTTCATCAGTTTGAAAATAGAATCCTTAAATTAAACTCCCTTTATTTTTATAATGCATTTTATATATTTAAATATAAAATGCATAAATTAAATCCAATTTATAAATTAAAATTACCATTAAATTTTTATCAGGCCAAAAATTAAAAAAATATGGCCGATTAAAACAAAAAAAAAATCGATGGCATTAATTTTAATTTCAACATTAAAACTTAACTTTTAACTAAAACCAATTTAATTTAAACGACGAATTACCGGAAAACGGAAACGAACCAACTTATTTAACCGACTCATACTCGGGTTCAATAACCCATATGAATCGAAAACAAGTAGGGTATTAAACCCTTTGATGGCTGAAATTAATCGAATGTATTCCCAGTAATAATCAGCACTTTAATGTTTCTCTTATCAAACACAAGAAGAATCAAGCTCAATAATTGTGTAATGATTAAGAAGACAATAAGAATGTTTGGGAGAATATCAAGTTGGCGGCTGGAATAGTATATTCAATGTTTCAACCGTGTGCAAGCTTACAAACCCTAGGAGCCTATACATAGGCTATTTTAATTAACTATGGAACATTGACACCTTTGGCCCCTTGACTTTACATAGAAATAAAATACAAAGGAAATAAATACAAGACTAAACAATAAGTAAATAATTATTACAAAATAAGTCCACATGATCGAAATTAAATGTCTAACAATCTCCCCCTTTTCGATCAACGTGGAGGTTTTGGAACTTTGGCATGATCGGTAGATTATCGGAGTCCAAGGATGACGTCAAATCGTCTGATCAGTTGTCTCATATGTAGCCTTTCGTTCAGGTATTCTATGCCGCTGAGGATATCCTGAATCTCCTTCGGTGAGCATCTGAGTTCCGGATCTGGTTGAGCATCATATTCTTGAACTTTCTGAGTAAGCGCGGCTCTAACCAATCTGAGAGTACCGTCGGAATAACAGGGAAGATCCTCAAAGCGCATGAATCTTTTGTAACCTTTCTGGTTCAAAAATATAACACCTGGCTGACTTCGAAGCAGTACTTTATAGGCCGGATAGTGGTCTACCAAAAATATGTCTTGATCAGGAGCTTTCAGACCCACTTTAACTAATGCACTCTCAATTGTCATTTGAAATCCTCTGAGGCACATTACAATTGAGCGGTGATTCATGCTTTGGACCAGGGCCGCAACTGCAGTCATGTGAGTCAGACGACCCTTGATCTTGTATTTCAGCTTGTTATGCAGAAGCTCGATGTCGTCTATATTTGCAAAATCAAGATCACTTTCATGTAATTCTTGAACCGTTCCGTCTTCTCTGAGTACCTCAAATGCCGGAGTGAATACTCTGGCTCTTATGTACATGTGAATGTTATTGATCTTTACAATTTTTTATTTAGACCAGTATTTGCTTTTATCTCTCTTTTCCCTTAGCATCATCATATTATATTCTGCTTGTTCAGCTCGAGATGCATCGGTCATGACCATCAGAAGACGTCTACTGAAAGACCCCGACCTCTTTCTAAATACCATCTTGAATCTTTCTTCTAAGAATGGATTCTGAAACTGTTCAGCAGTGAACTTTGTCAAGAATTCCTTTAACCCTTGGACCGGAGGCTCTTCTAATTCGGTGGGAGGAGCTTCAAGAAGTTTCAAGACTCGAGCCCTCCGGTCCTGACTCAATTCTTCTCTCTTTTCTGCATCCAGAGAATGAACTTTACCCCTTGAATACCATCGGATCCATTCTACGTCTGTCATGTCGTATATTGCGGTGACGTCTCTTGTATCATAGCAATAGACAGTTCGGGGCCCTGATGATTCGGCAATGTGAGCTGGCGGAGTTGATTGATTTGGAAGGGTTGTTTGGACTATTGGGGTAGGGTTAACTGATGGGATTTCCTTTACTGTGGGAGGGATTTGGATTGATGGAGTTTCTATGGGAGAAGGTGATTTTTGCAGTGATTCAGGTTCAGGCTTTGGGGTGAGTAAGGGATAGTCGTCCTCAATATCAGAGTCTGAGTCAAACACTAATATGATTTCGACTTTTTCATATAAAGGTTCATACTCCACCATCGCTGACATTGGGTCTAATGGAGCTGGACCTTCAATCAGTAAATGTTCATACTCTATCATTAGCGTCTCCCGAGCCTCATAACTCTGATCCCCAGACCCCTGAATCTCTGTTTTTTCGGAGATAGCTCCCCCTTCAATCAACATAGGGTCCTCAGACTGAGTTTTCTGGCGTTTCTCCCCCTCATGGCGATCAGGGTCGTCCTGATCGTCATGCTTTCGTTTCTGGGACTCAGCCTGAGGACGGCACTGAAGCTCGATGACAGTAGACTCAAGACGGTCCATTCTGGAGTTAAGTTGCTCCTGGACTTGAAGGATTAGGCGAGTGAGCGCGTCTATCTTGTTTGAGAGCTCTGCAATCTGTGTCTGGACTGAATGGGATCCTGGTGGAGGAAGATCCTCAGAAGCGACACCCTTACCCTTTATAAGTGAGAGAAGGGCGGTGTGACGTTCCTCAGCAGCCTCCTTTTGGGCGTCCAGGTCTGCCCGGGTAACAACTCCAGCAGCACGAAGAGCTGCCGTTAACATCTCCAAGTTAATTGGGAGATGGCCTAAAGTGGATGGCGTTGATGGAGCCACTTCAGGCCTTCCTTTTGTCATTTCTGGCTCCACTATAGGACGCTCAGATTCAGAAGTTTGTGGAGCTGCCACAGAGGCAGCTAGCTCTAGGGGATGCCACAAAGGCATCGTGCGGTGTGTGTATGGGTGGGGAGGGAATCGTGAAAGAAAGAGGTTCGGTCACGTGGGGCGGAGTGTGACCTCGTTCAACACCGCCACTCTCCGAATGAGAGGGCGATGACGTATGTGGTATGTCCCTGTGCAATGAAATAGCACCCTGTTGGGAGGATGCTACGTGGGTGGTGGGGGTTAGTTCGACCATCGGACTTATGGTCTTCGAGAGGGTTGTCCGGCTTATTGGGTTGCGGTCACCCTCAGATGTGATTTCTATCCCTCGTACGACAGATACGGTTCGTTCAGAATCCACCACCTTTGCCGCCTCACCTGCTTCTCCCTCGCTCACACGCACAGTCTCCCGCTCACCTAACCCCATGGATTGTTGTACCTCCGCCTCATCTCCCTCGTCCTCACTCAATCTATCCTCACCTTCGGACTGGCTAGGCTCAGTCGGTTCTGACTGAGCCTCATCCGGATAAAACTCACGTATATACGCCCGAACCCTTTCCGATTGCACTGCCCTTAGAATAAGGGACAGTGGGACAGTCATTACAGGCACCAGAGGAGCCCCTTTTGGCAGATTCAGCTTCTGGATTGCCACTGTAAGGTAGACATCGGCCTCAGGACGCTCATGAATGTCTTCATCGTTATCCATGGCATACTGGATGATCAGCTGCAGAAAGCGTTGGAGAGGGATATATTTGCATCATCTTTTAGTTCCCCTCTCCATATGAACTCTCTTCAATTCTTCGAAGAGGAACGCTGCATAATCCACATGGCGGTTGAATGCAAAGCCGGTGAACATGGCTAGGACCTGTGCGGAGGCTGAGTCGTGGCCTGAATGTTTAGCAGTGAAGCATTTATTGAGGACGTCGAACAGAATCCTCCAATGAGACTGGAGATTCTTGGTTTTGAAATCAGAGGGTTTGGTAAGAGGGTCGTCATATCCCAAGGTTTGTATTTCTGAGAGGGTTTCTTGGACGGAAGGAATGGGATCAAAGTGAAAACGGGTTGGCAAATAAGCTTCAGCGGGTAGGTGAAGTATATGGCGTATGGCGGCTGTGGTTATCTTGACTGGAACACAGTCAATGGTGGAAGTGAAATGAGGTTCAGCATCGGGAATAAACTGCAACCGGTTCCAGAATTTTTGCAGGTATATTTGGGGAACTGCGATGGCTGTAGAAAGGGAGTAGTATATTGGGTGGTGAGTGAGGATGTCAAAGGCTAGAGTTTGGGGTTCTTTAGTGAGGATGGACACATCGAGCTGCCAGTTATGGGGTATGAACTCGACAAACTCGACTTGAGGGAGAATGGATTGTTCGGGTAGTTGGGCGTTGTTATTGGGAATGGGGGGATGGGGTAAAGTAAGAATAATAGCGGGTTCCATCATTCCTGTAAAGGTGCATCAAAGTTAGAACATAAGACTTTAAATAATAAGACATTGATATGAAGTCTAGATAAGTGTGAAATAGAAACGGACTGATCTGTTTAAAGCATCGGGTCTTTATTAGTAGAATAAAATTCTACTGAATAAAGTCCAAAGTCAATCGTTAAGAGACCAATGTTAGAACAGACATTTTCACTCAAACACTAATCCTAACTCTAATCAATGGTGCACAGGAATGAAAATCTTTTTGGATTTTTGATTTATAGTGAAAATGCAAAAAGTGAAAAAGTGAAAAATATGCTAAGTGTTGGTTTCGGATGGACCAAATTCGGATGAACAGTGCCACCAAATTCGGATCCGGCCGAAATCCAGATGATGAATGATATGTGAGGTCCGAATTCGGATGATGTGAAGAATGATGATGGCCCGAATTCGGATGGGGACCGAAATTGATGTATGCAATGTTAATGAATGGACCGAATTCGGATGATGTGGAAGATGCTGGATCGAATTCGGATGGGATGCATGGAATGAAAATGAAATGGACTGAATTCGGATGGAACACAGAATCCGGATGGGGACCGAATTCGGATCCCAGCCGAATTCGGATGAACAGTACTGAAACTTAGACTTATTGAACATTTTGAAAAATTTTGGAGGGACCGAATTCGGATCAACAGTGGTCCGAGTTCAGATGCACAGTGTCCGAATTCGGTCGGATATTTGTGAAAAACACTTGAAAATTGTCTAAGTGGGACATCCGAATTCGGGGCTTGGTCCGAATTCGGACGTCCGAAGTCCAGCAGTGCAGTTAATGTGTTCATGCAACATGCAACGTGAACAGTTAAAATTTTGATAAAAATGCATGAAATTAAAGATCCTAGACTAAAAACATGTAAGGAACATTTTATATAACTACAACTAAGTAAATAAAACACATTAAACTACCTAAAATTAGCAAAAACCAAAATAAAAAACCTACTAAAAATTTGAAAATCAATAACACAATTTAAGAAGTTAAATGCTGAAATAAAGTTAGAAATATGTTAGCTGGTAGTGCCAAAGTTGAGAAATGCAAGAAAAACGAAAGAAGAGGATGGATTAGAGAGCTTTAATCGATGGCAATGGTGGATTCGGTGGTGGTCGGCGACGGTAAGAGAGAAAGGAGAAGAAGATAGTTTGAAGATGAAGGAAGTGAAGGTTTGACCGATTGACTCACCCCTTTTAAAGCCAACCGGGTCGGGTCTGGGCAAGTAGATCTGCGCCCAAACGAGAGATGGGCCGCCGGATTTTAACTCACCACATACACAAAAAAAATAAATCAAGGGAATTTGGGCCTTAAACATTAATAGAAACAACAAAACAAATTTAAACAACAATTTAAACAAAAATTTGGCCCAAATTATTACATCTTTTTGTATTTTTTTTCTTTGAAACAAAAAATAAGCAAAAACAAAATAAAATATTTTTGGTATTTTCTTTTAGCATTTAAGTTAAGACAAAAATGAAATAAAATAAAATAAAATATTTTTGGCTTTTTGATAAATTTGAACAACTAAAATCTTTTTGGGATTTTCTGACCTATTAAATTAAACTTAAAAATAAACTAAAATATAACCAACCTAAAATTTAAAAATTTAACTACTAAAATTAAAAAGAAACAAAGAATTATAAAAATTAACATCCTAACTATACTCCCCCTCAAACAAATACCGCTTCCCTTCTTTTATCTTTTTCAAATTAAGTTCTTGAACCTTTTTAGCCTTAAAGATACAGAAAAACCTGGATTATGTTTGCGTCCCACTCAGTGATGAACAATTCACACAGTAATTTGTCAGGATCATTAATTATTAAAAATGTACATAGATAAGGAAATATTGAGTTTCAATTTTGTGACACAATCCTTAAATTTAAATAACAAATATTTTCTAAAATAAAGGAATTTCAAATATGATAGATTGAAATAGAATTATTTAAGACAATATCTGATATTTAATTGGAAGGCGGATTCAACATGCCGATATGGGATACTAAAAACTGAAAACGAGGTTCGTCTAAAGCTTTAGTAAATATATCCGCAAGTTGATATTCCGTGCCAACAAAATACAACTCAATGGTTCTCTTTTCTACGTGATCTTTAATAAAATGATACCTGATATCTATGTGTTTCGTTCGAGAGTGCTGCCCGGGATTGCAAGAGATGGCAATTGCACTACAAGAATCGCAGTAAATTGGGATATTGGTGAGTGAGAATCCATAATCGCTTAATTGTGTTCTCATCCACAGCACTTGAGAGCAACAGCTTGCAGCTGCTACATACTCAGCCTCAGCTGTGGATGTAGAAACACAATTCTGGTTTTTGGAGGACCAACTCACCGGTTTATCTCCCAAGAACTGTATGCCTCCCGACGTGCTTTTTCTGTCAACTCTACAACCTGCAAAATCAGCATCTGAAAAAGCGGTAAGATCAAAATCGGTTCCCTTTGGATACCATAGACCAAGATCGGGTGTACCCTTAAGATAACGAAAAATGCGTTTTACCGCAGTTAGGTGTGATTCTTTCGGGTCGGCCTGAAAGCGAGCACAAAGACATGTTGAAAACATTATATCCGGCCTACTAGCAGTCAGATACAGTAAGGATCCTATCATCCCTCTGTAAGTTGTATAATCGACACTTTTCCCAGAAGGATCGGTGTCTAACTTACAGTTGGAGGCCATGAGAGTTGCGATACTCGTGCAAAAGTCTAACTTATACTTCTTGAGAATGTCAAGGGTATATTTCGACTGGTTCACAAAAATCCCTTCCTCAAGTTGTTTGACTTGTAATCCGAGGAAAAAATTCATTTCCCCCATCATACTCATCTCGAACCTGGACTCCATTAGGGCTAAAAAATCCTTACAGAAATTACGGTCAGTAGATCCAAATATAATGTTGTCGACATATATGTGTACTAGCATTATGTGTGGGCCTTCCTTTTTAGAGAACAGAGTTGTGTCCACCACACCTTTGCTGAAACCGGCAGAGATATGAAAATTAGAAAGACTGTCATACCATGAGCGAGGTGCCTGTTTTAAACCATAGAGGGCTTTATCTAGCACATAAACGTGGTCAGGTTTATGTGCGTCAACAAAGCCTTGTGGTTGTTCAACATACACCTCTTCGTTAAGTTCACCGTTGAGAAAGGCTGTATTGACGTCCATTTGGTACACTCTGAAGTCCTTGTGTGCCGCGTACGCCAAGAAGATTCTGATCGCTTCGATCCGTGCAACTGGAGCAAAGGTCTCGTCACTTCTTGTTGTCGGTAGCCTTTGGCAACAAGTCTCGCTTTATTCCTTATCACAATGTCGCTCTCATCTCGTTTGTTATTAAAGATTCATTTTGTTCCGATCACTGTACGGTCTTTTGGTTTGGGAACTAACCGCCATACTCTGAGCTGTTCAAACTGGTTGAGTTCCTCTTCCATTGCAACTATACAGTCTGGGTCTTTTAGGGCTTCATCCACACGAGCGAGCTCTATCATACAAAGGAATGATGCGAAGAGACATTCATTAGCAGACGCCCTGCGTGTTTGGACTCCAGTTGAAACATCACCAATGATCTGATCGGTTGGGTGACTTCGGGTCCATTTAATCTCGTGTGGAAGGGGTGCTCGGGATGGAATCTCAGTGGTTAAAGTGGGGATGGATGAAGATTCATGGTCAATGGTTTCAAGTGATGGTACCACTGGTTCCGGTTCGAGTTCCGAGTATTCAGATAAAGGAAAGATATTTGGCATTATATGTGAGGGTATTATAGGAGTAGATTCAACTGCGGATGTATCGGTGGATGATGTTGATGGATGAGGGTATGATGTGGATGACAATTGAGCGGATAAACTTTGAGGTGCAGTTGAATTGGACGGATTACCTACATTATTGACAACATTAGACACATTAGCATTAGTACCGAAAAATTCTACGTAAAAATGATCAAACAAATTAACTAAATCAAAAGAAGAAAAAGAAGTGGGGTTAGTAGAAGGGTCTCCAGGCATTTGTGTAATGCGAGGTCCTGTACGATCAACTTCGGGTGCCAGTTCAGCCAACTCATCAAATGTGACATGCACACTTTCATTGACTGTCCTGGTTCGGGTATTGAATGCGCGATAAGCCTTCGAGTTTGATGAGTATCACATGAAGATCGCTTCATCCGCTTTTTCGTTAAATTTCCCGAGGTTGTCTTTATCGTTCAGCACATAGCACCTGCAACCAAATACACGTAAGTACTTGATAAAAGGCACTTTATTCAAAAAGAGTTGATTAGGAGTTTTATTGGAGCGCTTATGGATAATGGAGCGATTCTGTGTATAGCAAGCTGTTGATACGGCTTCGGCCCACAAGATGGGAGGTAGCTTTGAGTATGTTAGCATTGTTCGAGCGGCTTCCACAAGGGTACGGATACGCCTTTCAACGACTCCATTTTGTTGTGGTTCTAGCAGCAGAATATTGATGCTGAAAACCTTTGGATCGAAGGAAGCCCTCAACTACCGAATTCTTGAACTTCGTGCCGTTATCGGATCTGATTGATTGAACTGACAGCTGCAGTTGGGTCTCAACACTCTTTATAAAATCTATGATTTCTTGAGCTGTCTCATCCTTGGATCGCAAGAACCTGACCCAGGTATATCGTGAGTAGTCATCAATGATAACCAACACGTATCGCTTCCCATTTATGCTTTGGGTCCGCATCGGTTCGCATAAATCCATGTAAAGTAACTCCAACACTCTTTTCGTTTATGGTTCGGGTTTTGGTTTGTGAGATGATCGTTTCATCTTTCCTTTCTCACAAGCTCCATAAAGATGGTCCTTTTCATAATGCAATTCAGGGAGACCTTTGACCAGTTGTTTCGCAGCCAGCTTGTTGATATTTTCAAAGTTCAAGTGGGATAACTTTCGATGCCACAACCAAGAGTCTTTTGAAGAGGCTTTTGATAAGAGGCAAATGTTATCCTTTACTATGAGCTTGGCTACGTCTATGGTGTAAAGGTTAGAGTTACGGGAACCAAATAAGATTTCTTTTCCATCCATACTCTTTACACTGCAGTTCTTAGCCCTAAACGTTACCTCTAGTCCTTTATCACAGAGCTGTCCTATGCTAAATAGATTATGGTATAATCCCTCAACATAGTCAACATCCTTGATGACTAGATTATTTAGAACTAAGTCCCCGTAACCTTTGATATGAGCTTGATGGTTGTTCCCGAATTTTACCGTCACGCAATATTGTTCAACTACGTTGGACAGCAATTCTCTTCTCCCCATCATATGCATGGAGCAACCCGAATCCATATACCAGATGGATTTGGCCTGAAAAGCAAATAAATTCATATAATGAAAAACTATATGCATTCAAACACATCCATCTTTTATTTACAATCAAACTGTGTTCTGAACTGAGATGTTCAGAAAACATGATGAGTTAAGACCGATCCTGAGCTGTGTGCACAGAAGCCAAACTTGTCGGTTTAAGCACAACCGACAAGCAAAAGAACGGGTCCTAGTCTATGGTAACTAGAAGTCATTTCATTGAAGAACGGGTCTTGATCAGAAGTAACCAAGAACCATCTGCATAAAGATCACACAACTTTGGGTACCCATCTCAATATGGGTCCCTTTTTGTTAGAGTTCCAGATGTATATGGCACGTGTGCAGTATTAGGAACCCATTTAGTGTGGTCCGGATGCATAGCCCTTTGGAATCCATTGAAGATTGGATTTATTGGGCTTTGGAACCTTAGGCGATGAAATTGCCTTCGGTTTTTGACTTTTTGAGACCTTTTTGACCTTTGCTTTGGTTTTGGGCCTCGGCAACGGACAAGTCTCAATTTTATTTGTGGCTGATGATGCAACATTTTTTTATTTCAGGAATTCTTTTTCCGAATTCTTTTAACAGGGTATGGCACATAAGCATTCATTTCAGGAACCTGTCGTCTATAAAGAGTTGGACATAGATTAAATAATTCACTGAAAGAGTACTTTAAACAAACAGACGAATTCTTAACATTGTTACACACATTGTTTTCAGAGATTACAGACATCCTATCTCTAGAAACAAATTCACTTGGCATTATAGCCTTCTTCACAAAAAAAACTTGAAAAATCCAGCATGGTGGTTTTAGGAACTCTTCTTACATAATCTGTAGGAACAAAATGATTAGAGTCAGTATGCATGGAAGATTTAGACTTTACAGTATTTTCTTTTTGTTGGTGAGTGGGTTTCTTAAAAAACTTGGATTGGATCTGAGTCTTTTTAGAAACCTCATTTTTAAACGGTTTTGAGCACTCACCTTTATAAATGAAAGAAGAAGTTTCAGCTTTAGTCTTACCTTTGTTAGATGACACATATGGGATTTTGGTGGAATGAGAAACTGTTTGTTCTTTTGAAAAATCCTTCAACGTTTGAGAAACCATGTCAAATTTTTCTCTGTAGACAGTTAATTCAACAGATTGTTGAAAAGTTTGATTTACCAATTTTTCTTCGCTCTTAAGAAGAGCATCTTGAAGATCAAGTGCTTTCTTTTGAGACGACTTCAATTCCTTTTCTCAAACAGTAATTTGATGTTGAAGAACTTTTGTAGGAATATAAAGTTGAGGAATTGGTTTTACAGGTTCTGTTTTCAATTCAGCTTCTGAATAAGTTGACAAGAACTCTTCCTCTAAAGTGGGTACTCTAGAAGGATAACTCTCGTTAAGTTCTTCATATTGAAAAGAAATTTCTTTTTCTTTATTTTCAACACGTTTCTCATTCTCTTGGTTTAAAACTTCTTTTGATGACTCAAAAAAGAAAGATTTAAGTCCAGCTCCCATATAGTTCATGTCATAAAATAAAGGTAAAACGTTTTGGGCCTTTTCCAAATATTTAGGATTTTTAAAACCGATTCCTTGTTTAGAATGGTAAAACCTAGTTTCTTTGGGCTAATTCAAGTGAGTTGTTTGTTCTGTTTGACCCCTTTTTAAAAATGCATCGTCAAGGGTCTTTATTCGTGAGTACAAACTTATTCTTTCTTCTTCAATCATTTTATATTTTTCTAAACTGTCTATATTTTCCATATTTACTATCTCTAATTGTTTTGAAAGTACATATATTTCTTCTTTTAACGAGAGTTTTTCATTAGATAACCTATCCATACAAGATTCAAGATATATATTCCTGTCCTAAAAATCTACTTTTTCGATTAGCATCTGTTTTATAACATTGTGATTAGTTAACCACTTTGATTGATATAATTCAGATGACTCTTTTAAAGTTTGAGCTAGATGTTCAGCTCGTACACACTTTTCAGTTTCAGCATTTAACCTGGCTTGTAGATCAAGTATATGTGTGTGCAATGTACATTCATTATTTACAGATAAATTATTTACATGCTCTTGAATGTAACAGGAATATACCTCATGTGTCTCTGAACAGGATGATGAGCATTCGGGATCGTCGGATTTAGCCATCAGACGTGCTGGTGGATTTTCCATTTTCTCCCCCTCATCAGCATTGTCTGAACTTGATGCAGTGGAAATGGCACAGTGATCCAACCCCAGACGATCAACCATATAGCAATTCTTGCCCTTATCATCTTCCTCGTCGGTATCTTTAGCATCCCAGTAATCTTCCTGGGCGACGAGGGCCATGGCATCGGTTTGCTTCTTAGCGGCTTCCAACTTCCGCTCATAGTAGCCGACGTCTCTGTCAAATTTGTTATTGCACTCCTGAGCAAAGTGGCCCGGTTTCCCACATTTGTAACAGAGACGCTCCTCGGTGCCTTTTGGTTCTTCAGCTCGCGGCATTTCATCCCTTCGTTCAACCGGCCTCTTGTCGGCGCGGCGATGTTCTCGGCTATCATCCCTCCTTTTATCTCGGCGATCATTCTCTCTTTTGTCATCCTTGCGGTCGTCCCGGCGGTCATCACGACGGTCGTCTCTCCGATCTTAATCTCTCCTGTCATCCCTACGATCCTCACGCCTATCGTCTCGCCTTTCATAACGGCGATCATCTCGATAGTCGTGTCTGTCGTCGTACCTCCTGTCATCCCTATCATCCCGGCGATAGTCATCGCGTCGTTCGTCCATTCTGTCATTTGAGTACCTCCGCGGACCGGTGTCATAGCGGAGTTGATTGTTAGTCTTGTTGGAAAAACGTCGTTGTTGAAGACGATTTGTCCACAAGGATATTTGTTCTTGAATAGCTGCTTCTTCCTCATCAATTACCTGACGCAGAGGAGAAGCATACCTGTACTGAGACGAAGATGAACCTTGTGCAAAAGATGCAGTGGGAATATTCGTGTTAGTGATCAAGGCTAAGGAATCATTGGGTTTGATGTCAGTGTTAGCAGATAGCAGTAAAGATGCGAGCTGATTGGCCATCTGTTTCTGGTGATCCACATCCCCTTTATACTTTTTCAGCTCTTTGAAGACGACTTTGATCGATACTTCGGGAATATTCAGGACCCGTTGTGTGTCCCGGCAAGCAATCTGCCACTCGGGGGGCTAAGGCTGAAAAGAACTGGATGTTTATGTCATCCTTGTCCTTTTTTATGTGCAGTTTGTTTAACTCATTTAGGACTGCACAGAACCTTGTGAACGTAGCCTGCAGAGATTCCCCGTCTTTGGCTCGGAATTCTGTAAATTTAGCCTTAGCTTCCTCTATTTTAGCACGATCATCAAGATCTGCCCCCAGCATTTGTACTTCTAATTCGTCCCACATTTCTTTAGCAGACATTTTGCTGTCTACTCCGACCAAAATATCAGTGGGGAGGGCCTGATAGATCAGATACTCAGCCCTCTTATCGGCATGCTTCCTGTCTCTCTCGGCGTCATTAGCGGGTTCTCTCTCAACCTTAGATGCTAGGACAGGGGGTCAGCCTCGGGTCTAGCTGTGATTTCCCGATAGTAGATAACGGGGCCCTCAGAGAGGGACTAAAGCATTAGGTTTCCAAGGGGTTGCATTCCGACAAATTTGAGGAACCGGGATTTCCATTGTTCATACTCGTCAGGATATAGAACAGATGGTCTGTTCTCGGATCCGAGTACGAGAGCTTCACGAGACATGATTAGGGTGCTGATTGAACAAATAAGATCTTGAAGGTGGAAACTTGAAACGGATGGGATGGACAGCGGATGAATAGTACACTGGATGGTACTTAATTCGGATCTGAGTTCTGAGTTCGGATGAAGCAGAAATCGGATGAACAGTAATTCGGACGTGGACCGAATTCGAATGAACACACTGGTTTGGATGGATGTCTATTCGGACAGGGACCGAATTCGGACGAAAGGGTGGTTTCGGACAGGGTGCTAATTCGGATGATTGAAAACCGATGAACCGAATTCGGATGTACCGGATTCGGATGAACAGAGGATACTTCGGATGAACAGTGAGTATTTCGGATGGGGGAATGAACCGAATTCGGATGTACGGATTCGGGTGAACAGTGATGATTTCAGACAAACACTTAGGAAATTTTCCAGGAATGGGGACCAAATTCTGATGGTCCGGATTCGGTTGGTCCGAAATGGAATGGTCCGAAATGAGAGTTGAAATTAAAGCACAAGTCAAATGATGAAAATGAAAGTGCCGGGTCTGAACTTTGGATGGTCCGAAGTTCGGATGGGACCGGATTTGGGTCCGAAATAGGCACTAGGATGGTCCGAAATACACCTAAATGTGGTCTGAAATGGACCGAAATGAAGTCCGAACTAGGGTCGAATATGGTCTGAAATTGGTACGAAAGTAGGTCTGAAATGCTACAGGTCGATCCGAAATACAGCAGGTTTTAACAGATATTCAAAGTGTAGAACAGTTCAGATGTCGATTTTAGCAGATTTAAGGCCTAAAATTGTTTCTAAATGATTGGGAAACTATTTTAAACACTTTTTATGTTTTAAAATATACCAAAACACTTAAAAATCAGTAAAAACCGAGCAAAAACCCACTAAAACCCCTATTTTTGAAACATCAAAACAGCCGATTTTAATGATGATATTGATGGAAAGAGTGAACCTAATAAGCTCTAAATCAGTATAGGATGATAATGTGATGATTATATGACAATAATAACACAAAAAAACGCAGAAAATAGAAGATTAAATGGATCTAACCGAAGGAAATGATGAAGAACTCGAAGAACATGAGAAAACCAAGCAGAATCTGAAAGAATGCAAGTTGAAATCCACCTTTTTAGCTCTGATACCAATTGTTGTAATGTATTCCCAGTAATAATCAGCACTTTAATGTTTCTCTTATCAAACACAAGAAGAATCAAGCTCATAATTGTGTAATGATTAAGAAGACAATAAGAATGTTTGGGAGAATATCAAGTTGGCGACTGGAATAGATATTCAATGTTTCAACCGTGTGCAAGCTTACAAACCCTAGGAGCCTATACATAGGCTCCTTTAATTAACTATGGAACATTGACACCTTTGGCCCCTTGACTTTCACATAGAAATAAAATACAAAGGAAATAAATACAAGACTAAACAATAAGTAAATAATTATTACAAAATAAGTCCACATGATCGAAATTAAATGTCTAACACCATTAATCAACTTACATTGATTATTTCGATTTCCATATTTCAATTAATCATTTAACTATCGAATCGAATAATATTTAAACCGATTTGTGAATTTTATAAAACTAATAAAGTCTCCCACTTTAATTTTATTTACAACACCGAAACATATATACATATATTTTGTCACAAATGTTTAAATATTAATAACCAAACACTTTTGATTTATTGATTCGATTTTAACGCATTTAATTTAATCGTTCGAGTTTAACCGTGAATTAAACGACACGACGGAATAAACCATCCATGACTTCGGCTACCACATCATAGCCGAGAGGTCATGGGTCTCAACCCATGGCCAAAATGTCAAGGCTAGATTTCGCGAACTGAAACGTTTAATTCTCGATTTTAATTAATTAAATACTTTAAACAATCAAACATCAACTAAAATAAAACGAACTAAGGTTTCAAAATCCCGAGCTCCGAGGAACTGCAAGGTTGGCCGAGAATCACCATTGGGTTTCCAAACCCTTTGGTCGATTTTATCTAAGCCAAATCAAACCTTAAACATTTTAATTGTTGATTTTGATCGTTTAAACACTTTAAATCATAAAAATCAAAACTTTTAAGAACAATGGACATAAATACTTGAATAATACTATCATTATGTTACTTGAGATGGCTCTGATACCACTGTTGGGAAATCGTATCGTTTTTCATAAAAAAACATAAACATTAATCGAATTAACGCACAACGGAAGCTTTTAAAAAATTAAGAATTCCGTACACGGATCATCAAGTAAAACATAAAATAAGTAAATGTGAAAGCATATAAAAATCATACATTTGTATTCGATGACAAGAATACACGAATGAGATGCTTTCGGTATCCACCGGTGATGACACGATCGAGCGGTGCTAGGTACGCAATAAAACACATGAAGAACGGGAAAAACACACACATAATTGTGTGTGTTTGGTACGGCCAGAAAACACACCTCACACAATGTGAAGACCTCCCCTTACGGGGCAGTCCTCAGCATCTAGGTCCCACAATTTGCAATACAATATCAATCATAACTAAGATAGAGTAATTAAATGCGGAATTATGAATTACAGTACAAACATTTTAAGATAAGTTTAATACAATTTTAGTACGAGTTACAGGTTTCAATATTAAACTTACTAAGGGTACAAGACTAATCTAATACATATCACCATATGATCAAAGCAAAACTACCCAGACCACCACAATTTATCATCCTTAAAGCTGTACCAAAAGGGTCGTTTGAGTAGTGGTCTAAGAAAACTTCAGCTGATCTTGAAAGACCTAAGAACTAGGTCCGGCAGGTGCTTTCCCTTTATCTTTTCCTGTAAAAAGGTTTAACAACAACTATAAGCAATGCTTAGTGAGAATATAGATTTTTCAGATTACATGTATTTCAACAAGCGGATAGTGGGTATATAGTGTGATATATCTTGACTGTCGCTACAGCCACGCATAATTGAGAAATAGTAAATCAAAATTGGATGATGTCCAGGTCACGCTCACGCTTTTAGTGGAAGCTATCCACTCATACTGGGCTAGCTACCAGCAAACATCGTGGGGGGAGCATCGGAGTAACCAATACCAAGTTCAATAGAACTGGTGACATAGCAAGGTCTAGAACAATAGACCGGCAAGGCTAAACATGCTAAGCTGAATAAATACATCAAAGATGCGAGCAATGATGAAAGCAAAACTAAACAAGGTCATGATAGCAATATCAACTTATAACAATAACTGAATTGAACTGTAAGTATGATGTATGCAAAATGATGAGTCAAATAGCCATCATGATCCACAGGGCATCATCGAACCATGGTGAGCACATGTCACAATCCAGCTGAGCATAAATGAATGGCAAGATAAACTATCATCAACAATATTTCTCAACCGGAATCAAGCATGTAAAACTAAATATCTATAACTCACTGGTTTACTGTATTAGACTGTGCTGTTGACTTTATCAAGCAGATTTCTCCACCACCTGAGTTATCTCAGGATTTTATCTTTGACTTTCTGGACTTTAGCTTGGGTTTATAATCTTTGTCCCACTTTCAATAACTTTAAACTTTATTACTTTGTTCAGAATTTATCTGAATCTGTCCAGAATTTTATCATTGCAAGAACATCAGCTTTAAACTTTAATTGGTCATGATTTTGATAACTCATCAATATTTATATCATCTTTCATGGATATGTATGACTTTTATCAAGTTATTAAACTTTCATTTACATAATTGTATTTTAATAACCATAAGTACATTACACCCTTACTTGAAAATGATAAGGCTTTTATTTATTATTTTAAAACCATCCGAATTTTGACCATCTGAACTTGATCATCCGATCCGAGTTCGGATCAACACCATCCGAGTTTGGCATCCGAGATGGTCCATCCGAGATTGGTCATCCGATATGGTCCATCCGAAATATAGCATCCGAGTTTGTGTCCCATCCGAATTCGGATCCCACACTTAGACATTTTCCAGATTGTTCTTAATATTGTAGTTCAACACATACGGGGTTTTCATAAAAATTTGCCAAATCCATTTTTAACCACATGCAATGAAATCTAATATTATATAATAATTATTGGGGTGTTTTTACACTATTTTTCCCATAAAAAACATACTAAATCGTCTAGATTCGTCCAAAATATGATGAAAACTCAAGAACACAAAACTGTACAAAAACTCAGAATTTTCACTTATTTGGACGATTTAAACAATGATTTTTGTTTCTATAACTTCTAAAGACTTAAATATATCATTATTAACTGATATTTCAAACATGCAACTACATTCATGCTTTAAATCTAAATTTCGGTTTTTCATAAACCGAACACAAAAACCCTTAAAATTTGTAGTTTTAAGTAGATTTTTACCTTAAAATCTTGTAGATTATGGATGCTTGATGTTTGTTTGTAACTCTCCTGGCTTGAATCCAGAATTTATGAATTCCTTGATGAAGATGTTGAAGATGCCGTAGGTTTAAAAGAGAGAAAAAGAGAGAATTTTAGTTTTCTTTAATGTGTGATGAATGAGTATTAACTCATTTGGGTTTTTTTTTTATATCTTCAATTTTGTTGTATGTACCCATTAACTCTCACACTTTATGTTTATTACATCTCTTTAACTTTGATCATCTAAACAATTTTATAACATATATTTGACTAAATTAAATAATTCTATTACTTAATTAAATTACAATACAAATAATGTCATTAAATTACATTATTAATTCAAATACAGAAATTTAAAGTCCGGTTAAAAGCTAGGTTGTTACACACAAACTCAATTTGTGGGTGTTTTGTTTTGTGAAAACCCTACACACACAGTGGGTCATGTTTGTATATATATACACTTATATATATACATATATGGTCGTATGTTTATATATATATATATATATATATATATATATATATATATATATATATATATATATATATATATATATATATATATATATATATATATATATATATAGGGATAATTGCGCAAAAAACCGTCAACTTGTCAGCTTTTTGTGATTAAAACTCTAAACCATTTTTCGTTGTATAGAAAACCCCGAACTAACTAAAACTCAGTAAATCAAGGTTTTATCAATGAGTAACCCGTTGAAACCGGTTTTTAAATCTACGTGGACCGGTAAATAACCTACGTGGAATAAGTTTTAATTGTTGAAACCGGTTGCCAAGTATTACACATCACTTAAACACCTGTTGATAATTTTTAAACGTGATTACATCATCAACGGGGGTTTAAATGATGTGTAATACTTGGCAACCCGTTTTAACAATTAAAATTTATTCCACCTAAGTTATTTACCGGTCCACGTAGGATTAATAACCGGTTTCAACCGGTTACCAATTGATAAAACCTTGATTTACTGATTTTTAGTTAGTTCGGGGTTTTTTATGCAACGAAAAATGATTTGGGGTTTTAATCACAAGAAACTGACAAGTTTGGGGTTTTTTGCGCAGTTATCCCATATATATATATATATATATATATATATATATATATATATATATATATATATATATATATATTGAGGTTCTATGGGGCACCATATGCATCGGGAACCAAATGGGAACCAAAAATGCATTGCTTGTTTACAAATGGTGCATTAAGGGCTTCTTGGGAATGTTTAATAATATATTATTAAATTATAAGATTTAATTTAATATTTATCATTTATTTAGGAAACACGTTTAAATGTCGAAATGCATCACGATTTTGGTGATGCATAATGACGAAACAAAGACGAGGATGAATATGACCGAAATGCATCACGATTTTGGTGATGCATAATAATGGAACAAAGACGGTGATGAATATGGTCGAAATGCATCATGTTTGAAATTGAATTGGATGAAGATGCATCGTGTTTGAAGACGAATCCAATAAATTGGATGAAGATGTATCATGTTTGTTTAGATTCGGATAGAATATTTTCTGAATTCAAGCATCTTCCGATTTTGCCTTTCCGCGCGCGAGAAGTTATGCACCCGTGCACCCATTTTCAAATTAATTACCCTTTTGGCACTACAATCTGAACCATTAAAATTCAAGATCTAACGGTGCATACAGGTTCCCAAAGTGCACAATGCATACAGGTGCCCCATAGAACCTAACCATATATATATATATATATATATATATATATATATATATATATATATATATATATATATATATATATATATATATATATATATATATATACAAACTCTGAAATAATAATATAATATATATCTTAATAATTATCTTTATTATTTAAACGTTATATAATTATCTCTATAATTATATAACTATCAAATAATATTTATCTTTTATATATTATCTAATAATATATAAATTACTATATAATTATTTATAATTATCTCTATTTATTTGTTTATAATTATCCATCTAGTTATCTAATAATTAGATGATAATATCAATTCAAATAAATGCATCTTTTATTTAATATCCAATAATAATTAAAAGACTAGATAATTATTTAATTATCATCCGATGACAATTAAATCACTACAATATCTAATATTGTACTTTTAGTCTCCGTCCTTTGAGATATAGTTAATCACTCATTCATTTAATCCCAATGATCATTTCGTGTCATAAACAATATCCAATATTCTTTATTGGATCGTTTGATTGAATCTGCTCAGTTGCGCTAATCGGTGTGACCCTCAAGTGTTTTATGAAATCAGCCATGATGCAGTAGTAATGTCATCTTTACACACCATACACTAACAAAATACTTCATCATTTTCCATGCTTTATAATGAAGATTATTTGTAAGATATTAGATTTATAATAAATGTAATAGTTATTATATGTTTTTTGTGAAAAATGTTTTTTTTATGATTCACAAGATTAATGGTTTATTTTGTTTAAAAATGTGTTTTTGGTATATTTTATACCCGTTTCATACCAAGTGTTTGATAAAATGTATAAATGAAATCTTTCTTTTTAGTTTCAGTTCGTCTACGACACTCTATGTAGATTATCATATAATCTATGTAGATTATCATGTAATCTACATAGAATATATGATATCTGACATTCTACACGACATTCTATGTTGATTATATGATAATCTACGTAGATTACATGATAATCTATGTAGATTAACATTACTATTCATAATCTATGTAGAATGTTACATAGAATGATATGTAATAACACAGTAGATTATCATGTAACCTACGTTGAATATATGATACTTGACATTCTATGTAGATTACATGATAATCTACGTAGCTAACATGATAAATTATGTAGATTACATGATAATCTACATAGAATATGTTCGTCGATACTCTACATATAATATGACAGATTCATTTTCCATGTTTTATAATGAAGATTATTTGTAAGATATTAGATCTATAATGAATGTAATAGTTATTAGATGTTTTTTGTTAAAACGTTTTTGTTTACGATTCATAAGATTAATGACTTTTTTTGTTTAAAAATGTTTTTTTGGTATATTTTATATCAGTTGCATACCAAGTGTTTGATAAAATGTCTAAATAAAATCTTCCTTTTTTTCAGTTCGTCTACGACACTCTATGTAGATTATCATATAATCTATGTAGATTATCATGTAATCTACGTAGAATATATATGATACTTGACATTCTACACGACATTTTACGTAAATTAGATGATAATCTACGTAAATTACATGATAATCTACGTAGATTAACATATAATCTATGTAGAATGTTACATAAAATGATATGTAAGAACACAGTAGATTATCATGTAACCTACGTTGAATATATGATACTTGACATTCTACATGACATTCTACGTAGATTACATGATAATCTACGTAGATTACATGATAATCTGCATAGAATATGTTCGTCGATACTCTACATAGAATATGACAGATTCATTTTCCATGTTTTATAATGAAGATTATTTGTAAGATATTAGATTTATAACGAATGTAATAGTTATTAGATGTTTTTAGTTAAAAAAAAGTTTTTGTTTACGATTCACGAGATTAATGGGGTTTTTTTGTTTAAAAATGTTTTTTTGGTATATTTTATATCAGTTGCATACCAAGTGTTTGATAAAATGTCTAAATGAAATCTTCCTTTTTTGTTTCAGTTCGTCTACAACACTGTGAATTATAGTTTCTATATCAATCATACAACAATTTAATATCAATAACAACAACAGTAATCACAACTAACCGAATGATTGTATTTCCAGAAAAGTCGATTACAAAATGATGATCTTCACAAACTGCTAGTAACCGTTTCTGAATTCTATGTGTGCCCAAAAAGTGAAATGTCAGATCTATCTATTTTAGATAGTCAAACTTCCTATTTATACACAACTATCAACTATTTACACAATAAACCCTTTAAATTACATTCCATCAACTAAAATATATTCTAACAATCTCCCCCTTTGCTGGAATGTACAGAGTCTTTAAATTGCTAATCCAAGCTTTTGTCCAAATCTTTTTATGCTTTTTCGATCAGAGAGCCTCCATTCAATCTTTGAAATAAATTCTACCATAAGTCTTCGGTCATTAGATGATAAAGCTCCTCTCTTTGTCTTTCTCTTTTTATCAGACGCTAGCTTTCCCTTTAAACCACTCAACACTTTATTTAGCATACCATCTAAAAATTTGTTGAGTTCGACACTCCTCATGGCTCTTAGCTTCTTGTTTCTATCTTTGTACATAACAGCTGGATGTTTTACCATGATGACTTGAAATTCTTTCAACTCTCCAGCAAATTTGATATCTCTATGTGGAGTTGTCATGTTAATCTTCCTCATCCCTCGTTCAACACCTATCTGCAGATCTTGCACTGACATCAATACCAGTTTGGTATGCATGAAGTGAAAAATTGTCTTCAAGGCAAATCTGCAGTGTTCATTTCTCTTATTTCTGCATAACTCATCGAATAAATCTTCAATGTCAACCAGATGCATGTTAAACATGTCGGCTTCAGTGAACGTATAGGTATTTCCATCAGTTCTTGTAACAGTGAATGTTGGATAGAAAATCTTAACGAATTTGTCCTTTTCAATTTTAACTAGATCAACTATCCTGAACTCACTCTTCAATTTATCAACCTCCTGTGTCTTGTTCCTCAGAAAACTTGCAAAGTTAACTAGATTTGGCATGTTCGGCTCCAAGACCCTAAACAACTTAAGAAAAGAACATGGAGCTTGTTTCTTACAAAAAATACGTTTCTCCAGAATGTCTTCGATATATGGCATTTTGTTCCTTTTCCTGATAAACTCCGCTGATCGTTTCGCTGGAAGCTCAAACTTCTTTACTTTATTCTTGCGAATCTCATCTTTATTCAACAATGTAAGCATATCTTGGATTTCTCTTTGAACTACTTGTTGTGCTTCAAATCTGAGCCTGTGTTGCTTTTGCGACTCATCTGCCAGTACATATTCATTGGAAAACCTTTCCATAACCTCGACCTCATTCAACTCAACTCTTTCCTGAATAACAACATTTTCTACCGGAAATTCTTCAACTTCTTCCTTAACTTGAATTACAACCTCAGGCTTTTCAACCGTCGGTGTCGATATGGACTCCTTCAATATCTCATGTACTAACCCTTCTTCTTGTTCAATCCTTTCTCCTCGGAAATCAACATCAGTCAATGTGATCACATCATCATCCTCAGATACTTCAATATATTCCTCTCTCTCTCTTCTTCTACGCCTTGAATCATAAACTCATGTTCCTTAAGCACTTGAACATCATCTTCAGAATCATTGTACTCTTCAAAGTTGTAAATATCAGACTGAATGTTCAAAGGAACTGGAACATCTTCATAAAGAATCAATCCCAGCTCACTTTGTTCATCAGCATGTTCTTTTGCGCTCCCTGCTTCTTTCTCTTTCACTTATGCTTCCTTCTCAGGGTATGTTATCATTAAAAATCCGGGTGTAGGCTCAGCAAGCTTTCTCCTCTTCTCCCCCTCATGAGGAGCATCATCGGAGTCCTCATCATGCTTTCTTTTAGATGAGGAAGCTTGCGCCTTACACGTTTCTTCAACCGCTGCTACCCGCTCAGAAAGATTTCACAAAGCTGTAATGATCGTACTTTCCAGACTTATCATCATTTCCCTCATCTCATCAAACTGTTCAAAAACAAACTCTTTCAGCTCTTCCTTCAACTTATCCAGTGCTTGATTTGATTCAGACTGCTTGATCGATTCTTCTGCCATTGATTTACCTTTCAGAAACTTATGAATATTTGACATCTGTGCCATTACTTCAGATAACTGAGCAGATACATGAGTGTTCACTCCTGCAACAGCTGCATTCAAAGCTTGATTTAATGAAGATTCTGTAACAAAAGGGGATAAATTCACCACTGGGTCACTTAGACTTCCAGTTGTCACAACAGTCGAACTTGTGAAAAGAACGTCTGTGTGGCCAGTACTCAGAGATGGCAAAGTGGTCGCTCTGACTGGACTTCCACCCTCTTCAAGCGACGGAGCAACAAATGCTTCCGTAGCTGAGGATGTTCTGGTGGGAACACGAAGTTCAGCCACACTTACTTCAACAGATGAAGTCGACTCAAGTGTCATAATCAGTATAGGATCTATACTCTGTGATTGAATAAAAGTCGTACACTTGGGCAGAGGTGTACTAAGTTCAATATCCATTAAGTCCAAATGACTTTCGGATAGAATATGTGGTTCATCCCAGTGCTCAAATGAAACAGTCTCCTGTTGAGAGGAGACTGAGTGGATGGTTGGGTGTGCACTTGTCAGTGGGATACTGACCTCTTCAATGCTAACTCCCATAGGGGAGCTAACAGCAGATGTGGGTAAATCCCAACTTTCTAGGCTTAGTGCATCCCTCACACTCTCCTGTGCAATACTCACTATATCCATCATAGCAATCTCTCCCTTATTATGATCATCATCAGCACCATCATCATCATCATCATTTCCTTCATCTTCACCTTCGTGAATATTCGACAATGTCCTCTCAGAATCATATTTCTCAGCCTCTTCCTCACCACCCCTTACAACTTCAACTCCCTCGCTCACTTGCAGGCTTCCCTGAACTTCAGCCCCGTGCTGAGGTTCCTCTCGTCATATCACTCCTTGGGTAAGAGAACCTGGTTCTTGGGTCTCTATTGGAGCATGATCTATCCTATATAACTTCACATTTTCACTCTCAGGATCTGCATACTTTAACAAGGATTCTGGAATCGGCATGATATTCGCATTAGGAGAATCTGACACTTCATGCAAACTCATCATGACATAGTCTGGGCATCAGTTAGAGTTAGATCTTTTAGGAATATTTTCATTTGCCCTTAAGATCCCTCGGATAAGAATCTGTATAAACCGCTGAAGTGGAATGAACTTCCTTGCTCTATTTGTTGTTTTAGCCAATACTATCTCCTTTAGATCCTCCCAGATACACTGAGCAAAGTCATAATGCTTATTAAAAGCAATTCCATGAAAGATTCGTAGACAGTGAATGCTACATTTGTCTATACCTGTATGCTTAGATGTCATACATCTATTGATGATCCCAAATAATGTGTACCATTCGCCATTTAATCCATTTCAACGAAATTTGGAGCTTTTTGGAAGTGGCTTTGAGTAACCCAAGCATATCAAATCATGAACCAGCTCCTCATCGGACACAAAATCTTCAAAATCCGCTAACTCAGGAAAGTTAACTGTGTCTATTCGTCTTGGAAGAAAGAAGTTGTGACGAAGTCTGGCAAGGGAAATTTTGGATTTAAATTGGTCTATGGTTACTTTAAAGTGGTGGTTTCCATCAGCAGGAACAAATTTTACTGTATGCCAAAATTGTTGTAGGTAGACTTGTGGGATAGACGGTTTGTACTGAAGAAGATATCCCAAAGGATGGCCTTTGAGAATATCTACGATGATAGGATGACTGACTTTGATAACCTTTGTATCCAAACGATGGTTGTTATCTTTGAAGGGTAGGCAATGTTTGGGTTTGACCAGTTGGTTATCAGGGATGATGGTTGAAGGTGAGGGTCGAGCAACGGAGGTTGAACGAACGGGTGTAGATACGGGTGTATGATTGGAGGATGAATGGGAATCTGATGAATTGGAATTCTGGGAATGATCTGGAGATGCCATTTGAAACCTGTAAACAAAATAAGAATCATGTTAGACAAGACAGGTAAACAAATGAAATCCTTCAAAGTTGAAAAAATATAACATTTCATCAGAAATTATAAAAACTTGTGATTTTCTGTTTAAAGCATCGGGATTCCATACAATAATAAATTATTATTGACAGGATTCCAGAGTCAATCGTTCATAGACCAATGTTAGAAAAACACAAATTTATAACAATTTCTTGAAAAAAATGTCACATTTTTCTTAGAACATTAAAAATCTAACACTTAGTAAAAAAGAGCATTTAAACTCGAATGAAAGTACATCCATCTCGAATAACTTTTGATTAATCTCGGATGATACATGAAAAAAACTCGAATGACTCTTGAACCAACTCGGCTTAGTCTATATACCAACTCGAATGAAATATAGTGTATCTCGAATAGAACATGGGAATTCTCGAATAATTCTTGAAACAACTCGAATTACATACGAACGGAACTCGAATAGAACATGAAGATTCTCGATTAAGTCTAAAATGTTCTCGAATGATCAATGACTAAAACTCGAATGAAGAAGTAACTTCCTCGAATACAATATAAGGTCAATTCGAATGAATAAGGAATTTTCTCGAATACAACATATGACCAACTCGAATGAAATATTAATCTCTCGGGCAATGTACTAATCGAGACTCATGACCTTAAATTTTCTAAGTCCAAAAAATTTGTCAACTCGATTAACAAACAAAATTTTCTCGATTAAATAATTAGTCAACTCGAGTGACACAGAGACTTTCTCGATTAGCATTCGAATCAACTCGAACAAAACTAAGGTTTTCTCGAATATCCCTTTGATCGAGAAACTGTTGTGAAAATTATTTTTCAAGTATTTTCACACTGATTTTCCAAAAATTTTATTCCAGGGACCTTTTCAATTATTAAAACTTGTGTCCCTCTCGAAAATCAATTTCAAACACATTTGATTTACTGAACTTTGAGTAAAAACAACATTAAAGTCGTTAAAAATCCAAATTTCAGTAACATGAAGAACTCGAAGGTGTTTGAAACTGAAATTAAAATTTCTGTTTGTGTGGATTGATTTGAACCATGAAATTTCAGATTCATGTTCACATACATAAATCGAAACTTACCACACATTTAATTTTAGTTTTATGAACAAAAAATATATTAACACCATGAACATTCAAATACAAAAAAAATACGAACATCATGAACACAGTTACACATATACCCCCAAATATGAAAGAAACTTTGTACAAATACGATAAGCAAAAACAACAAAACATTTACTGACAATTTTGATGAAACAGAAATCTTGATTCAGTCGATTAGATATGGGTTATTGAGTTTTCTTAATGTTGAAGGAAGCTTGGGGAAGAAGATGAAACAGGAACCGGTTTTTCTAAAAAAGAATAATTTGAAATTTGAATTTCAAATTTATAAGATATAATATCCGGCCCATATTTGAAGGAAAAATAAAATTCGGCCCAACTTCAACTCACATTTATTAACCCAATTATCTTTTTACTAACAACTCAAAAAAAATAAAAAATAAAAATAACACACACAAAACAAAAAAAAAATTAAACTCACAAAACAAAACAAAAAAAAATTTAATTTTAAAAGTCTCCCCCTTTAATTTCTAAATGCTGCTCCCCTTCAAATGTGTATCATATTTCTCAGCTGAGCTCCCCCTACAAAATAATAGATAAATTTTATTAGATTTATTCAAAATCAGATAAATTTATTTTCTGCTCCCCCTGCACATGACAATCCAGATCTTGTTAAATTCCAAAGAATATTGAACTTTTAAGATTCAAGAATTTAACATCAGATTAATATCAATTAAAAAATGTAAATTTAAAATTATAAATTCTGAATTATTAAATCTTAATGATTCAACATACCCAATTTGTATACCAAAAAATTAAACCTTTTTTCATCTAACGCTTTGGTAAACAAATCAGCTAGTTGATATTCAGTAGGCACAAAATATAATTCTATATTTCCATTTTCAACATGATCCTTTATAAAATGGTATCGAATGTCAATGTGTTTTGTTTTTTAATGTTGCACCGGATTTGATGCAATAGCTATTGCGCTCTGAGAATCACAGTAGCTACGTATTTTCTTTAGTGTAAACCCGTAATCGCGCAGTTGGCTTTTCATCCACAACACCTGAGAACAGAAGAAGATACAGCAACGTATTCTGCTTCAGCGGTAGACAATGAGACGCAATGTTGTTTCTTGGATGACCAGCATACGGGTTTGTCACCTAAGAACTGTACTGCTCCAGACGTACTTTTTCTGTCCATCTTATCACCTGCGTGATCAGCGTCAGAAAAAGCAGTTAGATTAAAGAAGATTCTCTGGGATACCACAAACCAAGGTTTGGGGTTCCCTTGAGATATCTTAAAATTCTTTTCGCAGCTGTTAAATGTGATTCTTTAGGATTCGCCTGATATCTTGCACACACACATGTAGCAAACATAATATACGGTCTACTTGCTGTTAAATACATTAATGACCCAATTATACCTCGATAGTGAGTCACATCTACAGGTTTCCCCGAAATGTCCTCATCAAGTTTTGACTCTGAATCCGGAGCCATGGGAGTTTTCATAGGAGTACTGTTAACCATGTTAAATTGCTTTAACATGTCTTGTATATATTTTGACTGATTGATAAAAATACCATCAGTCAGTTGTTTAACTTGTAATCCTAAGAAAAAATTTATTTCTCCCATCATGCTCATTTCGAATTTTTGGGACATTAAAAATGCGAATTTCTTACAAAATTCTGGATTTGTAGATCCAAATATTATGTCATCTACATATATTTGTATTACTATGATATCTGGCCCCTGACGTTTTATAAACAGGGTTGTGTCAACTGCACCTTTGTTGAATCCACATTTCAACAGATATGTTGAAAGTGCATCATACCAAGCACGCGGTGCTTGTTTAAGGCCATACAGTGACTTATCTAAAATATATACATGATCAGGTTTCGAAGGATTAGTAAAACCTTCGGGCTGATATGTATATACTTCATCGATTAGTTCCCCGTTTAAAAACGCAGTTCTAACATCCATTTGATAAACTGTAAAGTTTTTGTGAGCGGCAAAAGCTAAAAACATTCTAATCGCTTCGATTTGTGCAACTGGTGCAAACATTTCATCGTAGTCAATCCCTTCTTGTTGGTTGTATCCTTTGGCAACGAGGCGAGCTTTATTTCGAATGATTACTCCATGTTCGTCTTTCTTGTTCTTAAAGATCCACTTCGTGCCTATGATGGATTTGTCTTTAGGGCGCTCAACAAGTCTCCAGACCTTTAACCGTTCGAACTGATTCAGTTCTTCTTGCATCGCCACAATTCAATCAGCATCCAAAAGTGTTTCTTTCACATTCTTGGGCTCTATTTTACATAGAAAATTTGAAAATAGGCACTCGTTTATGGTAGCTCTTCTGGTTTGGACTGAAGCGGATGGATCACCAATAATGTTTTCTATTGGGTGATTTCTCGTCCACTTAAAAGTATGTGGAAACGGTTCTATGTGGTCTTGATTGGGATTACGATCTGGATATGTTGGTTGGGGGGTTACTTCAGATGTAGTAGGTGGGATATCTGAGTTAGGAGCTTCTGAATGTCCGGAAGCTAGTGGGGTTTCAGAAGATTCTGGAGGTTCAATGGGTTGTGCACTTTCAGTTGGCAAGTGTACATTAGTATTTGAGTCTTCTCCAGTTTCTTCTGACAGTTGTTGATGAGAAAGATCAGAGACTACGACGGGATCTTCAATAATACTGTCATGTACCAAATTTAGAACATTAATTTTGGGCTTCTCAAAGTAGTCTTCATAAAAATTCTCAAACAACTTATGTAATTCAGAATTTTCAGTATTTTGTTCAGATGACTCCATTGAAGTCTGTGTGTTAGGTTCGGGTCCTGAACTGGTGTGTTCAGAAGCCATTACCACTCCTTCATCAAATTTAACATTGACGCTTTCGTTGACAGTCTTGGTTCGCTTGTTGTAGACACGGAAAGCGACCGACTCCTTTGAATATCCGATGAATATGCCTTCATCTGCCTTTTGATTAAACTTTCCAAGATTGTCTTTGTCGTTTAGAATAAAGCATCTGCAACCAAAGACATGGAAAAATTTAGTATTAGGTATTCGTTTATTTATTAATTCATAAGGAGTCTTTCCGAATCTTTTATTAATGATAGAACGATTTTGTGTGAAACAAGCTGTTGCAACTGCTTCGGCCCATAAGAATAACGGTAGATTTGAATACGCCAGCATCGTCCTAGCTGATTCCACTAGTGTCTGATTTCTTCTTTCAACGACACCGTTCTGTTGAGGAGTTCTAGCAGCTGAAAACTGATGTGTGATTCCTACAGAATTCAAAAATGATTCAAGCGATTTGTTCTTGAATTTTGTTCCGTTATCTGAGCGGATTGATTGAATTGTGAGTTGCAACTTCACTTGTATTTTCCGGATGAAGTCTATGATAGTTTCGGTCGCATCTGATTTAGACCTCAGGAAGAAAACCCATGTGTATCATGAATAGTCATCAACTATCACCAATACAAATCGTTTCTTATTAATGCTTTGTACTCTCATTGGTCCACACAAATCCATATGTAGTAATTCCAGTGCTCTCGTGGATGAGTGTTCGGATTTGGATTTGTGTGAAGCTATTGTCATCTTTCCTTTTTCACATGCGGCACACAACTGCTCCTTTTGGAATTTGAGAGTTGGCAGCCCTTTAACTTACCATCCTTTCGCTAGGTTGGTTAATTCATTGAAGTTCAGATGTGAAAGGTGACGATGCCATAGCCATGCTGTTTTAGATGTAGCTTTTGACAATAAGCAGACATCTTTCTTCAGATTAATAGAGGCTAAGTCAATGGAGTACAAATTGGTTTTCCTATTTCCTGCCAGTATTTCTTTACCTTCCCCGGATCTGATGCTGCACCGATTGGCTTTGAAATTGACTTCCAATCCTTTATCACACAGCTGTCCAATACTAAACAGATTGTGTCCAAGACCATCAACGTAGAAAACCTTCTGAATGGTAATTTTGTCATATGTGAGACTCTCGTATCCTCTGATCGGACAAAACTGATCATTTCCACATCTGACCGTCCCACAGAACTTTTCTACAAAGTTCTTGAGTGTGTCTCTTTGTCCGGTCATATGCTTGGAACATCCGGAGTCAAGATACCAAACATGGTTTACCTATAAGACGAAATAGCACATGAGGTACCCACTTGTAGTTGGGTACTTTTGTTTTAGGTAAATCATGCAAAGTATTATTTGTTTTCTCAACAGATATGGCTTTTTGCTTAACATTTGATGTTGATTTAGGTACCCACATTTGAAAAGTTCTTTTAGGTATCCACTTTTGTACAATTCGTGGTGGATCTGTTTTTGAAATAATTTTCTGTGGAACCTTTTTCTGTTTAGAACATGGGTCCTTTTTGTGAAAACCTCCCCTTACGGGGCAGTCCTCAAAGTCTAGGTCCCACATTATGCAATACGATATCAATCAAACTAAGATAGAGTAATTAATTGCGGAATTAATAATTACAAGTACATACAGATTTGGATTTAAGTTAAACATTGATTACATATTTCAAATTAAAGTTATAAAAGGGTACCATCATAGAATAATATCAAATCTACCCAAAACCACAACATTTGTTGTCTTCCAATCAGTACCGAAAGGTTTTCTTGTGTAGTGGTCTATAGAAACTTCTGTCTTGATCTTTAATAGACCTAAGAGTTAGGTCCAGCAGGTGACTTTCCTTTATCTTTTCCTGTAAAAATTATAATGCAGCAACTGTAAGCAAAGCTTAGTGAGTAAATAGATTTTCAAATTAACATGCATGTCAAGCGGATCATCAATCTAGCATGATATGTCTTGGCTGCCGCTACAGCCCTCATGATTGAGATATAGAATTCATAGAATCGGATGATGTTCAGGCCACACTCACGCTTAAATCGTGGGGATCAGCCACATACTGGGCTAGCTACCAGTAAGTCAATATGGTGGAACATCGGAGGTCATTACCAAGTCCATAAGAACTGGTGAAATAGCCAGGTCTAGAACAATAGACCATCAAGGCTAATCAAGCTGAATAAATCTATCAAGTGTCTGATCAATAGTGAAAGTTTATGTCATAGAAATCATGATAGCAATGAATCATAAAGCAATGTCTGAAGAAGTCTTAAATGCAATATGAAATGATAATCAAATAGCTATCATGATCCACTAGGCAACACCGAACCATGGTGTGCACATGTCTCAATCCAGCTGATAAAATGAATGTCAATAAATCTAACATCAACAATATATCTCAACCGGAAATTCAACATGTTAAATCTAAATATCTATAACTCACCGATCTGGTCTTTGTCAAACAGATATAAAAATCTGCCACCTGAGTTATCTCAGGATTTTATCTTTGTCTGTTGTCTGTCAATTCAAATCTTTGACCCGCTTTAATCTTTATAAATCTTTGTATCAATGTTCAGATATTAACTGAACCTGTCCAGAATCATATCATATTAAATCATGTCAATATTATCATCTTTTAATCTGAAATTCTTAATTTTATCTGATTCTGATAACTGATAACTCATTAACCTTTTTGGTTCATTTTCTTTGAATTCTTTAAAATATCAAAATAAATCAATCGGATTCGGATCCATCAAATTCGGATCATCCGGATGAATCATCCGGATGAATCATCCGAATTCGGACCAGTCCGGATCTGGCACCCGGATTCGGTCCTATCCGAAATGAGCATCCTATATTCGGATTAACAACCATCCGAATTCGGACCACTCATCCGAAATATAACAATATCCGAATTAGTATCATTTTCAAAATGGCAAATCCGAAATAGAACATATCGTCCGAAGTATAGGGATCCGAAATAGGCACCATCCGAATTCGGTTATACCCGAATTCGGATCCCATACTTAGCATTTTTCCCAGAAATTGTTCTTGGTGTTCTTCATATATATTCATACGGATTTTTGACAAAATTTTACTAAACTCATTTATATTAACATGCAATGTATTATATTGTTGTAATATCATTATTAGATTGATTTTATACTAATTTCCCTATCAATAACATCATTATTTGATCAAGGTCATCCAAAATGTACTATTTTTGTCAAGAACACTATTTTATCAAAATTTCCGATTTCTTTAATGTTTTGGATGATCTAATCCATAAATTTTGTTTCTATTACTTCTATTAACTTAAATTCATCATTATCTATTAATATCACAAACATGCAACAACATTTTTAGATCATCAATTCGGTTTTTATGAAACCGAATATAATTCCAAAAACATAGAAATTTTAAGTAGTTAATACCTCGAAATCTTGTAGATTGATGATTCTTATAACTTCTTGTAACTCCTATTGTCTTCAATCTTTCAATTTATTGTAGCTTTTATGGAGTTTTGATTATTTCTTGTGATATTGCCGTAAGTGAAGAAGAACAAGAGAGAGAGAGAGTTTGAAATTGTGATTAATGGCATTAAGAACCATTAAATTGGTTTATATATTTCTTTTAGTTTCATTTGCAAATTTAACCCACTAAACTTTTGTATAATACATCTCTTTTATTTTATTCATTTTCAATAATTCATATCATATATATAATTTTAAAAAAAATTCAAACTTAATTATATTACAAGACTAATAATGTAAATAAATTACATTATTAATCAAATACTAGAATTAAAGCTAGACCAAAAGTTAGGTTGTTACAGAATGGGCTCCACCACGCACAAACTTCGTCCCCGAAGTTAGCTAAGTTTGAACAGACTGGGATATGTAGCTTTCATAACATCTCTCGATTCCCAAGACTGATGCGAACCTTTGTGGTGTTTCCACTGGACGAGCACCATCTGTATATCTTTATTTCTAAGCTTCTTAGTCTTCGAGTCCAGAATACGTTCTGGCTCTTCAACCACTCGAAGCTTCTCATCAATCTGCAAGTTAACATGTGGTATCTGAACTTCTCTTTCATCTGCTAAGCTCTTTATCAGATGACTGACATGGAATACAGGATGTATTCCAGATAAGTCCGCTGGCAGTTCAAGACGATAAGATTGGTTTCCTATCTTTTCAACAATCTTGAACGGGCCGATGAATCTTGGAGCTAGGTTTTTTCTCTTAATGAACCAAACCACATTCTTCATTGGGGATACTTTCAGCATCACCCAATCATTAACCGCAAAGCTTATTGATCTGTGCCGATTATCACTTGTTTCTTCTGTAAATTTCTCTTACCTTTTGAAGATTGAACTCTGAGTGCAATGGAGTTTTCTGTTGAAGATGATTCACCTCTTTCAAAGTTAGGAGTGTTAAAAATAACTTTTGTTTTATCCTTCTTTTGTTGTAAAGCTGGTGAATTTTCAGATGATTTTATTGAATCTGATGAAATTCTTTGCAGAATTTTAACAAGTTTTTTTTGACCATCTGATTGTTTGTCATGTAGAGGTTTGACAAATTTATCAATTTTAACAAACATTTCCTCTAATGAATTAAAGTCAGCGTGCATAAACAGATCAACTTTTTTTTCTGTATTGATAGAATCTAGATAAGTTGAAGATGATGAATCAGACAACTTTTTATTCTCAGGCTGTTTTTGTAAAGTTTGTTCCATAATTTTAAGTTCAGCCTTAAGAGATTTATTTTCTTTCTCAAATTTTTAATTTTCAATTCTAGATCAGAATTTATCTTTTCTAGAATTGAAGAAGGCAGGTATAACTTTTGAGATTGAGTAGGTGATTCAGACAAATCCTTTTCAGAATATGTTTGAATGTACTGTTCTTTAATATCAGTATTATTGCTTGCTTCATTTATTCTGTTATAATCAACAGAGTTTTGCATTTTGTCTAATCGTAATCTTTTTGTTTCTTCACTGGATTCTACTTCATCAGATGCTTTCATAAACGCCATTTTTAATCCTAAGTTCATGTATCTGACATCATATAGCGTTGGTGAACTAGATATTGCTTTTGTCAGATACTTTGGATTTTCCAACCAATACCAGATTTAGAATTATAAAATTCTGTGTCTTTTGGTTGATTTAAATAAATGGTTTGATCTGTTTTCCCTCTTTTGATAAATTCATCTTCCATCTTCTTTATTTTCTCATAAAGTTTAGTTCGTTCTTCAAAAATAGCATGATATGTTACAGAAAAATTTAAAGCTTGTAATTCTGCTATTCTCAGTCTTTCTTGTAGGTCAGATATATTATATTAAGATCTAGTATTTTGCTTTGTAGTTCTCTTTCCTTATCTTGTAAATCTGAAACTGCTCGTAAGGCTAATACTTTATCTTTGGAAAAATCTAAAACTAAGTTATGTTCATTACGAAGTTTGTTTTCCAAAGAATGAGCATTTTTCTTTTCAGCCTTTAATGATCTTTTAAACTTTTTAAGCATAAAGGCCATATGAGTTAATTTCTCTTCTAGCACACAAGATTCATCAATATCAGAGTCAGAGTTAGATTGTACCTCCGGTTTGTCTAAACCATCTGATCTGTCTGACTCTGAATCTTCAATATCCTCGTCATCAGTTTTTCCAGTTGCCATCAACGCAACTTCTTCTGTCTCTTCCTCCTCAAATTCTTGTCTTTCTTCATCCTCTTCATCTGTTAAACCAACACATACTTCATCCTCAGCAATCATGGCTGATTCACTTAATTCTGACTCATTGAGAATCTCTGATTTCAAACAAATATGAGCGTCTTCATCTAGAATATCTTCATCTTCAGATAACTGCAGCCAGTGGTCATCCTCCGCCATAAGAGCTTTTCCAGCCTCTTTTTCTTTGGCTAAGAGAGCCTTTCTCGTATAGTAGTCTGAGTTTTTGACTACTGGAAGTCTACATTCACGGGCATAATGACCTGGTTTCCCACAGTTATAACACATCTGCTCTGAATCTTTCTTTGCTGACTTGTCTGATTTTTCATATTTGTCAGTTTTTCTTCCACTGCTTTCTCCAGATTTTTCATATTTGTCTTTCTTCTCAATTTTTCTCGAGCCAGTCTTGTAGCGCATCTTATTGTTGGTTGGCTTTCTGTAGAATTTCTTTTGAAACGCTTTGGTTAGCAGTGCCATCTACTTTTTCATTTCTTCAATTTCGGAATCTGCAGATGAATCGAAGGATTCTGATTCAGAAGAGGTACTGCTGACTACCGCCCTTTTTTCCTTTTTCAATTTATATTTGTACTTCTTCTCTGCCAGTAGAGCCAATGGGTCAGCAGTTTCTTTCTCGGCTTTCTTCTTTCCTGATAATTTCCTCAACACAACCTCTTGGTAGTTATTGAGGTTCTCAAATATCATATGAAAATCCATTTCTTCTATGTCCTTTGTTTGCTGGATAATCATGGCATATTTCTCTCATTCGGGGTTCAGAACGTTTAAGAACCTGACATTTATGTCCAGATTGGACTTTGTCACTCCATTTCGTTTCATTTCACTTACCAGACTCACATACCTCAGGTAAGTGTTTTCCAGTAGTTCTCCTTCACGAGCTCTGAAATTTTCAAACGTCATCAGGCTGTTTCTAGCTCTGTTTGTTGCAGCTCTATCAGATCCCCTCATCAGTTTACACACTTCATCCCTTATTGATTTGGCAGTTTTTGTGTTTGTGAGGCATGTGTAGATATCATTGGGGATGGAGATCAGAAGTAATTTCCTTGCAGTTTTATCCCCTAGTTTTCTTTTCTTTTGAGCGTCAGTCAGGTTGGTGACCTCAACTGTCCTTGGTGGAATCGGGGGATTACCAGTTGGTACTCCAGGGATTGTTTCCATGAATGTGGCTGGTCCTTCTGTTAAGGATTTCACCATCTCTTCTTATAGATCATGAAAGCTTATGAATTCTAGAAATCTCTCCCTCCATTGGACGTATTCTCCCCTGTAAAGAATTGGGGTTTGGATTCTGATCCCATTGCTAGAGCGTCCTTTGACATTTGACTGATATTTTGGAAACTGTCCAAGATCTGATGAACTTTGATTGAAATTGATATTGTTGAACAACAATTGAATGTTGATCAACCTTTATAAGAATGATTAGTGAAAGTCTATTGAATCAACTTGAATCTACAACAAAGTAACTTGTTAGTAGCAATAATCAACTTGAATGAAACACTGAATAGATTTGAATGATGTTTTGTAAAACTCGAATAATATGTTGCAAAACTCGAATGATGCTTGTAAGAAACTCAAATTACTCTTCTGTAAAACTCGAATGAGCTTTCTGTGAAACTCGAATGATGTATGGTGAAACTCGAATAAGGCTAAGTAAAACTCGAATGAGTTTTGTATGAAACTCGAATGAGCTTTGTATAAATCTCGAATTAGCCTTAGTGAAACTCGAATTAGTTTGAGAAACTTGAGTTTTAGAGTGAAACTCGATTAACTCTTATGTGAAACTCGAATTGTTCCTTTGTGAAACTCGAATTTATTTGTGAAAAACTCGAATGAAATTCAAATTCTTAATGAACTCGAATTAAATTCGAATTTTCTTGTGTAAAACTCGAATGAAGTTAAGAGTAAACTCGAATGAAGTTAAGAGTAAACTCGAATTGACTAAGATTCAACTCGATTGATTAATCAAGTTAACTCGATTGACACTGTTGTCAACTCCATTGACACTTGTTGTCAACTCGATTGACACTGTTGTCAACTCGAATTGCACAGGTATTCAACTCGAATTGCACATAATCTATGTGTATTTCGAGTTTCTTAATTTTTCAGATTATTCAAGTCTGAAATTCCAATTAATTCGAAAATTTTGGCCATTTTCATTCAAATTGAAATCGAAGGTGAGGATTTTGATTACAAACACTTTTTGTGAAACACTTTTGTCCAAAACTAGATCTATACTTGACTTCTGCAATGTAACAGTGAAAAACTTTGAGTTTTTCAAAATTTTACAAATATCTCTAGATCTTTTGCTGTGTTTGATGAATCAAAACAAGTTTATATTCAATTGAATCGTCTAGTGATCCTATACCTTCGATCCAAATTTCACTGTGTAAGATCAACTGTCAGGATCTAAAACTAATTAACCAAGACTAACTGATTTGAATTTATCAGAGTATAAATCAATAATCTTGCTTTGAATCAAAGTTTAATTAAGAAGTTTGCGGAATAACACTTAATTATTTTAACAAAAACTTTCTACTGTTTGTATTGCTGAATTCAATGATTACAATCACCTCTAATCTGTTTGATTAGACGAAGAACACAAACTGTATTTATATTGCTTCTTGATATGTTTCCTTGACGAACCATGACTTCTCTGATAGTAGATATGCTGGAATCTTCATGTAGATATCTTTTCCTGAAAATCGGCACTTTCTGTTTATGAAACTGTTGAGCAGCTTGAATCACTTGACAGTATGAACTGAGCAGCTCGAGTTGATTTACTCTGGCAGCTTGAACTTTTACACTGGCAGCTCGAGTTTCTTCAACTAGCAGCATGAACTTTGGATTTACATATAAACTCTACTAACAGTTTGAGAAGTCTAACTAACAGTTTGAACATACTTAAACTATTTCCCAACTATCTCCCCCTAACTTAAATTCTTTACACAAGACTTTAAGTTCTATACAAAAATGGAAATGAATAAGTAAACTGCTATTTACAAACCAAGGCTTTCAAAAACTTATAGCTGTGCAAGTTTCTGATCTATAGCCTTCAAAAATTCTCTCTTCATCTCTTCTCTATCACAAGATATCCTAACAGATTTTACCTGAAGCAGCATATCTTTTGAAAAATTATAAAACTCGATATTGAAGAATATACCAGACCCATCTGTGAATTTAATTCTGTATGTCATTGACTTGACAAACCGATCAACTTGCTTGATCTTTTTCACTTTCTTTTCAGCATCCTCTATCTCTTTCCTTGCAAATTCAGGGTCAACAACTGATTTTAGATCTCTGATAAGTTGCTTCACTTGTGGTAGAGCAGATCTAACTTGTGTAACAGACCCTATATTGTACATCTTTGTTAGCTCATCCCTGATCAACTTCTGAACCATCTGCCAAAAAGTATCAAATTCTTCTTCTGGTCCAGACTCTCTTCTTATCACAAACTTAACTCTTAAATCTCTGTCGTCTAGTGACTTGGCATACCAGTAATTTATCAGAGGCTTTGTAAAATCGTGCTGATCCATCAGTTTCTCTATCTCCATTGCCTTTTGCAGTTGTTGATCAAATAATACCCTCTTAACTTGATACAGCTTTGCTTGTGATGATGGCACAGATGAAGGAATAGAAGCAACAGCTTGATCAGTAGGAGCAGGTGCACTGGCAGCAGCTTCAGTTTGAACTGATTCCTTTGATGGTTGGGCTTCTTGGGATGATTGGACTTCTTGGGAGACTTTTGTTTTCTTTCTTTTCTCCATCTCTTTGTCATGTATCTCCTGCAGCTTTTCAGTAGTCATGGACTGAGCCATTTTCTTTGGAATACCTGCTGCAAAGGCAAAATTGATTAAAAATCTTCTGTGCTCAGCCTTGGAGTGCCCTGTTGGCATCTTTCTCTTCTTTTCGCCTTGTTTGTCCACAAACCCCTTTAGGTAATCACCTAAGGTCTCATCATCATCTATTGGGGGCTGGGCTTGCTGATCTAATTCTTTGTCCATTTCTTCTGCTAATTTCTTGGCAACTTCAGCATCAAAGGCAATCTGGGCTTCTTTGGAAGAGAATTTGTGCTTTGGAGATTCAATAAGGATACCCTTGCCCTTGTCTTTTGCAGAAGAGAATGTTGCTTGGACTGTACTTGATGGAGCTTGAACCCTTTCTCTTAGAACAACTCCAGTTGCTTTTGGGGCAGCAGCTTGAGTTTCTAGGCTAACAGCTTGAGAAGCTGTTGGACTGCTAGCCTAGAAGATGGAACTGTTGATGCTGCTTGGACTGATGTTGTTGGAGCTGCTTGGACTGATTTGGGAACCTCCTGATTCTCCCCCTTTTTGGAAGCATTGGTTTGGTCAGAAGGACCTACAACCTTTGCACCTTAGGTTTGAATCATCTGCTCTAATTTCATGATTTTATTTCCACAGAGGGTAAACCCTTTGTGGAGATAATCCATTCTTTTATTTTGAGCCGCCTCTGCCTGCATGAGTGCAAAAATCTGAGCTCCCTATGCAGCAATGATGGACATTTGATATTCCAACATGGCTACAACAGGTTTCAGCTTGGGATCCGTTAAGAGCATGAGTTGCAGACTAGTCTCAAGATCAGAAAACACCTGAGGTGCTTGTGATCTATCACTGACATTAATACCAGAAGTAGAAACCTCAGGGCCCCTCTATTCTTGGTTCTGGGGACTTCCAGCTTGTGTTTGCACACTGGCTGTTGCCATGGGTGTGGTCTTAGAGATGTTGGCACTGTCCTGTGCCTCTTTTGCAGAAACATCAGTAGTGCCAGCCACAGAACCCATATGAACAATCTCTGAAGAGATGTTCACCTCCTGAGTGAGGATGGGAGTTTCCTCAATTGGTTCCCTTTGGATATGCTGTGCAGAAGTGTCCTCCTGCACAGGGATATATGGCTCTTGTCTTAAGGAGGAGGAGGAAGGAGCTCCTGGTCCCTTTTTCCTTCTGTATAAAAATCTTAGTGGGCGAGTTGGCTGTTCAAAAGGATCAGAAAAAATTTGTGTATCATGAGGAGGGGGTTGGGGTCCCGGGGGTGTAGCAGTGATGATAGGCTGAGCCTGCTCAGGACCCTCTCCTCTGTTTTGTGGAAGGATGTTCATCATTGGAGAAGGCAATGAAACATTGTTAGGCACAAAAAGGCCTCAGTCAAACCTGTTCTACATCTGAGGGGGAGATTTATAATCAAACCTGTTGATGCGTTTGAAGGTTAAAGTTAAGGCCTGTTATATGCCTTATTAAAGCCTGAAAATGATTTGCAATATTAGTCATAAGCTGTTCTATGTGTTGCATGTGTTGCAACTAAGACAGTTTGTCCAAGCTGTTCTGTCTGCTGAACAGGCTGGACATAAACTGTCTACGCTGCTTTACACTGGTGAGCAGCTTGGGCACTTTTAAAGTGTTCTGTTCTTTGTGAACAGAACCTGTTCTTTGTGAACAGGCTAAACACTTTATGGAATAAGTTTCCAAGTCTTCATGTATTGTTGTTGACTACAAGATCAGTTTACAAAGTCGAAGACAAAGTGGAAAACAGAACTGCTCAGCCTGTCCAAGCTGTTCTGTAACATAAAGACAAAAGGTTATTTGAAAAAGGGTGACAGACCTTTTTCTTATATCAAAATAGGCCTTTACAAGGAAGAAAAACGCAAAGTTGACATTCCTAAATTAGTTAAAGGCAATGCAACAGTAAACAAAGTAAAAAGACAAAAGTTCTGCACATGTAAAGGTAAGTCTGCTTTTCAGAAAAGTGCAGAAAAGGTTATGTTGTCTTTTCAACAAGACTTCTCCTTTTCATTCCGTCCAATGAAGATGTTTCTCTTAGATCCTCTGAATGAGTATAAAAGGAAGCTTCTAAGGACAGAAAGAAGTGAAGAAAGCTAAGTGCTGAAACCAAGAGTGAACGTGCAAGTGTGTTTTTCATGCATGCAAGTCTGATTGTGTAATACAGTTTCTTTGTGTCTAAGCTGTTCTACATAAGCTGTTCCTCTGAGTCTTGTAAACACAGTGAGTGCTTCTTAGTGAGTGTATTCATTGTATACTAGTTTGAGTTTGTCTTAGACTAGTGAACATACTGTTGTATCTGTCATCTCAGCTTGAACTATTCCGCATTCAAGCTTGTTTGTAATTAACAAATTGTTGATAATACATACAAACATTGAGAAAATAGTGTGTAGTTTTTAAATTGCTGTATTCACCCCCCTCTACAGCTTAAAGCCATACACTTTGGGAACCTCTCGGGACCTACAACTGGTATCAGAGCAGGTCAGAGTGTGTGTCATTCTAGATCTCTCATTCTCCCTAGTTTCCATGGACAACAGTGCTGCAAATTCTTCTTACTATGACAATGGCTCTATGGGCAAACCTCCAAAATTTAATCATCAAAACTTCTCTGGTTGGAAGTGCAGAATGATGCTCTATTTAGAAAATCTGGATGTACAACTACCAGAGATAGTGATGGAGGGTCCCTATGTGCCAACCTCTGTTACTACCATAACTCCAGCGGTTGAAGGAGCTGCTCCTGAAATCAGGACCTTTGAGAAAGCTAAAGCTCAATGGTCTGATGAAGACAAGAGACTGGTGGCTCTGGATGCAAAGGCCAGGAACAACCTGGTCATTTCTCTTCCTGATGATGTGTTTAAACAGGTTGAGAAAATGAAGACAGCAAAAGAGATGTGGGATACTTTGTGTACCGTCTATGATGGACCCACAATCACACTGGACAACAGGATCAACAATCTTGTTAGACAGTATGAACTCTTCTTTGCTAAACCAAAGGAGACTCTCACTGAAACCTACACCAGGTTTACTGCTCTAGTGAATGATCTCAAGGCTGTTGGGATCACTAAGGATAGTCTTACCCTGGTGAATAAATTTCTGGACATTCTACCTGAAGAGTGGAATTACTTCTCAACAATTCTAAGGAACTCAGGTACTATCAGAAGTATGGATCTGGTCAACTTGTATGGATCCTTACTGAATGATGAACAGTCAAGGCAACAAAAGAGAAATGCCTTGGAAATGTCCAAAAGAGGTGCAGCCTTTGTGGCTAATGTGAGACAGCCTGTAAATCAGGTGAGTGCTGTGTTCACTCAACCTGATAAACAGGACGATGACAAGGAGGAGGTGTCAGATGAAGAAGATACTGCAGATCTTGCTGAACAAGATGATGAGCAAATGATAGCTATGCTTGTCAAAAGGTTCAACAAGAAAAGGTTTGGAAGAAACATGCTACAAGGAAATTCAGGTGCTGGCAAAAAGAAGGCATTTGATAAATCCAAGGCTGAGTGCTTCAAATGTGGCAAAACTGGCCACATAGCTTCTGACTGTGTGTCAAAAGCTGTTGGTCAGTCATCCAAACCATTCAAGACAAACAAGGATGATGGTTATAGGGTTAAGTACCTTATGGCCATGGCTAAGCTGAGGAAGTTGGAAAACTCAGTGGGTTCTAACCGCCAAAAGGGACTCATGGCAGAGACTTGTGATTGGGAGGAATCTGATTCATCATCTGATGAAGAAGATAATCAATGTCTGATGGCCAACACTGATGTTCCATCAACAAGCAGCTTCAAACAAGATATGGTTGAAGCTGAAGCCTTCAGCAGCTTAGAGAACTGGAATCCTACTATGATGTATAAGGTACAAAATTTTATGCCTTACAGTTCTGAAGAAAAAGTTAAAATGTTTGAATATATGCTTGTTGATCTAAAAGCTGCTGTTGATAAACATGATGCTTTACTATCTGAAATCTCTAAACTTAAAACTGATCTTAAAACTAAATCCAGTAAACTGGACAGTTTCCATAAGTTGGAAACTGAGCTTGATGAATTAAAACACATCAACTCTATTTTACTGGAAGAAAAGAGAGAAACAGATATAAAGCATGCTAAGCTTCAAAAGATAGCTGACTCTTGGTTCCAATCTGCACAAAAAGTCAGCCATTGTATAAGTCAACAGATCCCTGCACAAATCCAAGCCTATCTTGGAGGGGATCTTGACACAGCAGCTTCCATTGTTGAGATCAATAATCTGAAAGAAGATTTATCCACTCTTGGTGAACTTCCAAACACATTCATTCAAAATGTGAATGGTAAACTAATCTCAACAAATAGGTTTGTCAGGCCTCAAAACACTGACAGCTTGTGTGAATTTAACTCAAAAGCTGATGTTGGAATTTGTTCTCCATCAAGTCAGTCTGCTAAGTGCTCTGCTGGTTCACAGAAGCAAAAGAAAGGAAAACATGTCCAAACTGAAGTTGTGGATACTAAACCTGTTGACAAAACAGGTTCTGAGTCCAAAGCTGATGGTAAAAAGCATGTTAATCCTTTTGATGCTAAACACTTTGAAAACAAGTTTTCAAAAGGTAAGCAGTCTGTTTTTAACAAGGGTAAGTCTCATGTTGAAAACAAAACTGCTGTGATTTCAAATAAGTTTTCAAATCATAGTGGTAAACTGGTTTTAAATAAGAATAAGCCTTTCAAAACCAGACACAGTGAGTATGCTGATAAGCAGCATAAATCACAATCCATTAGGGGCAAAGACAAAGCCATTGCTCGAACTGAGATAATTGGGAATAAGTTTCCCAAACCTGTGGAAGCTCAAAAGCCAATCAAGCTCCCTGTCTTTGACATCTGTCCTCCTAAAAAGAGGAAAGAAGAGGCAGCCAAAGCTGTGGTTATTGAACTATCCACTCAAGCTGTTGATTCATCAAAAAATAATAAAATTGCTAAATTTGCTGATAGAATCAACAAAAATAGCTCAGAATGTGTTTCTGAAAGATCTTCTTCCAAAAATCCTAAAAAGAGAAAATGTTACAAATGTGGAAAGAAGACACATCTGGCCAAGGATTGTCCTGAATCTGAGGGCATGAGGCCTGTTGACTCTGTTGTTTCCATAACAGCTGTCACAAGCAGTGTTGGAAATGTCACAGTCACTGAGAGTGGTATTCAAGCTGATACCATTCAAATAGGGAATATTAGTGTGGATATTTCAAGTCCATCAACAAATGTTGATGAAGTAGGAGAACTCATCTCTGTGATGAGTTCCCCTAAAAATGACTAATATTTCTCTTATCACTCTGCAGGAAAAACAACCTTCCCAGGTTTGGTACTTGGACAGTGGCTGCTCAGGGCACATGACAGGTTGTAAAGAATTGCTGAGTGATCTCAGGCCTGAAAAAGGGCCAAAAGTCACATTTGGTGACAATGTACAGGGATCTACTGAGGGATATGGAACTCTTAAAGCTGGTGCTGCAGTGTTCAAAAGAGTAGCCTATGTGGTTGGGCTAAAACATAACCTTGTCAGCATAAGCCAACTGTGTGATGCTGGCTACAAGGTTAATTTTGATGAGCAACTGGGTTACATATTGGATCCCCAAGGCAAAGTTGTGCTATGTGCTCAACGAAAGAAAGGTGTATATGTTGTGGATATGCATTCTGCTGACCCCACAACTGAAACCTGTTTTCTCACAAGAACAAATGCTGATCTAAACTGGCTATGGCAATATATCGGCACAAATGACCCGCTCGTTTAGAGCGGGAGGAGTTACAAAACTCCAAAACATCTACTGGGCGAAACCAGCCAAAGCCCTCGCCATTCAGCCGTACGGGATGATACGAAGCTCCGGCAACGTTTAGCGAGAGCGATGCCCGCAACGAGGAGCTGGCACAGCCGCCTCAATGCTTTAGAAAAGGGAGAGACCCATGATCACTCACGCCACTTAGTACCCCCTCCTCTATCTTTGTCATCTTAGGGGGACTTATTATGAATAGGTGTAGGACTAAATTCTCGGGTAATAACCCGCCCCACTGTAAGAAATTATGAATGATTAATAAAAAATTACAAGTATTTATGACAATTGTGTTGTGATATGTGTGTGCCCTTAAGAAAAATTTACATCTTTAAGATTCACCTTCTACATATGCTATTTTCTTTCAACTTCTTAAGATACATGCTGCGAGACGAGTATGAACGCCGCAGAAATTGAGACTAGAGCACAAAAGGTGGCTGCCTGCTCTAGCCACTTACGAGACCAACAGAAACATTTCAGCTCACGGAGATGGTGGTGCTACGCTGCACCACGGGCACTGACACCCACCATAAGGTTGCGGAATTAGGGTTTTTGAGGCTTTTTGGGGGGGGCAAGGCCCGATACTCAATGGGATCCGAAGGAGCGTCGAATTAGTCCGATGGTTCGAAAAGTTGGGAGTTGTCTTCCGCCCTCCCCCCCCTCCTGTGGGGGTGATAGAGGATGCATGAAGGAGATAAAGTAAAAGTTCACACCACACTCTGCCAAGACCGCGCCCTTGACATTGTTGAACTCGTATACCCAGTCGTGGGAATTGATGCAGCTACCGACTCCTTGCGACCGCGTGACGCAGATGATGACCGCATGAGTATTGCCCGAGGAACGAGCTAAAGAAAATGGAGTCAGAGTTTTGGCATTCGGCTAGAGAGGGAACGGATGTAGCTGGCGTACACCAACCGATTCCACGAACTGAGTATTATGTGCCCTCAGCTGGGACCCTGAGTACAAGAAAATCGAGCGTTACATTTGGGACTCGCTCCTCAAATCCCGTGTAATGTCACTGCTCCAACCCATCCACCATACTGATGCCATCAGAATGGCCAACAACCTCAGGATCAAGTTAACCCGGAGAAATGAAGCCAAGGCCGGGAAAAACAAGAGGAAAGGGACGACAAGTCAGGAAGTAATACGGGTTCGCAATCCAAGAAGCCCGAGACCTCAAGGCTTATGTAGCAGGAGCTGAGTCAAGGAAAGCTACCACGGGTACCAAGCCTTTCTGGCACCCAATGCACCTTGCCTCCAAACACGGGTCCCTGCCCAAACCCCTTGTGGAAAATGCAACGTATTGGCCATGTAGCCAAGACTGTAAACTTCGAACCTCGGTTGTCAAAGGGCCAGCACTCAGCGCGCTGCTATGAATGTGGCGCTACTTGGGCACTTTCAAGAGTGAGTGTCCAAAGCTGCGAAATGGTGGAGGAGCAGGGGAGAGCTTTTGTGTTAGGAGCAGGTGCCGCTCGTCAGGATCCCCAGGGTTCGTATCAGGTCCGTTGCTTTTAAATGACATTTTGTTATGGCACAAAAAGCTCAGTCACACACTGTTCTACATCTGGGGGAGATTTTATAATTAAACCTGTTGATTGCGTCTTGAAGGTTTAAATTAAGGCCTTTTATTGTCTTATTAACCTGAAAATGATGTTGCAATCTTCAGTCTAGCTGTTCTATGTGTTGCATGTGTTGCAAACTAAGGACAGTTTGTCCAAGCCCTCTTTCTGTGAAAGCTGGACATAAACTGTCTACGCTGCCTCTATACTGGTGAAGCACGCTTGGGCACATTTTAACACGGTTTTGTTCTTTGTGAACAGAACCTGTTCTTTGTGAACAGTGCTACACACTTTATGGAATAAGTGTTCCAAGTCTTCATGTCATTGTTTTGCACTACAAGCTCAGTTCACAAAGTGACGACCAAAGTGTGGAAAACAGAACTGCTCAGCTGCCAAGCTGTTCTGTAACATGAAGGACAACACAGGTTATTTGAAAAGGGTGACAGACCTTTGTTCTTATATCAAAATGCCTTGTACAAGGAAGAAAGACGCAAGTTGACATCTCCCTAAATTAGTTAAAGGACAAGTGCAACAGTAACAAGTAACAAAGACAAAAGAGTGATCATGCAACAGTGTGAAGACAAGTCTGACTTTCAGAAACGTAGAAGAAACAGGTTTGTTGTCGTTTCAACAAGACTTCTCTTTTTTCATCCGTCCAATGCAAGCGTTTCTCTTAGATCCTCTGAGAGTATAAAAGGAAGCTCTAAGGACAGAAAGCGAACGTGTAAGAGCAAGCGTAAGTGTGAACACCCCAAGAGTGACGTGCAAGTGTGTTGTTATCATGCAATTGCTTCTGTGAAAATACAGTTTCTTTGTGTGTCTAAGCTGTTTCTCACCTAGTCTGTTCTCCTTAGTATTGTAAACCACCAGTGAGTGCTTCTTAGGAGTGTATTCATTGTATTCTAGTTGAGTTTGTCTTGACTAGTGACCATATGTTGTATCTGTCCACTCAGCTTGCACTTTCCGCATTCACGCTGTTTTGTAATTAACAAATTGTTGATACATACATACAAACTTGAGGAAATGAGTGTGTAGTTTTTAAATGCTATTCACCCCCCCTCTCAGCCTTATAACTATATCTTTGGGACCTCTCCTGGTACCGACAACTGGTTCAGAGCACGGTCAGAGTGTGTGTATTTAGATCTCCTCATTCTCCCAAGTTTCATGGACAACAGTGCTGCCAAATTCTGTCTTACTATGACAATGGCTCTCTGGTGGCAAACTCCAATAAGTTATCATCATCAACAACTTCTCTGGTGGGAAGTGCAGAATGATGCTCATTTAGAGAGCTCGGATGTACAACCTGCCAGAGATATGATGGAGGGTCCCTATGTGCAAACCTCTGTTACTACCACTAATCCAGCGTTGAAGGAGCTTCTCTGAAATCGGACCTTTGAGAAAGCTAAAGCTCAATGTCTGCTGAGACACGTAGACTGGTGGTTGCGATTGCAAAGCCCAAGAAAAACAACTGGGTTATTTCTCTTCCCTGTATTGATGTTCAAACAGGTTGAGGAATATGAAGACAGCAAAGAGATGGGGATACTTTGTGTGTACCTGTCTATGCTGGAACCACACAATCCATGGACAACAGGATCAACAATCTGTTAGACTATCTGAACTCTTTCTTTGCTAAACCAAAGGAGACTTATGAAAACCTACACCAGGTTTAATGCCTTGTGATTGATCTCAAGAGTCTGTTGGGTCACTAAGGAAGTATCTCCCTGGTGAATAAAGTATCTGGCACTTCTTTACCTGAAGAGTGGAACATTCCTTACCACAACATTCTAAGAATAGGTTACATTTCGAAGTATGGATTCTGTCACTCTGTAGGATCCTTACTGAATGTGAACACGTCAAGGCCAACCAAACAGAGAAAGTGCCTTGGAATGCCAAAGAGGTGCAGGCCTTTGTGGCTAAAGTGAGACAGCCTTTAAATCGGTGAGTGCTCATGTGTTCACTCACACCTCTAAAACAGGATGATGACAAGGCAGGAGAGGTCTGATGAAGAAGAGTCTGCAGATCTTGCCTGAACAGATCGTGATGCGCACACGATAGCTATGCTTGTCACAAAGGTTCAACAAGAAAAGGTTTGGAAGAACCTGTCTACAAGGAACTTCAGGTGCTGGCAAAAAGAAGCATTTGCACAATCCAAGGCTTGCGTGTTTCAAATGTGGCAAACCGGGCACATAGCTCTGACTGTGTTGTGTCAAAGCTGTTGGTTTTAGTCATCCAAACCATTAAGGATAAACAAGTGATGTGTTTATAGGCGTAAGTACCTATGGCCATGGCTAAGCGAAGAAGTGGAAAACTCAGTGGGTTCTCAACCCGCCAACCAAAGGGTATTGGCCAGAGGACTTGTGCTTGTGGAGGAATTGTTGATTTCATCATCGATGAAGAAGAGGGCATATCATGTCTGCATGGCCAACATGATGTCCTCAACACAGCCAGTCTTCCAAACAAGATATGTGCCTGAAGCAGCTTCAGCAGCTTAGAGAACTGCGAATCCTACTATGATGTAAATGGTACAAAATTTATGGCTTACAGTTCTGAAGAACAGTTAATGTTTTGACATATCTGCTTGTTGATCTACAAGCTGTGATGTTGCAACCATGATGCTTACTATCTGGAATCTCTCACACTTCGATGATCTCCCCTCCAATCCAGTAAACTGCCACTAGTTCCCATAGTTGGGCCAACTGAGCTTGATGAACTTAACACATACTCTCTTTTCTGGAGAGAAAAGGAGAGAGCCAACGATATTACATGCATGCTACGCCTTTAAAGCATAGTGACTTTGGTTCCACCTCTGCACAAAACAGTCACCATTGTCCTAAGTCCCACAGATCCTGCCCCAACAATCCCACGCCTATCTTTGGCGGGATCTGACACAGCGCTATCTCCATTGTGAGTCATCCTCGAAACGAGCTTTCATCCACTCTTGGTGACACTTCCAACCATACATTCATCAAACTGTGGATGGTAAACTACATCTCAACTAACATAGGTTGTCGAGCACTCAGAACCCTAATGCCCGTCTGTGTGCAACTTCCTCAAAGCTGCGTGAGCGAATTTGTTCTCCCCTCCGTCCAGCTGCTAGTGCCTGTTGTGGTTCACCGCCGCACCCACGAAGGACCCACATGTCCTCACTGCAGTTGTGGGATACTCCTGTTGACAAAACAGTTCTGAGTCCCAAAGCTGATGGTTAAAAACGCAGTTAAATCCGTTGATGCTACAACCTTTGAAAAACAACGTTTTCAAAAACGGAGAAGCAGTCTGTTTAATCAACGCAAGGGTAACGTCTCAATGTTGAAAACCAAAACGCCCTGCTGGGATTGCACAATAAGTGTTTCAATCATAGTGGTAAAACTGGTTTAAACTCAAGAATAAGCTTTCAAAACCAGACACAGTGAGATATGCTGATAAGGCAGCATAAATCACAAGCATAGGGGCAAAGCACGAAATCCGCTTGCTCGAACTGAGATCATAATGGGAATAAGTTTCCCAAAACCTGTGGAAGCCCAAAAGAGCCATCAGATCCCTGTCTTGACATCTGTCCTCTCTACAAAAGAGGAAAGAAGAGGCAGCCAAAGCTTATGGCTCTTGAACTATCCACTCAAGCTGTTTGATCTCAACAAAATAATAAATGCTAAACTGCCCTAAAGACTCAACAAAATAGCTCAGAATGTGTTTCTGAAGATCTTCTTCCAAAATCCTAAAAGAGGAACTGTTAACATAAGTGGAACAACGGGAATGATCATCATCTGGCAGGATGTTGTCCTGAATCTGAGGACATTGAGGCCTGTTGACCCTGCTGTTTCCCTCACAGCTGTCACAGCAGTGGTGTAAATGTCACAGTCCCACTGAGGATGGTATCAAGCTGATACCATTCAAATAGGGAAATATTAGGTGGAATTTCAAGTCCATCAACAAATGTGATGAAAGTAGGAGAAAACTCATAAAAATCAACCGCTCCTCCTTCCTTCTCCCCCTTCTCTTTCCCTCTCCCTTTCCATTTCCCTGAGAGCGTGTTGGGAGAGCAGAGAGAGAGAGATTCCATCCATCTTAATCCTGAAAAAACCCATTTAAGTGCCAATTTATAGTTTACCCTTCAGGAGCACGGGACCACGCTCCATACATTGTTCTCCAAACTGCTTGCGCTCTTCTTGCATGGCAGTGATCCAATGGCCATCTTATATTGCTTCATCACCTTCTTTTGGCTCCATCAGTGAAATAAAACTAGAGAACATACAAAGTTCCCTAAGCTGTCCACCGTGTTGTATCCCTTGTTGATGTTCACCAATTATTTTGATCATTGGGGTGACACCTTGATCCACTTAGGATCATTCTCACTGATGATTTTATCCTAGAGTGTTACCATCTTTCCGCGGGTCCTGTTGAACAGCTCTCAAGATTTTCAGCCACACTGTGTCTTGCGCCTGTTCACTTGTTGAACATGTCGCACCCTCCACTGTTTGAACTATATCAGCAGATGGAACTCGGGAAAAAAATCAGCATTCGTATCAGGCTTCTGGGACAGCAGTTGTTCATTAAGTCAGTACATTTATTCACACAGGGTGTCTTGACATAATCCTCATCTGTCCCTCATGATTAACAGGTTCCACACTGGTGTAGTGGAAGCTTTGAGTTTGAGATTGAATTCATCAGATCATCAAAGTTAAGTTCTCCTGAAACTGATCAGGAACAGCTTTGGTATGAGGCATTCTGGGACTCTTCAAAGGTGACATGATAGATTCATCTCTCACCTTTCTTTTTTTGTTGTATCCTCTGTAGGGCTTGAGATAGCAGATAGTAGCCATACAAACACACCCTTCATCCGCTTTAGGTTCCACTTTGACCGCTGGTCCCTTTGATTAGAAGAAACAGGGACATCCCCACACATGGAACTAACTGACATTTGGTTCCTCCCTTTTGAGCAGCTATAGGGAGCTTTGTGAATCTTCTTCATCCCCTAAGGCTCTGTTTTGGGGGTGTTGATGAATCAGGGGCAGTTGGTTTAACAGCTTCCAGCCCAACACTGATGAAGGTTTAAACCTGATGCACACAGCAGGTCTGGCACGATTCAATGAGAGTTCCGGTTTCTCCGTCAGCATACTACATTTTGTTGAGGAGTTCTTACAGCTGAAAAGTTTTGAGTGATTCCTTTCTCTTCACAGAAGTCTCACGGTACTGTTTCTGAACTCAGAGTACCTGATCACTTCTAACGCCTGCTTACTTGGGCCGAGTTCAACATTTCATCTTTTTGGACAAATCCAAATAATTTCTTCTAGCCGCCTCTCCTTGCTCTTTAGAAAGATCACCCATGTGTCCCAGGAGAGAAAAACTCATCAAACCATTACTAGCGTGTATCTTCTTCCTCCTAGAATTGGACATAACAGGTCCAAACAAGTCATTTGGATTAAGAAGAGAAGTATCAATAGAGAAGTTTTTTATGTTTGGATTTAACAGATGTTTTTCTCTGCTTGCCTTATTCTCAAAGCTGTGCATAATCTATCCTGTGCAAAAGTCACTAGAAGGCCAAACCTGTCACCAACTCTCTATTACAGAGTTTGTTGATGTTCGTGAACGTTCAGATGGACCGTTCTTCTGTG
>JAANYP010003402.1:175793-199788 GCA_020465985.1 Centrapalus pauciflorus
TCAAGAACTCAACAAACTCTGTAAGAGGAGTTGGTGAAGGTTTGCCTTCTTATGACTTTTGGCTAAGGATAGATTATGCACAGCTTGGAGAAAGGCAAGCAAGAAAAACATCTTAAATCAAACATAAACTTCTCTTTTCATGGATAATCCACTTCTTCTTAATCCACATGGACTTGTTGGGACCTGTTAATGTCCCAGTCTAGGAGGACAGAAGATACACGCTAGTATGTGTTGAGAGTTCTCCAGGTACACATGGGTGATCTTTTCCTAAAGAGCAAAGGAGAGGCGCTAGAGAAATGTATTGGATGTGTCAAAAGAAAAGATGGAAAAGTGAAGCTCTGCCCAAGTAAAGCAGCTTAGAAGTTGAATCAATCGGTACTCAAGTTCAGAACAGTACTCTTGAAGACTTCTGTGAAGAGAAGGAATCACTCAAACTTTTTCAGCTGTAAGAACTCCCAATCAAAATGGAGTTGCTGAAAAGGAGAAACCGAACTCTTCATAGAAGGCCAGAACCATGCTGGTGTGCATTAGGGTACCTTCAATCATTTTGGGCTGAAGCTATTAATACTACCTGCTTCCCACAAATAGATCCTAGTTGGTGAAACACGATTCAACAAGACTTCCTTGAAACTGCTCAAAGGGAGGAAGCCAAATGTCAGTTAGTTCCATGTGTTGGATGTCCCGTTTTATTCTGAATGCAAGGGACCAGCTGTCAAGTTGAAACCTAAAGCGATGAAGGAGTGTTTGTTTGGGCTTAATCTGCTATCATCCAAGCCTATAGAGTATACAACAACAAAGAAAGGTTGATAGATGAATCTATCAATTGTCACCCTTTGAAGTCCAAGAATGCCGTCCACCAAAGCTGTCCCCTGAATCAGTTTCGGAGAACTAAACTTTGATGATCGGATGCATTCAATCATAAAGAGGAGCGCAAAAGCTTCCACTACACCCCAGTGGGAACCTGTTAATCATGGGACCATGATGATGATATGGCATACACCCTTGGTGAATAAATGTACTGACTTAATTACAAACATTGCATGTCCAGAACCTTTCAATGCTGATTTTCCAGTTCCTCTGCTGATATGTTCAACAGTGTCAGACATGTTCAACAGTGAACATGCTCAAGACAACAGTGTGTCTGAAAATCTTGAGAGCTTTTCAACAGGACCCGCGCTGAAAGATGTAACAACATCAGGTGAATCATCATGAAAAATGACGCCAAGCGGATCAGGTGTCACCCGCCAATGATCAAATCATTGGTGACCATCAACAAAGGGCTACAAACCACGTGGGACAGCTTAGGGAACTTTTAGTATGTTCTTCTAGTTTGTTTCACTGATGGAGCCAAAAAGTTGATGAAGCATTAAATGATGTCAATGGATCACTCTTGCCAGCGCAAGAAGAGCTCAATCAGTTTGAGAAAACAATGTATGGAACTGCGTGTCCTGCTCCTAAAGGTTAAAACTCATAATTGGCACTAAATGGGTTTTCAGGACTATAGATGGATGAGCAATGGCATGTCATTAGAAAAAATAATGCAACGACTGGTTGGTGCTCAGGGCTACAGACAGGAGGAAATAATTGATTATGATGAAACATTTTGCTCCTGTGGCAGTTCAGATGTGACAGTCTTCTGTGCCATAGCCAATTTTGATCAGCATTTGTTCTTGTGAGAAAACAGGTTTCAGTTGTGGGGTCAGCAGAATGCATATCCACAACATATACACCTTTCTTTCGTTGAGCACATAGCACAACTTTGCCTTGGGAATCCAATATGTAACCCAGGTGCTCATCAAAGTTAACCTTGTAGCCAGCATCACATAGTTGGCTTATGCTAACAAGGTTATGTTTTAGCCCAACCACATAGGCTACTCTTTTGAACACTGCAGCACCAGCTTTAAGAGTTTCATATCCCTCAGTGGATCCCTGTACATTGTCACCAAAGGTGACTTTTGGCCCTTTTTCAGGCCTGAGTTCACTCAGCAATTCTTTACAACCTGTCGTGTGCCCTGAGCAGCCACTGTCCAAGTACCAAACCTGGGTAGGTTATTTTTCCTGCAGAGTGATAAGAGAATTATTAGTCATTTTTAGGGGAACTCATCACAGATATTCCCTATTTGAATGGTATCAGCTTGAATACCATCCTCAGTGACTGTGACATTTCCACCACTGCTTGTGACAACTGTGAGGGAAACAGCAGAGTCAACAGGCCTCATGTCCTCAGATTCAGGACAGTCCTTGGCCAGATGTGTCTTCTATCCACATTTGTAACATTTTCTCTTTTTAGGATTTTTGGAAGAAGATCTTTCAGAAACACATTCTGAGTTATTTTTGTTGATTCTTTCAGCAGGTTTAGCAGTTTTATTACTTCTTGTTGAATCAACAGTTTGAGTGGATAGTTCAATAGCCATAGCTTTGGCTGCCTCTTCTGTCTTCTTTTTAGAAGGACAGATATCAAAGACAGGGAGCTTGATTGGCTTTTGAGCTTCCACATGTTTGGGAAACTTATTCCCAATTATTCCAGTTTGAGCAATGGCTTTATCTTTGCCCCTACTAGATTGTGATTTATGCTGCCTATCAGCATACTCACTGTGTCTGGTTTTAAAAAGTTTGTTCTTGTTTACAACCAGTTTACTACTATGATTTGAAAACTTATTTGAAATCACAGCAGTTTTGTTTTCAACATGAGACTTACCCTTGTTGAAAACAGACTGCTTACCTTTTTAAAACCTTTTTTTCAAAGTGTTTAGCATCAAAAGGATTAACATGCTTTTTACCATTAGCTTTGGACTCAAAAACTGTTTTGTCAACAGGTTTAGTGTCCACAGCTTCAGTTTGGACATGTCTTCATTACTTTTGCTTGTGTGAACCAGCATAGCACTTAGCAGGCTGATTTGATGGAGAACAAATTCCAACATCAGCTTTTGAGCTAAGTTCACACAAGCTGTCAGTATTCTGAGGTCTGACAAACCTATTTGTTGAGATCAGTTTACCATTCACATTTTGAATGAATGTATTTGGAAGTTCACCAAAAGTGGATAAATCTTCTTTCAGATTATTGATCTCAACAATGGAAGCTGCTGTGTCAAGATCCCCTCCAAGATAGGCTTGGATTTGTGCAGGAATCTGTTGACTTATACAATGGCTGACTTTTTGTGCAGATTCGCACCAAGAGTCAACTATCTTTTGAAGCTTAGCATGCTTTATATCTGTTTCTCTCTTTTCTTCCAGTAAAATAGAGTTGATGTGTTTTAACTCATCAAGCTCAGTTTCCAACTTATGGAAACTGTCCAGTTTACTGGATTTAGTTTTAAGATCAGCTTTAAGCTTAGAGATTTCAGATAGTAAAGCATCATGCTTCTCAACAGCAGCTTTGAGATCAACAAGCATATATTCAAACATTTTAACTTTTTCTTCAGAACTGTAAGCCATAAAATTTTGTACCTTATACATCATAGTAGGATTCCAGTTCTCTAAGCTGCTGAAGGCTTCAGCTTCAGCCATATCTTGTTTGAAGCTGCTTGTTGATGGGACATCAGTGTTGGCCATCAGACATTGATTATCTTCTTCATCAGATGATGAATCAGATTCCTCCCAATCACAAGTCTCTGCCATGAGTCCCTTTTGGCGGTTGGAACCCACTGAGTTTTCCAACTTCCTCAGCTTAGCCATGGCCATAAGGTACTTAACCCTATAACCATCATCCTTGTTTGTCTTGTATGGTTTGGATGACTGACCAACAGCTTTTGACACACAGTCAGCAGCAATATGGCCAGTTTTGCCACATTTGAAGCATTCAGCTTTGGATTTATCAAATGCCTTCTTTTTGCCAGCACTTGAACCTCCTTGCAGCATTTTTCTTCCAAACCTTTTCTTGTTGAACCTTTTGACAAGCATGGCTATCATTTGCTCATCATCTTGTTCAGCAAGATCTGCATTATCTTCTTCATCTGACTCTTCCTCCTTGTCATCATCCTGTTGATCAGGTTGAGTGAACACATCACTCACCTGATTTACAGGTTGTCTCACATTGGCCACAAAAGGCTGCACCTCTTTTGGACATCTCCAAGGCATTTCTCTTTTGTTGCCTTGATTGTTCATCATTCAGTAAGGATCCATACAGATTGACTAGATCCATACTTCTGATAGTACCTGAGTTCCTTAGAATTGTTGAGAAGTAGTTCCACTCTTCAGGTAGAATGTCCAGAAATTTATTCACCAGAGTGAGACTGTCCTTAGTGATCCCAACAGCTTGAGATCATTCCACTAAGCGGCAGTTAAACCTGAGTGTAGGTTCATGAGAAGTCTCCTGTTTTTTAGCCAAAGAAAAGTTTCATACTGTCTAACAAGATTGTTGATCCTGTTGTCCAGTGTGATTGTGCGGCTCCACATAGACGTACACAAAAAGTATCCCACATTTCGGTTTGCTGTCTTTTTTCTCAACTGTGAACACATCATCAGGAAGAGAAATGACCCTCAGATTTGTTTCTGGCCTTTGCATCCAGAAGCCACAGTCTCTTGTCTTCATCAGACCATTGAGCTTGAGCTTATCTCAAAGGGTCTTGATTTCAGAGAGCTCCTTCAACGCTGGAGTTATAGGTAGTGACAGAGGTTGGCACATAGGGACCATCCGATCACTATCTCTGGCAGTTGTACATCCAGATTCTCTAAGTAGAGCATTCATTCTGACACTTCCAACCAGAGAAGTTTTGATGATTAAAATTTTGGGAGGTTGCCCATAGAAAGCCATTGTCATAGAAGAAGAAATTTGCAAGCACTGTTTATCCATGGAAACTTGGGAGAATGAGAAATCTTAGAATGACACAACACTCTAAACTGCTCTGATACCAGTTGTAAGGTCCCGAGAGTTCCCAAAGTATATTAGTATAAGCTGTTAGAGGGGGGGGGGGGGTGAATACTGCAATTTAAAAACTACACACTCTTTTCTCAATGTTTGTATGTATTATCAACAATTTGTTAATTACAAACAAGCTTGAATGCGGAATAGTTCAAGCTGAGATGACAGATACAACAGTATGTTCACTAGTCTAAGACAAACTCAAACTAGAATACAATGAATACACTCACTAAGAAGCACTCACTGTGTTTACAAGACTTAAGGGAACAGCTTGTGTAAAACAGCTTAAACACACAGATACTAGTTTACACATAAGGCTTGCATGCATGAAAATCACACTTGCACGTTCACTCTTGGTTTCAGCACTTAGCTTTCTTCACACTTCTTTCTGTCCTTAGAAGCTTCCTTTTATACCCACTTAGAGGATCTAAGAGAAACATCTTCATTGGACGGAATGAAAAAGGAGAAGTCTTGTTGAAAAGACAACATAACCTTTTTTGCACTTTTCTGAAAAGCAGACTTGTCTTCACATGTGCAGAACTTTTGTCTTTTTACTTTGTCTACTGTTGCATTACCTTTAACTAATTTAGGAATGTCAACTTTGCGTCTTTCTTCCTTTTAAAGGCCTATTTTGATATAAGAAAAAGGTCTGTCACCCTTTTTCAAATAACCTTTTGTCTTCATGTTACAGAACAGCTTGGGCAGGCTGAGCAGTTCTGTTTTCCACTTTGTCTTCGACTTTGTAAACTGATCTTGTAGTCAAAAACAATACATGATGACTTGGAAACATATTCCATAAAGTGTTTAGCATGTTCACAAAGAACAGGTTCTGTTCACAAAGAACAGAACACTTTAAAATTGCCCAAGCTGCTCAACAGTGTAGAGCAGCGTAGACAGTTTATGTCCAGCCTGTTCAGCAGACAGAGCAGCTTGGACAAACTGTCTTAGTTGCAACACATGCAATATATAGAACAGCTTTAGACTGATATTGCAAATCATTTTCAGGTTTCAATAAGACATATAACAGGCCTTAAATACAACCTTCAAATGCATCAACAGGTTTGATTATAAATCTCCCCCTCAGATGTAGAACAGGTTTGACTGAGGCCTTTTTGTGCCTAACACTCTTCATAAAGTGTCGATGGTATTGCCCACTCTGTATGATTATAATTACATGAGATCGGGATACAACACTATTTTTCATAGATCATTTGAAGATGTTTTGAATCAAGAGGATCTTAACCGGAAAAACATAAAGAATACTCAAACCTTCATGACCTATGAGCAACTGAATGAAAGTTATTCATCCAGAAAACCAATTTTAGATGATGACTGTATTCACACTTACTCAGAAGAGGAACTGAATGCTAAACTGGTGGCTCCCGTACCTCACCCATATGTTCCTACCTTTATTTTAGAACACAAAATTGTTGTTCTAGAAGAGTAGTTGGAACAATCTTAAAAAAAAAAAAAAAAAAAAAGCTTTTGAATACCATGATGCTCTTATTGAGAATGTGGTGAAGTATGAAAGCGAAGTAATTGAATATGCAACTCAAGTTATTCATTACAAAAGGTTGTATCATGATATTTTAAATGCTTTCCAAAGCAACCAAAAACCCGAGCCTTCATAAACCAACTTGAATGCTGAAAGAGAACTTAGGGAAGCGAAAGAGTTGTTTGATAATGATAGAGTCGTTTTTCTTAAAAAATAAAATCAATTTGATGAGGCAAGAAAAGTGTTTTCAATACGTGAACAGAGTTTTAAACTGACTCTAAGTTCTTTGAAAGTGAAAGAGATAAACTTCTCGATATAATCAAAGACTTAGAAAGTCAGATTTCAAAGGCCTCAAAAGTTTTTGATCAGAAAATAAATGCACCCAAACAAAAGCATCTTCTTGAGATCAAGAAGGGCAAAGAAAAGTTGGAAATTCCAATCAAGATTTACAACGGCGAATCTTCTAAATCTGATTTTAAAAGAGCTGTAAGGAGTTCTATATACTCTTACGTTAAGAGTACAGAGAATTCCCGAAAGCCACAAAAGATTGAAAAATCCAACAACAGGCATAATTGGTTCTCTAGTCGTAACGACTCAGACTTTCGTCAAGTTCATATACTCATATGAAAAATCGTTTTGAGAATCAAACTGTTTCACTACCATTCATTTATGCTTCTCATGTTATAAAGAATAACAAAGTTGTAGTATTTGCTATCAAAAGATTGCTTCATGTGATGCTTTCCAGTCACATAAACCTGTATTGAAATACTCATTTAAGTAGTTATTTGATTTACGTCCTACTAAACCTTGTCATTCTTCTGATGTAATGAATGGTTGTGTCTCCAGAGCTAGGCATAAGCCTGTGAAACATCATGTTCATAAGCGTGAACAAAAAGGTCTCACATTCACTCTCCGTTGGGGTACCTAAACATGCCTTAAAGGAACCAAACTGGAAATGGTTGCCTAAGGCAGAGAATAAGGTGATTTCAAAGATGGGTACCTAAAGCTAACCTGACTGGACCCAAATTCCAATGGGTACCAAAAGTTACATGATTGTTTTGCAGGTAGATGGCTTCTGTTCATTTCAGTTCAGGACCCGTGCTTCAATAAGATGGTTTCTGTGCATTTCAGTACGGATCCTGTGCATCAATGTCATGGCTTCTACTTACTTCAGAGTAGAACCCAATCTTCAGTTGGATACTGTGCTACTGAGTTTCTGAAACTCCCACCCTTATGTGCATATCAGAATTTTTGTTCAACATTACGGGTGAAACGACAACAGGGAGCATAGATTTCTTACTTTTCTTGTGCTGTCAATTTGTGGAGGGGGAGTTTGCATCTATGCATTATCGAAAAAATGTTCATTGTCTTTTCACTCTTCAAGTATGCAAATCTTTTAAAGAAAACTTTTTTTGTGCATACTTGGAGGGAGAGTGTTTTTAGTAAAAGTTTTTTTTTAAAAGCTTTTCGTTGACCTAAAATGATGCAAACTGTTTTGGACTTTATCCGTTCATCATTTAAGGGGGAGTAAAAGTTTTTTTTGGTTTGATTCTGAAAAACCAGTCTTGTCTATTCTTCATGCAAATCAGAATACCTTCATTCATTCTGATTCTCTTATTCTAATTCATTCTGACTGATCAGATCTCAATTCTCTGAGATATTCTTGAATCCCGAATCTTATTCAAATCAGAATCTTTCATTCATTCTGAATTAACTAATTCTAATTTCTTTAGATTCATTCTCTCGTCTCCATTCCTTTTGAATTCATTTCACTGAGTTCATTCTCATAATGCTAAAGCAACTATTCTGAGCATTCTATGCTAGCTGCAATTACAAGAACTCAAAGCTCATCATCTTTGACAACATCTGCTGACTTTAGTGCACCACATGAGTGTATAGGCATATAAATCACTCCTATGGTCTACCCAGAACCAGATGACCTACCCATGGAGTAATCCTTCTTATAGATGGGAGGTAAGTGTCTTATAGATCTAGTTAAGAAGGATCAAACACAATGGGGTGTTGATCGGGTCTAGCAGAGGTAAAATGAAAATGAGAGGGGTATATATCAAAGGAAATGGGGGTGCATCGAAATCATGTTTTACTGATTAAAGTCAGTCGGAGGGAGCTTTAGTTGAAAAAATGATGTTGAGAGCTTGAGGGAAGAGAAAAGATTAAAAAAAAGAATCCTATCATAACCGACATTTGTTGGGTTTCCTACATTTATTATCGAATCTTATTCGTTGAGATTTGGTATTGAATAAGACGTTATGGACCCAGTGACGCAAGCACATAACCCCTCCTAGCTACTCAGTTGCTTCTCAAAAAGCTAATGTTTCATTTCTCACGGAGATTAACCACATAATCTATCGATTTCTCACTTGGAGTTAATTGATATTGAAACATGAAGACATTTTCTCCGGTCTCGAAATCATTTGATTTCACATTGTGTCTAGAGCTTATTGATTATACACATCTTAGGACACTTATCGAGTCATGTCTTTGTGACATTCCATTGCTTGTCTATTGTGACATAGCTGGAACAAGTATAGTGGTGCTTAATATAAGTATTTCATAATGATTAGTTGGAAATCCTACCAGTGTTAACATCAAGCCAACGTTGAACGTAAGTCACATAGTTCAAATCTATTGTGTCAACAGGAAACCTAAGTGGCCATGGTTGTTATTTTTCCTCTAATTTGGTTTTACTGTCAAAGGTTGCAAAGCCTAATGACAATTTGTGATGATAAAGAGCAGATATACACATCCTAAGGGGGAGTAAGCTATTTGCCAAGGATACTTGAAAGGTCTACATGATAATCAAGATTCTCTTAATCATCATGAGGAGGAGATTACTAGAAGCATAAAAGTTTAAGGAGACGATGGAAGATATTCAGGAGGAGCAAAGCTAATCTAAAGAATTTCGGTTGAAAAATCTAGGGGCAGAGATATCAGATAAAAAGCTTCAAGAGCTTCAAAGTTTCAAAGCTTCAAGTGTTCCAAGTTAAATCTTAAAGATGAACCTGAAAGCTGTCCAAGTCCAAAGTAAAGATCTTCAAAAGGGGAGATTGTTCATTAGAAGATAAAGTTTATCTTAAAGGATCCAGACTTGATCACAAAGGGGGAGATTATTAGACTTATTTTATTGTAATCAAATCTAGAGTTTATTTAGTAATAATTTAATATTTATGTTCACATTTTGTAAGGGTTATTAGTTAAGTCCATGGGCTTTGACCTTTTAGGGTTTTGGTATTTATAGCATCTCCTAGGTTTTTTGTGTGTGTAACTGAAGGTAACTCAAATAACTCAAGGAAGAAAAAGATGAAAGGAAGTGTAGCCGTCGCGTGGGTAGAGAGAAAAATATTTGTTCAACATTGTTCATCATTCAAGGTTTAATATAATCATTTGGCTACATTTATAATTGTTTCATCTTGTTCGTAGTTATCGTTTATGCTTAAATATTTGGGACTAACAATTTTGACTTAAATGTTTTAATGTAACAAAATATTTAATTCAAAACAAATAGAATATTAAATTTAAACCGAAATAATAATGTAACAAATATCTAAATTCAAACGAATTAAATCCTAAGTTTGTATATTTTTCTTAAAAAGGTATAATGAAATCAAAATATATTAACGTAATGAAATGAATAGATGGAAACTTACAAACTATAAAAAAAACATATAAATATTATAATAATGAAATCTAATATAAATAAAATTGTAATAAATAAATTAAATACATTATAGAAACGTAAAAAAATTAATTAAATAGATAAAAATATAACTTAAATAATAAATAAATACATCTTAAATAATTTTTATGAGATTTTTTAAGAATTTTTCAGAAGTTCTCATAAGATTTTGTTAAGGACTTTTATGAAAACATTTATGTGTAGTGATTTTTACGAAAACATTTATAAGTTGATCGACTTTTCTGGAAATATTTTTGGTACGATGGCCTATTCGAAAAATATATTGAAAGTACGTTGGTTTTTGACATGATTTTCCCTATAATTAATAAATTCGTAGAGTTAGATTTTGTTTGATTTGATTTGATTTAAATTTAAAAGTAGATTATATTATATTTGGATTGATATAATTTAAATTTCTTTAGGATTATTAAACCTATAAATGCCACGTGTCGATTCATGGTGATAACACGTGACTTCACAATAATTGAGTATAGTTACTCTTTTATTAGTATTTATTATAGATTATAGATTTTCTAATATTTCACAATTTGAAAAAAATTATGTTTACGGGTTATTATTTTGACCATCATGTCCGTTTGGGTGAAAATTGTCCCCCCGAGTTATACCAAATAGCAAAATTGTAAGAACGACTCTAATATTATTTGAAAATTAACTTTATTAAGTTCGTATATTTATTTGATATCCAATTGGTGCATGATTTGGCAATGAACTTCAATTTGAACATCATCAACGATGCCAAAAGAAAAACATTTTTAAAATATACGTGGTTTTAGCCATATATAGATGTAATTACATACAATCATACATACATATATACACACACACACAAAAGAAAGTGTATATAATATCCAAAATTAGGTATTAGAAAGTGATAGAGAGAGCTTGTTCAATATTCTAGTGTTTGCCATTTGGCGCATAATGGTCTTCAAAACACATTTCTTGGGACTCCAATCCAAGTTTTATTAATATTTTAGTGCATTTAGTTAAGGATTTCAGTTGAAACTAGAACGAGTCTGAAACACATTTGTAGAAATTTGGAGACCAAAGCGTAACGCAATGGTCAAATGGGCTGGGAGGCAGGATCAGTGGGCAGAGCCCCTAGCGAAGGTTGTTTGATGGGAGATTTTATTTAGTTTAAAGATAGAGATTAAGAAACATGATTCAGGTTCAAAAAGGTACCTCTTGAAATCAAGTGCATCCGAAGGTACCAACCTTAAAAAACTTTTTTTAAAACTTTTTTCTCATAATCATGTTTAATTTAATGTTATACACATGATATATAAATTTCACATACATTCACACTTTCTGTGTCCTTAAAAATTATGTGAGTGCTCAATGCATATTTATGTGAATGATCATCCATGTGAATGGTCATTTCACACCATGTCATTTCACACCATGTACATGGTGTGAAATGACCATTCACATGATCTTTTTTTACCATTCACAAGATTTATGATGTTACTTCTTTAGAAAAAAAGTCGAAAAAAAAATCTTATAATGTTGTCTTATATATGTCTATTCAAAAAAAATATACGTGAATGATCATTCACATTAGGGTACGCTGGAATCTTATAGGTACGCTGATGAACCTGATTCTAAGAAACATATTCTTAGTCTAATTAGAAGTTGACCAATATCATGATTTATGCCGTCATTCTAGTGGCGGACATAGATCCTAAGGGAACCGGTTGCACAACTTTTGTTGTTTTCCCGTTTCAAAAATTCAAATGACGGCACAAATAAGCTTAAAGGATTTAATTAAAAAATATATGTTATTGGATTCGTTAGTTAAGTGGAACACTTAAAAAATTTGTCAATATTTTAATGGTATAAGTTGCACACCGAAGAAATTCTCAGTTGCGCAAATAGAATTTAAAAAAAAAAAAAACCATGAAACAGAGTTATTGGCGAGGGAACTCGTTGCACATGCTACTCCTGAAATATGCATAGGTCCACCCATGCATTGTTCTCTCTCAACTCATGAGTTGTTTGTTTACTTTTTAATGGAATCATTAAGAAGTAATTTAAATGTAAAATGACTTCTTAAGGATTCCATTAATAGATAAACAAACATAGCGTCAACTAACTATTGTGATTTATATTGATTGTTTTGATGCATGACATTCATAATTATTTTATTATGATCGAAAGATTTCTGGCATAGTTATTTAGCATGTGTGAGAGCTTGATTCATTGATCATGTTCTAAATATGATTGTTGTTATTATTAATTTTGGTTTAATCAGTCTTCTAAGAAAAGATAGAATAAATGTTTCTCGGATGCATTAACTTTAAGCATTTTTTAAGGAATATTTGTGTAAAAGTTGGATCAATTTCGTTATTAAAACCCCTAACCATTTTTCATTGCACAAAAAACCCTCAACCGACAAAATCTCACTGATTTTTGGATATTACCAGTTGTAACCGATTCAAAGTCACATGCCACCATCGACAAGTCATTAGTGACCATTGAAATTTCGCCAAAAAAATAATTCCAACAAAAAACACAGATTTGAACAAATAAATCAACAAGAAATGTGAATTTGAATAATAAAATACAGACAAATGAGTTCGATGGAAAGAAGGTTCATCGGAGACGAATGGTTGGTCAGAAGATTGCAATGGTCACCAAATTGCAACCGATTCATCAGGTTGCAAGTCTTTATTTTCAAAATAAACCTCATTTCGTTAAGTTTTAGTCAATTCAAGGTTTTTATGCAATGAAAAATGATTAAAGGGTTTTTTAATCACAAAATTGTCCAACTTGGAGGTTATTTTGCACAAATATCCATTTTTTAGGGATAATTGCCCAAAAAAACCCTAAACTTGTCAGTTTTTTGTGAATAAAACCCCAAACCATTTTTCGTTGCGTAGAAACCCCCGAACTAACTAAAAATCAGTAAATCAAGGTTTTATCAATGGTTAACCGGTTGAAATCGATCATTAATTCTACGTGGACCGATAAATAACCTACGTGGAATAAATTTTAACTGTTGAAACTAGTTGTCAAGTATTACACATCATTTAAACCCCCGTTGATGATGTAATCCCGTTTAAATATTACAATTTAAAATTATCAACAGATATTTAAATGATGTGTAATACTTGACAATCAGTTTCAACAATTAAAATATATTCCACGTAGGCTATTTATCGGTTCACGTAGGATTAATAACCAGTTGAAACTGGTTACCCATTGAAAAAACCTTAATTTACTGATTTTTAGTTATTTCGGGGTTTTCTATGCAACGAAAAATGGTTAGTGGTTTTAATCACAAAAACCGACAAGTTTGGGGTTCTTTTTGCATAATTATCCCTTTTTTTTATTTCCTTAAAATAATAAATAAATAACTCGCAACTATAATTTGAGATGTCTAATTACAATAAAGTTTTGTTTTTACTTGAATGCTTACTCACGCCTAGTGGTGCACAATTACTAGATTTAATCTGAGTCCGATCTGATTTTAACTAGTTTGTTTTTTTCCAAAAAAGAACCGGTTATTCAAAAAATTGGATCCAAAAATATGTAACTTATGTAATTAGTTTCGGATATAAAAATTAGAATTTTCTAAAACCGGTTTAAAAAAAAACTGATTTTATAAAAAAAAATTATAATATTTTTGGGTTTGCTTTCTTTTTCTTTTTGGGCTCGTTTTTGTTTTGTTTTTGGCTAGGTTTCTTTTTTTTTTTGGACTTAACAAAACAATTAAACAAATACAATTATAAATTTATGATTAACCATTTATACCAAACAAACCATCTTTTTTATAATTATAATTACAAATATATAATTATAAATTAAGTTAAACACCATATATTTTATTCAATCGAATATATTTAACCGTGAATTTTTGTAGTTAAGAACAAAAACATGGGACTAGGAAATTGAACTCGTTGTTGGCGTTTCAAAGTGACGATTCAAGATAATAAATTACGTTTATTGTAAATTTGTAATATTCTTTATGTTTATCACTTGAAAATGATTGTCTAATATTTTCGGGTTGATTATGTAAGTTCATACGTCAAATTGTGTTTAAAAATCATAATTTAGTTTTGAATGTATATGCATATGTGGACAATCATAGTTTAATTTCGTACAGTTATATCCATTGTGGACAAACTTTTGAATGTATATTCATATGTACAATTAATTTTCGTACAGTTATATGCATATGTATATATTGTAAAATAATGATTAATTAAATTAAGTTGTGGAAGAAAGTAGTGCGCGAAATAAAGTAAAATAATAATTAGTTTTATGTATATATTGTACAAATATTTTTTGTACAGTTTGATCATAGAATTTTGATTTCTTTAACTAGATGGTAAAATAAAAAAAAACAACAATTAATTAAATTTTGAATGTATTTAAAGGGACAAGCATAACAATTTGGAAAAATTTCTTTTGACAAGAATATTATTGTTACAGGGTTACGGGCTAGGCATGACAACGGGACGGGTATGACCCGGATTTCATTTCACGTCCCCGTCCCCGTCCCCATTCTTGTCGGGTGTTGACTTCTCGTCCCCATCCCTGGTCCCATCGGGTTTCGGGGATTCTGGTCGGGTATTGGGTCTTTAACATTCTAACAAATTATAAAGTTTATTCTACAATTTATAGTTTTAAAAAAATATATATAAATGTATATAAACTTTATAACAAATTATGTCATTTTTAAGAATAACTAATAGTTTATTATACAACCAAAATAATACATATATATGTAAAAAACTTATAAAACGTATAGAAGAGAATAAAGAAGATATTTAACAATAATATATATATTGTAGGTCCCGAAAGGTTCCCAAAGTATATAGTAATAAACTGTAGAGGGGGGGTGAATACAGTATTTAAAATCTACACACTCTTTTTCTCAATGTTTGTATGTATTATCAACAAATGTTAATTACAAACAAGCTTGACTGCGGAATTGTTCAAGCTGAGATGACAGAATACAACAGTATGGTTTCTAGTCTAAGACACACTCAAACTAGATTACAATGAACACACTCACTAAGATGCACTCACTGTATTTTACAAGACTTTAAGGAACAGCTTTGGTAAACAGCTTAGACACACAGAAGCTTGTTTACAGAAGATTTGCATGCATGAATATCACACTTGCACGTTCACTCTTGGTTTAAGCACTTAGCTTTCTTCACATTCTTTCTGACCTTAGAAGCTTCCTTTTATACTCACTTAGAGGATCTAAGAGAAACATCTTCATTGGGCAGAATGAAAAAGGAGAAGTCTTGTTTGAAAAGACAATATAACTTTTCTGCACTTTTCTGAAAAGCAGACTTGCCTTCTCTTGTGCAGAACTTTTGTCTTTTTACTTTCTACTGTTGCATTGCCTTTAACCATTTTAGGAATGTCAACTTTGCGTCTTTCTTCCTTGTAAAGGCCTATTTTGATATAAGAAAAAGGTCTGTCACCCTTTTTTCAAATATCCGTTTGTCTTCATGTAACAGAACAGCTTGGGCAGGCTGAGCGGTTCTGCTTTCCACTTTGTCTTCAACTGTGTAAACTGATCTGGTAGTTAAAAACAATACATGATGACTTGGAAACTAATTCCATAAAGTGTTTAGCCTGTTCACAAAGAACAGGTTCTGTTCACAAAGAACAGAACACTTTAAAAGTGCCCAAGCTGCTCAACAGTGTAGAGCAGCGTAGACAGTTTATGTCCAGCCTGATCAGCAGACTGATCAGTTTGGACAAACTGTCTTGGTTGCAACACATGCAACGTATAGAACAGCTTTAGACTGATATTGCAAATCATTTTCAGGTTTCAATAAGGCATATAACAGGCCTTAAATACAACCTTCAAATGCATCAACAGGTTTGAATATAAAATCTCCCCCTCAGATGTAGAGCAGGTTTGACTGAGGCCTTTTTGTGCCTAACAATCTCCCCCTATTTGCAATAACCAGTCCAAGCTGGTTTTGTCAAAAATCACTATATATTTTTACAGTACATTTGCTGAAGTAAAATTACAACATTACAGTAAAGTAAAAGATCAGTTTATATATACACTGATTCTTGACTATACTTGAACAACATATGTTCTTACAAAAGTACAACTAATGTGCTAATGTATTTTACAACTAATGTAAAAAATAAAAAATTACAACTAATGTAATTGTGTACAACTAATGTACAGAGTGTACAACTTATGTACAAGATTTGGACTGTTTGAGACGGGAGCAGATAATGGCAAGCCTGTCCAACTAATGGACAGCTTCCATTCTTCACCTACCCAGATGGCAGGTGGACTTCATTCGACAGGGGGTGGCATCCCTTCTTTGAATCTTTTTAAAAGTTCTTCCCTTGTTTCTTCATGTTCTTCAAGTTCAGCTGTAAGAAACATAAAGTTAGAACTTTGGAGCTCACCTCTGTCATAAAATCCTTTCAGCTCTTCCCAGACAGCTGCTCTCCATTGGCTGGACTGACTGAAGGAGGTGGCAATTCTGAAGGCTGCAAGCTGCTTAAGACCAACTTTGTGTAGGTCAGAAGCTCTTTGAAAACATTTCTTCTGAGATAAGGGATCCACAAAAAATGCCCCTAACTCAGGCTCTTCAATCACTTTGCCATCTTCAAATTCAACTCCTTCAGGCAGGCTGTGGTCAACTCCTTTAATTTCCACAGCATAATCTCCTTGTTCAATCATCATAAGGAGTTCTTCCAGCTCTGAATCTCTCTTTTTCCTTCTGGCCTTGATTTTAGGGGATGTCACAGAGACACCCTCTTTGACTTCTTTAGGGATCAGGCCCAACTCACTCACTCTCTCCATCAGCTTCTTTATGTATGCCCTGATAGTCTTAGCCGTTTCTGACTTAGACTGGCTCAGGGCAACTGCCAGTTCCACCCATTCCCTGTAACCCATTTGAGCCACATCAGCGTGATCATATGATTCCAATTCAGGGCCTGTTGCACCCATCCTTGTGATCTGAAGTTTCCACTGAGTGCCTTTTCTTGATATGGGAACAGCTTTGACAATTCCTTCCTTGGCCAGCCTTCTAGTAGCAACATCATGAAATTTCTTTTTGGCCAAGTTGTCAAAATGGAATTTGGCTCTGGCAGAAGGTACTGTTGATTTGGTCACTGAGACCTGAGTACCTTTTTCCACTTCCTTCCCTTTTTCTCCTGCTGATTGCTTGGCAGCTTCCATTATTTTCTTTTGCACCTCCAAGGTAGACATTTTTATTTTCTTTGCTTCTTGGAGGGCAAGAGACTTAGCAGCTTTGGCAGATTGTTCTTCTTTTCTTAACTCTTCCAGAGCCTTAAGTTGTTCTTCCCTAAACTCAAAGTATTTGTGCATAGGGAGGCCCATCTCTTTGGCTCTGGCTTTGTGAAACTGAGTTTCTGCCTGTTTCTGCTCAATAGGATCCACCGCTGCCTTTTCTTTTCCTTTAGCTGCTGCTTTAGGGACAGCAGCTTCAGGAATACTTTCTTCTTCTTCTTCTTCTTCTTTTTCCTCTGAAATAATAAGGTGCCTCCTTTTGCTGCTAGGCCTGTCCTCAGGAATGACTTCCTCCCCCTTAGACTGAGCAGGGTTTGGAGAGCCAGCCTGAGTAGGCATAGCAGCTTGGGAAGCACCTTCAGCTGCACCTGTTTCTGCTGGTTGATCAGTTTGGGTTGCAGACACTGGTATCTCCTTAGGAGAAGGAATCTTCTCCCCCTTAGACTTAGTCTTCGAGGCAGATGATTTCTCCCCCTTTGAAGGAGATGATGCAGCGACTTCAACCCCTGGTCTGCCCGAAGACACAAAGTCAGCAGGCTTGCCAGCAGGTTTGGGAGGTTTAGGACCAACAAGGCTGTTCACTAAGTAAGCCAAGTTGTCCTTCACCTCACCAAGCTGGGAAAGACAGTTTTGAAGAGAAGAAGAATGGGAATCAGCAAAAGTGGTCAGCTTAACAATGTTGTCTCTATCAGAAGCTGTGAACAACAAACTTTGGAGCTGTGCAAGATGAAGTTCAAGAGAATCTTGCACATCAGCAAGGTTTGATGACACAGAATTTGATAGAGAACCTATAAGAGTGTTCAGGCTGGCCAATGTGGAAGGAATGGTAGTATTACAGGAAGTGAGGAGAGAGGACAGCTGTTGAGAAATAGCTGTCATAGAGGACACAGAGTCCTGTTGTGAGGAGAGGATAGAGGAAAGAGAGTTGGATACATTTTGCAGCTGTGCAGTGAGTGCAAGCAGCTGTGGAGAGTGGTCAGCTTGTGGAGTAACTGGGAAGGATTCTTTAAACGTATCAAAGAATCCTTTGAGCTGCTCAGACACAGAGTCTGAGATTATGGATGGTAGGGAGTGCATGGTATGTTCCAAAGAACCAACTTTGTTGGTCAGCAATGAAAGCTGATCCTTCAAAGGCAGGTCTTTGGGAGATGGTGGTGTATGGGTGGACTGTTTGGAGTGAGTAGATGGAGAAGATGATGATGAGGCTGGTGTTTGAGGATGAGAGGGAGAAGGAAGAGAAACTTTGGACAATAGTTCCATAGCCTGGGCAAAAGTAAGGTGGCCCAGGTTAGAGGGATCAAGGGGTCCTTCAGCAGCGGCTGTAGCTGCATCATTAGGAGAAGGAGATGATGTTTGGGGCCTCTCAGATGCTGCTTGTGTTGCAGCACCCTCATGAAGACCAGTGGTGGTTCCCTCTGCAGTGCCTTGGTCTAAAGGCACCTCATCATGGGGAGATGGGATATGCATTTCAACATCAGCAGTGGTGAAACCTGCTGATGGAATTTGCATTGAGGGATCAGCCTCACCAGAGGGATGGTATGATCCCTGAGGTTCATCAGCTTGTGTTGTTGGTCCCTCAGCAGCTGTTTGGTGTTGAACAGCTGAATCATGGGGAACAGAAGTTTGAGGCTGAGCTGCTGATTGGTCTATATCAGCAGCGTGGGCACCTCGTGCAGACTCAGGGTGTAAGGAGATATGAGTGGGGGACAGTGTGGACTCAGTGTGGAGCGGAGAGGGCTCCTGTCTTTCAATATCCTCAGCCTGTTGGGAGGCTGGGATAGTTGATGTGGGTATCTCCATTTGTACAACTGGTTCCTGTTGGGAGGAACCAGAGGGTCTAGGCTGACTCAAGGGTGACTCAGGCTGGAGTGAAGCAGGCTCCAAATGAGCTGAACCTTCTCCCAAAATAGGAGAGGCAGCTTGGGTTGCTTCTTTTACAACTGAACCCTGTTGAGAGGGAACAGAGGAGACTGTTTTCTGGGCTAGTTTCTTTTTGGCTAAGGATTTTCTTTGATAACGAATGGATGAAGTGGGTGATTGTGGAGAGGAGAGGGGATCTGTTTGGACTGGATGGGAGACTGGGTCAGGAACAGTGGGGCTGGACTGTTCCATAGTCTCTTGTGCCACAGAGGCACCAGCCACAAAGGCTTCAGGCTCAACAAATGAGCCAGGGTGAGGAATCTGCTCTTCCTCAGCCACAGAGGCTAAGGGAGCAGACTCAGCTTGAGCTGTTTTGGCCTTCTTTTTAGCAGGCCCAGCTTCAGCTGCCAAGGTCCTTTTTACCAACTTAGACCTGGCTTTGGATTTTCCACCGGGAGCAGCAGTGACTGGATCCACCCTCACAGCAGAGGGTCCTTCCACTAAACCCAACAGCCTCCTCATTGGTGTTGAGAGAGGAGGCTCATTTTCCAGTACAGGAGTATGAAACACCCTATTCCCTATCACAGGGAATGCAGCAGTTTTAAGTAGGGGTTGAGAGTGATATAGATGCTCACCACAGACATGGCAGAAGATGAGACTCAGGAACCTGGGATATCTGACAGCTGCTGGTCTTGTCTCTTGTTGTACCAGGTTTCTCATGTTCAAGAAGATCCATTTGGCCATGTCAAGTGTAGTCCCATCCACCAGCTGAAGGACTATAGGCACTTCATCTCTACTAAGTTGGTCAAAGGAACCAACCTTGCTGCTGAATGACATTGCCACAGAGGCAAATAGGAAATTATATGTAGGTGATAACTCCTTCCTGTACAGAGTAGCTCCAACCTTGGGTTCTGCCACACCACAGAAGCGTAGCAGATTACCCATTTGCTCATTTTCAGGCTGAGGGAGATCATAGTTCTCAGCCACTGGAAGATGAAGAACTTCCCTCAAAAGATCGACTGTAATCTCAATGGTTTGAGTCCCATTGAGAATAGTACCTCTGATAACCTTAGTGTTTGGATTGTAAGAGCAGGTGTACCAGAACTCGTATACCATTTCCTGGTACAGGACACCAGGAGATGCAGTCAGGGCATAGTTCAACGGATGAACTTGCAGGAATTCCACCATTTGATCGTAACCCTTCCCCACATAGTTTTTGGGGATTGTGAGGTTTGCTATGTAGTTGGTGGGTTTCAGGGTCAGCATCGTGGTGACAGAAGGATGTTTAACAACATCTTCACCAACGAAAACTGGCAGAAAGGGATTGGGTCTGTGAGCCATTTGAGAAATTTGAAGGTTTGAGGAAGCAAAAGACACTTAGTCGATTTTAGGGTTCTTGAGAATTTCTGGGAATGATGAGGAAGACGAAGATGAAACAGTATGGTGGTATTTATAGGATTTTGAATGGTCGTGTGTATGAGAGAGAAAAGATTTGGGCGGTTTGATTTGAAATGTTTGTTAACGGAAAACGGAACGGTTGTCCATGTCAGAAACATTGTCAGACCACTTGACCTTTTTGATCACTAACACACGTAACATACATTATCCGCAGTAATTAAGTTAAATAAAACATAATTTAAGAAACTTAATTATGAAGAAAGGTAATTAAACTGTTGGTCTACGCTGATGGTCAAACCTGTGATGATCAGGGTCAACAAGGTTCTCAGTCTTCAAGCTGTTCTTCCTTCAAACTGTTCCTTCAGCCTGCTCTCCTTTGTGAGAACAGGTTGAGTTCAATAGATGAACAGGTTACAGTGTGAAGAAGTGAACAGGTTGAAGACTGAACCATCAGAGCAGGCTGGACGAATAAACAGGTTAAACTGTTTTTGTTCAGCCTGTTGTATGTTCAAGCTGTTCAAGTTTTTCAGACAAATGACTAAGTACAGATCATGTATAACCTGTTCTGTCTAAGCTGTTTAGAGAAACTTGAGCAGTGTGAGACATACGAATTATTAGACCGTTGAGAGACACTTAGTCACTCTTGTTTAACATGCCCAGCTTGCTGACAAGGTAATTAAACCTTGTTTCATCCAGAGGTTTGGTGAAAATGTCTGCAAGTTGTTCATTTGTGGAAATAAAACTTACCTCCACATTACCTTTTTGGATGTGATCCCTGATGAAGTGATGTCTGACTTCAATATGCTTTGTTCTTGAGTGAAATACTGGATTGTTGGAGATGGCTATGGCACTTGTGTTATCACACAGAATAGGAGTTTTCCTATACACAAGCCCATAGTCTTCAAGCTGATGCTGCATCCACAGAATCTGCCGACAGCAGCTTCCAGCAGCAATATATTCAGCTTCAGCAGTAGAAGTGGACACTGAGTTCTGCTTCTTGCTACTCCAACTGATCAACTTTCCACCAAGGAGTTGACATCCACCTGTTGTGCTTTTCCTGTCTAACCTGCAGCCTGCAAAATCAGAATCTGAATAACCTGTTAGTTCAAGGCTTGAGTCTTTGGGATACCAAAGACCCAAACCTGGAGTACCCTTCAGGTATCTGAAGATTCTTTTAACAGCTGCAAGATGTGATTCCTTTGGATTAGCTTGGAACCTAGCACATAAACAGGTGGCAAACATAATATCAGGTCTACTAGCAGTCAAGTATAGCAAGCTCCCAATCATGCCTCTGTAAGCTGTTACTGAAACAGCTTTGCCACTGGCATCAGCATCCAATTTTACATTGGTTGCCATTGGGGTTTTAAATAGGAGAACTTTGATCAAATTTAAACTTTTTCAAAAGATCTAAAGTGTACTTTCTTTGATTTATAAAAATTCCAGTTGAGGTTTGTTTAACCTGCAATCCTAAAAAGAAAGTTAGTTCTCCCATCATACTCATTTCATACTTGGATTTCATGAGTAATGAAAAATTCTTGCATAGTTGCTCATTAGTAGAACCAAATATTATGTCATCCACATAAATTTGAACAAGCATAATATCAGACTTCACCTTCTTTATGAACAATGTGGTATCCACTTTACCTCTGGAGTACCCATTGCTCATAAGGAATTCAGTAAGAGTGTCATACCAGGCTCTAGGGGCTTGTTTTAGACCATAGAGAGCTTTGTCCAACTTATAGACAAAACCTGGGTGTTGTTCATTTTCAAAACCTGGAGGCTGCTTGACATATACTTCTTCTTGCAGCTTCCCATTCAAAAATGCACTCTTCACATCCATTTGAAATACCTTTATGCTCTTATGAGCAGCGTAGGCTAGATACAAACGAATTGCTTCTAGCCTGGCCACAGGAGCAAATGTCTCATCATAGTCAATGCCTTCCTCCTGTCTGTAGCCCTGAGCAACCAGTCTTGCCTTATTTCTAATGACATGACCTTGCTCATCAATTTTGTTCCTGAAAACCCATTTTGTGCCAATTATTGTTTTTCCTTTAGGGGCAGGGACCAGCTTCCATACTTTGTTTCTCTCAAACTGATTGAGTTCTTCTTGCATGGCAGTGATCCAATTGGCATCTTTTAGTGCTTCATCCCCCTTCTTTGGCTCCATCAGTGAAACAAAACTAGAGAACATACAAAAGTTCCCTAAGCTGTCCCACCGAGTTTGTATCCCTTTATTGATGTCACCAATTATTTGATCATTGGGGTGACACCTGATCCACTTAGGATCATTTTTCAATGATGACTTACCAGAGTTGTTAACATCTTCAGCAGGTCCTGTTGAACAGCTCTCAAGATTTTCAGACACACTGTTGTCTTGAGCCTGTTCACTTGTTGAACATGTTTGACCACTGTTGAACATATCAGCAGAGGAACTGGGGAAATCAGCATTGATAGGTTCTGGACATGTAGTTGTAATTAAGTCAGTACATTTATTCACACAGGGTGTATTGACATAATCATCATCATGTCCATTATGATTAGCAGGTTCCACACTGGGTGTAGTGGAAGCTTTTGAGTCCTCTTCATTGATTGAATGCATCAGATCATCAAAGTTGAGGTCTCCTGAAACTGATTCAGGAACAGCTTTGGGGGAGGCATTCTTGGACTCTTCAAAGGTGACATTGATAGATTCATCTATCACCTTTCTTTTGTTGTTGTATACTCTGTAGGCTTTGGAGATAGAAGAGTAACCAACAAACACTCCTTCATCAGCTTTAGGTTCAAATTTTGACAGCTGGTCCCTTTGATTCAGAATGAAACAGGGACATCCAAACACATGGAAATAGCTGACATTTGGCTTTCTCCTTTTGAGCAGCTCATAGGGGGTCTTGTTGAACCTTTTCACCACTAAGGATCTGTTTTGAGTGAAGCAGGCAGTGTTGACAGCTTCAGCCCAAAATGATGAAGGCAAACCTGATGCACACAGCATGGTTCTGGCAGCTTCAATGAGAGTTCGGTTTCTCCTTTCAGCAACTCCATTTTGTTGAGGAGTTCTTACAGCTGAAAAGTTTTGACTGATACCTTTCTCTTCACAGAAGTCTTCAAGAGTACTGTTTCTGAATTCAGTACCATGATCACTTCTAAGCTGCTTTACTTGGGCAGAGTTCAGTATTTCCATCTTTTTAACAAATCCAATAATTTCTCTCGCAGCCTCTCCTTTGCTCTTCAAAAAGATCACCCATGTGTACCTGGAGAACTCATCAACCATTACAAGAGTGTATCTTCTTCCTCCTAGACTTGGGACATTAATAGGTCCAAACAAGTCCATATGGATTAAGAAGAGTGGAGTATCAATAGAGAAATTGTGTTTGGATTTAAAAGATGTTTTTCTCTGCTTGCCTTTCTCACAAGCTGTGCATA